>CM056196.1:66236486-66586486 GCA_029692085.1 Gymnothorax javanicus | reverse complement strand
CTTTCAGGCTAATTAAGCATGCTTTTGGGGGTGATATTTACAAAGACTGCTCAAAGGTAGCCATGCCAATTAAACAAGGGTGATCAATTTGGGACAACATTTAATTAACTGGCCGGGTTCCCATTTATCTCTCCTTTCCTCAAAAAAAAAAAAAAGAGAGAAAAATGCAGATGTCGCCACGCTGAGAGAGAATCCGCAGGCGGTTGATGTTTTGGAACCCTGATGTGAAAAGACCAATCAGAGAGCAGGAATGGGCAGCCCTGCCCCACAATGAGGCTCGGAGCCCCCAGTGGTTAAGCCCGGATACTCGGGCGCTTCGGAGGGCCCCCAGCTGCAGACCTGCTGGAGCAGGCTGACTGCGGAGGGCTAAGGAGCCTTGGCGCATTGTGGGATGCAGGCTAAAGCAGAGGGTCCTCCTTGATGAATAGTACATGCCACTCTTCCTCCAGGCAGCCAGGTTCTCTCAATACTGGTTAAAGCGCTCAAGACTGTCAACAGACCCCCCACCCCTTTCAGACACCACACAAAGCAGAAGAAGAAGGGGTAGAAATATGCGTCGCGCGAGTGGATGTGGGTTTGGGAGTGGGGAGGTTTTAAATGTAATGGGAGGGGGTCTAATTGGCCACATCATTAACGGCAAATTCACAGAAAGCCATTAAAACAGACATTAACTAGCAGCCCTGGGTGCTTAAATTAAAGATTATATAACAGAGTATAAAAGAAATGGCAGTGCAGAATACCGAGGGCTGGTTAGCGATAGCATTGTCCTCAGAATCATGGATAGGGCTGTGTGTCCACAGGTAAGGCAGCAGTGGGCTGCAGAGTATGAGTCAGGTCTAACACACAAGAGCAGGAGCATCTTACAAATCCCAGCTTTTTCGAATGCCCATAAATCCACAGCAACCCAAAAGGGGTGTCTAATGCGATTTGGCAGGTGCTCTAAATCTATCTCCATGATATTAATATCAGTTCTGCTTGCGTGCCTGGTAACATACACTGCAATGGCCATCGCTTGAACACAGATCACCAGCCATGATGCTCATGGATAGAGCACACATGTACACGCAAGCTTGGATGCACACACACACACACACACACACACACACACACAGTGACACGCAAATTTCTCATTGCTCAAAACTCTGCCTGGCAAATCTCAAGGGTATTGCTAAAACTGTGAATAATCGTTAACAGAAAAAAATATCAGCAAGGGCATTTTTCTTGTGAAATTAAAAAAGGTTATTTATAGTATACCCACACGCTGTGGGGAAAAGCAGTCCCATAAGATAAACACAGTGCTGAAGGGTAATCCATTATACTAAGCTAGGAGCTGAGTAAGAACCATATCCTGGTACAGTAGATGCTACTGCAGCAGTCCTTAGTTTTTGAGATGCGCAATCGCTCCCGCGCGCCACAACGCCTAAACAGCCGAGGGTAGGAGCTGTAGACCACGCGCCTGTGGACTGCCATGCAATTCAAAAAATGCAATTTTTTCACATGAATAGTATACGTTAAATACACGTGAATGCTTTGTATGCGTATATTCAACGTGTATACAATGCGTGAAAAATCTACGCATTGTTAAAGTGTTTTTTGTGTTTTTTAACGCGTTGTTTATGTCTTGTCAACATGTTGTTTACGTGTTGTTGACGTCTATTTAACGTACTATTCCTGTGAAAAAAACCCGCCTACTTTTGAATTGCATGGCTTTTCATACGCGCCTATACACCTGAAACCAAGGAGGGTTGCCATCTGGCCGATTTTCCAGCCAAATTCGAGAAACTTGGCCATATAGCATTCCGTTTGGCCGTGAAATAAAAAGTTTCTGGCCAATTGAATTTGGCCGTGTTTAGGCCGCATGAAATTTGTTTGGGACATCCCCATTTTGGCGTTTTCCCTCGATTTTATGTTGCTAAGGTTGAACTGGAGGACCACTATAATACATAATATGCTGACGTCACATTTCATGTGCTGTCATGACTACCAGAGCTCTGACTGCTACATAATGTGATGTCAGCCTATTATGTGAGCTGTACAGTGCTGCACAAGCTACTAAATTGTCTGTCTGTACGATAAATTAATTTACTGTAGTTGCACCCGTGTGATACAGTTTAGCGTGACAGTATGTGTGAGAAAAATACGCTTTACAGGAACAAGCCTGTCTGTGCTGTTTGAGGGTTTGGTGAATCGTTGGTTATCGTTGTAGTTAGTGTTCATAGGAACTGCACATGTTGTCTATCATGCGATTAAAAATCATGTCCCCAGCTGAATTACCGCCAGTCTGAAGGAACCATCCCATAATTCATGCGCAGTTATCTCATCAGACGGTGAGTCCACTTGGCTAAATGACATTAAAAAAAAAAAACCCTGTTGTGGCATTTTCAAGTTCTCAACCAAAACCCAAAACAAGCCAATTAGATAGAAATGCTGCCTAATTCAATCCTGAATAAAAACTAAGATGCATTCGGTCTGTTCACAAGAATTTCTAAATGGATTTTATTCGCTTGCTGATCACTAAAATTATATGATCATAGGTAAAATGTTGGCTACAAACTCTACTAACGTAGGGCACTGTAATTTTGGTTGTTAGTGAATATGGCTGCGCACCTAAAGTTAACAATCTAGCTTTGAGAGACTTGATTGATATAAGGTGGTTCTTTAAAAAAGCAGGGTTAGCAAAAGAGAGTCGTGGTGAGATATCGGAATTTAGCAGTTCACAGAATTACATTAATGTCAACCTAATGCTGGGGCAAGCCCATCTAGTTACCAGACTGGCAGCATCCACACTTGAAGCAATGTTACTTTTTTCGTACCATTACATCAACGAATGGCCATCACAGTTCTTTTTTTAATTAATAAAATTACGCACCTAGTTCTTTTTTTTAATTAATTAATACAATGTTTTTTACTTGGCATCTCCAATCCCAACTGAATCTGGGATGCCCAATTAGCGAACTATGGACACAAGCTTGTTCTATGCGACCCACAATGCCAGCCGGTATCGATCAGCTTCTTTTCATAGCTCGAAACTCCGCAGGCTCAGAACGAGGGCGGAGGATACCGGAACATGTGCAAGCTTAGAATTTTACTGACATGCGCCCGGCTGGCCAACAGAAGGTGCTTGAGCAATGAACAATGCTGTAATCATATAATCCCAAGCCGGCAGTCCCTCTCAATTTTTTTCCCTGCAGCGTGAAGCCAATTTGAGCGATCGCCAATACAAAGAAAAAATACCCGGAGGTGGCCTTTTCGCCACAATTTCATCCACTTCAGGGACTGCCACGCTTTTGGTGCACAGCTTGCGTAGCTGCATGACAACAACTCAGCTACACATGAGGAACTGCAAACAATATAAACGTTAAAATCAAGCCAAGAAAATGTACTGGATGCATGAAGAATTAATACGGCTTTTACGCCTGGTATTGTACAGCAAACTATCTGTAACCATGTATCCTGAAGCAACTTTTCTCCCACAGCTACGCGAGACCAGAATCGACTAGGCCACCAAACTATCCCATAAAGCATTGGGAATGGGGCTTGGGTGCAACATCCGGGTATTTTTTTGCATTGGCGATCGCTTGAATTGTGCGCTGCTACACAGGCACGTGGTTATCTTGGCATTGATGCAGAATTCTTCTGCATGAAGGATGAGATGAGAGGGAAATTTAATTATATAGGTCTAATGCTGAAGGGAAAAAAGATTTTATTTAGCTAAAAGTAGGGGCTAATCAGCTGCTGTTGCTCTGCTAAAACTTTGGGGACTAAAACTGCAGGAGAAATCTTCTATTTGGAAGTAGGAGCATATGCAGGTTCTGGATCGGTGAGCATCATTTTCACTTTTTGGGACCGATATGGTGGTCTTCATTTAAACTTTTTCTCCTTCTCTTTTAAAAACAAAATGGCCAAGCCGCCTGTTCTGGGAAAGTTCAGAAATCACACAGCCCTGAACAGCTTAGGACTCATCTATATTAGTATTAACAAGATGACAGTGTCATCACTATCCCCTGCCACGATCAAAGGGCATAACTCCGTAAATAAATATGCTTCGACATCCATTTTTGAACTCAATGTAGATCATGACTAGCTCATTAAGCATACAAAATTTGACCAAAATTTGATTTGCAACTGTCATAGTTTTCTAGGTAAATTGTCTCCATTGAAAATGTAATGGACGGACAGACGGAAGGAAGGAAGAACAAATTGTCGAAAGTCAACCCGAACCAGCTCATGGCGGGGGATAATAATGATACCAAGATCATCGTGCATGCTTTTTTGGGGCTGAAAATTTGACACAGAAACATAATAATGTGGCCTAAAAACATTGTGAAATTTGGCCAAATGGAAAAATGATTTGACAGAATTTGGCTGTAATTTGTCTTGAGCCTGGCCATAAAGCTGAGCACCAATCTGGAAACCATGAACCCAAGCGCCTCGTGAAGCCCGAGTGAAAATGGCGCAACTCTTGAGTACTGAACCATGCTTATAGCCAACCATTGGTACAACCATTTGTACTAAACATTTCAAACAGCCTGTAGCCACGTGACGGTCATTCCTGTGGTAATTTGGTTGGCTATCTGTGATCACTGGATGAGCGTAGCCTGTCACCTCGACACTGACTAATCAGATCTTAAAATATTCGTTCAGCGAAACCTAGTATCCGAATGGGAATAGACAGAGACGTCTCATTCCACTAGACAGCTGTAGAGTCCAGAACATCAGTTAACTTTCATATTAGGTAAATACAACTTTGGCCTCATTTATATAACACATTTTAGATCAACAGTGGTGCGTATTTATAAAATTATTTTCAACATGGATTTGACCCCTTATTTAATTGTTATATAGCCTAATGTGCAAATGAATCAAGCATTTTCTCATGGTTTGCCAAAACTCGGTATTTAACCCCAATTCCGAAATAGTTGGGACGAAGTGTAAATTGTGAAGAAAATCAAAATGCAATGACTTTCAGATCACATGAGCCAATGTTATTTACAATAGAACATAGATAACATTTCAAATGTTGAAACTGAGATATTTTACATTCTTATCCATAAAATGAGCTTATTTCAAATTTTATGGCTGCAACAGGTCTCAAAGAAATTGGGACATAGGCAAAAAAGGGCTATAAAAGCAATAAATATATAAGAAAATCAGCTAAAAGAACATTTAGTTAGTAATTAAGTTAACTGGCATTAGGTGTGTAACATGATTGGCTATTAAAGGGATGTCCTAGAGAGGCTGAGTCTCTCAGAAGTAAAATGGCCAGTGGCTCTCCAACCTGTGAAGGCTTGCGTAAACAAATTGTGGAATACTTTAAAAATAGTGGCAAATCCACTGCGCCCACTCGGCCAAACGTGGCTAAAACGGAACGCCCCCTATTGGCCAAAGTATCCGTCCGATTGGGCTCAAAATCAAACTTGGTCTAGACCTTATGACCCTTTATACACATATGAAATATGAAAAGGATTGGTGAAAAACTGAAGACGCTAGAGCGCAGACAAGCCAAAAGTTTACACACACACACATGGACGCACGACAGACCACCACTAAAGACCCTGAGCATAGCATAAGCCCTCTGGGCCTTTTGGCCAAGTGGGCTAAAAATTTGAGCATCTTAGCTCGTAGAATAAGGGAGCTAGAGCTGTCTAAAGTTTTGCAGAAGAAGCCCCATGGTGGCCATACCGAGAATCGCAGCACGCCCAAAATCAAACTCAGGCTAGATCCTGGGCCCATATACATGCATATAAAACATGAAAAGGATCCATTGAAAACTGAAGGCACTATAGCAGTGAAACAAAATCTGTGCATTTTTTGACCTTTGACCTACATAACCTTTCAATTTATGTCAAATCAAAAACCCATTATATATATGATGAATCCTTGGCAGTACAACCTACAGAAAAATTTGAGCATCTTAGCTCATAGAATAAGGGAGCTAGAGCTGTTTGAAGTTTTGCAGAAAAAGCCCCTGGTGGCCAAACCAAGAGGCGCAGCATGCATAAAATCGAAGCCAGGCTAAATCTTGGGCCCATATACATGCATATAAAATAGGAAAAAGGATCCGTTGCTAACTGAGGGCGCTATGGCGCTGAAACAAAATCGGCACATTTTAACCTTTAAAATGAGGTCAAATCAAAAACCCGTTTTATATATATATATATATATATATATATATATATATATATATATAGCCTTATTCAGAACAATGATGCTAAAAATTTTTACATCGTTGTTCTCAAAGAATAAGGAAAAAGTTTTTTCAGAAAAAAGCCCCTGGTTGCCAAACCGAGAATCGCAGCACCCCAAAATTGAACTTGGGCTAGATCTTGGTTCCATATACATGCATATAAAATATGAAAGGGATCCGTGGAAAACTGAAAGCTGTATCAATTGAAACAAAAATGTGGACACATATGCAAAGGAAAGCCCTCGAAACCACCACTAATACCCTAACAAAATAAGTTTTGTTGTCCTTGATTGAGTTTAAAATTTAATTTCCTCAACGAAAATTGCAAAGGCTTTGAAGGTCTCATGGACAATAACATCATCAAAAGATTCAGAGAAAAAAAATCTCTGCGCGTAAGGGACAAGGCGAAGACCTTCACTGGATGCCCGTTATTTTGAATACTCAGATGCCATGCATCACTCACCGCATGATTCTGTCATAACATTACTATATGGGCCCAGGAAAAAAAGAAACCACTGTCTGTGAGCATCCAGTCCATCTTGGCAATGCCATCCACAGATGCCACCTAAAACTATATCATGCAAAAAGGAAGCCATTTGTCTAACATGATCCAGAAGCGCCCGCCGTGTTCTGTGGGCCAAGGCTCATTTAAAATGGACTGTAGCAAAGTGGCAAAGTGTCCTGTGGTCAGACGAGTCAAATTTGACATTCTTGTTGGAAATCATGGGCGTTGTGTCCTCCGGCTAAACTCAAGAAATTCCAACTGTACTCAAGAAACCCTCAATGCCCAGACGCCTCCACTTGTGTTAAAAAGAAGAGAGGATGGAAGCAGAAGTGGCTCATCGGTCTAAGCAGCAGTATACAAAGGCTGTGTCCTTCCACTTCGACCTGAGATCGATTCCAGCTCAGGTCATTTTGCTGCATGTCTTCCCCCAGATTCTTCTCCCCAACTTTCCTGTCTCTCTACACTGCATAACTGTCAAATAAAGGAAAAATTCCCAAAAAATAATCTTTAAAAAAAAAGAAGAGAGGATGCTACACCATGGTAAACAGGCCCCTGTCCCAACTTTTTTGAGACCTGTAGCAGCCATCAAATTTGAAATGAGCTCAATTTGTGGATAAAATTGTAAAATTTCTCAGTTTTAACATTTGCTATGTTCTATTCTAATGTGAACAAAATACTGCCTGGTGTGATTTGAAAGTCATTGCGTTTTGATTTTATTCACAATTTACACTTTGTTCCAACTATTTCGGAATTGGGGTTGTATAAAGCAACACAATTACTCTGTTTAGTCTGGCTAACATCTCTATTCATCCAGTTATCATAATCTTCTGAACGCACGGGAGAAGATTGCACATATCAGTATTCTTATTGCATGTTAAACTAGACATAAAATGACAGTGCGGTTGCCCAGCTGAATCGAAACGTTAGCTAACTGTAAGTAATTAACTATGGATTATCTGCAACGAAAAAGCAAACTTTCTATCTCTTTAAAATTGAGAACAATATTTCCAGTTCAGATTCACTAGCAATGGACCCATTTTTCCAGTCAATTTTAAGCTCACGCCTGCAAAGATCGTTCATGCAAATCAAAACTATACTTGAAGACACTTGTTTCCTGGACTAGCGTAAAGCCCTCCTACCACCTTAACAATTTACTACACTGATTCACGCCAAAGTCAGATTTGTGGCAAGCCACAGGGAAGTCTTGTGGGCGTCATAGATGCACTCAGAGGAATTCCAGTCGTCACTACGTTGTCCTCTCGCATTTGTTGTGGCACAATTTACAAAATGTAAAAAAAAAGAGGTGCTTCGCATGCTCGTCACAGATAGTCACGTCATAGCAAAGTTGTAGTAGTGTTGTGTAAGAGTTGTGATAGTTCTTGAAGATTCAAATGCAATCGTATAGTGGAAAATGGTCACGATTGTGGGAGACATAGTGACAAAGTGCTACGAATGCCCGTGACGGACAGGAACGCGAACCGACTAAGACAACCCTACGAAGAACAAAGATGAAGTGATGTCAGACTGCGGTTCTTGAACATTTCTATGTCCATGGCTGTGACAGAATTTTGAGCTCAACGGCGGATGGACCGCGACTCATCGCGAATTATAGGTTTTGGTACGTCGGCATGAATCGCTAGAAAGCTTGAGAAAGTCGGAACAAGATTTAATCAATAATAAACCATCGTAACAAATAATAACATTTATGCCCAAGAAGCAAACAAATTCATGCAAGTGACAAAGGAAGTAGGCTTGTACAGAAAAGGAAATAAACTTGGCGTGCATAAACATGATTCCCGCCAGAATTTAATAATAAATTAATAGTTTTCCAGCCAAATTTCCTAAACTGATCAAATTAAATTAAAATGAGTGAAATGAGATGGGAAAATGCCATGTGGCTAACCTTCCTAGACAAGATGACATAAAAGAAAGGAAAGAACAGGAAGGGCAGAGTACTAGTAAAGTGCGCAGGAGGGGGTCACGAAATCCGTCAAGCAATGAAAGCTAAGCATCCATTGCTTTGACCACACTACCCAGAGAGATTAAAATCGCCTTAAAACTTTGAGCTTCATGCTATATGTACAAGTTTGATTCTCTTGCCTAAAGCTGCAGCTCAGAGGCTGCAAGGTCACTCACCTGGCTTTTTCAAAATCTAAGGACTGCTGCAGTGTACACTACAGCACCAGCACGTACAGGACCTGAAGCAAACATTCAGGGCCAGAGCTGCATATCAGTATGAGTGGGAGGACTGAAGGACAGACACTGGCACAAGGCAGTGGTATGTAGCATCTGTAATTTTATATAATACACACATAGCTGCCAGAGTACACAGTAGTGAGGTCAACAGAAATGACTGCAACAACATGCTGTGTCACCCTAGATGAGACATTTATCCTCCTGTTCTAACCTCATAGGTTTCCTCCCATAAGGGCTGCAGGGGGTGTTCAGAGAGACATACAATGAATCATTGGGTATAACTGTATGCTTAAGATGATAGAAGATATACATCGCAAACTCAAATCCCACTAAATGCTTGAAATGAATATAGAGTATTGAGAGGAACTGATCCAACATGTAGTACACTCAAAAAAATGAAATGTTATTGTAGCAGACTGTTCTGTGTTTGCAGTGGGAATGAGATTTTGTGTGGAGTGTACCCCCAGGGCCGCCATAGGGCGGGTTTTGGTGTTGGCTGGAAATTAATGAAAAAGGGAGAAGAAGAAAGTTTTTGAGGAGGAGAATAAAATGACCGCAGAACTGTGGCTGATGTAACCCCAACTCCTTCTCCTCGTTTCCTTATTTTTACCATAAAACTGCAAGTCCGACGAACTCATAACGCTTAGTTACATTGGTGGCAGCGGTGACTAGGTTTGTGGAACGGTATCGGAGTGTTTTGTGCGGTTACACCTTGATTATTTTCGTTGCACTTATTTTCTCCAGATTAGCTGCTAAAGTACAGTGAGGCGGTTAGCTTGGTAGCACTGAAACATGTGGTTCGGAGAAGAAGACCCGCTTAAACCAAGTGCGAGAATGCTGAGCGAACGTCCGCAACACGGGGAGGTGAAAATCAAGCTGCCTGCACCGTTCGCCGGAGACGGGGGCCAGAGTTTCTCCACCTGGGTGAGACAGCTGGAAGTGGCTGTTAGGGCTACTGTGGCGAGCGGCGGTGACTGTGATGGCAAACTCGTAAGAATTCTTCCTACTTGTTTGTGCAAGGCCGCATTTCTTCTGTGGGACAGTCTTTCGAATGCAGTAAAATCTGACTATAGGTCTGTGAAAGACAGGCTCAGCGCCGCGTTCGGACAGAGACAATTAATGGACCGTTTCAGGAACAGCCTGTCGGCTCGTGTGCGTGCACCAGGTAGGGGAAGCGTTCCCCGAATACGGCGCCGTCGCGCAGAGAGAGGAAATGTTTCGCCGGTTCCTCGCCGGACTGGATCCAGTTTTAAAAGCTAAGCGCCTCAAACAGGGGGCTACTGACTGGGACGAGGCATTGACTGTCGCTGAGCGGTGTGAAAATGCCAGGGTGGCGCTGCAAAGAGATGAGTTCCTGTGCGAGTTCCTACGCAGGTTCTCACTTAATGATAGATAATTCCACTGTACAATCAGTTTCTGTTACCGATGGTTTGCAGAAAGCTGTGAACAAACTGTCAGAGGAAATGTGTTGTATGAGGATGGAAATGAAAGAATTGTACAATGAAAACCGGAATCTGAGGGCCTGGAATTCCAGTGAGAAACAGCAGGGGCCCCGTTCACCCACAGCTAGGCGTTGCAATTGTCAGTGTGGGGAATTGGGGTGTAGGTCGAAGGTGCGCCATGATGAATATAGAAGGCGCTCTCAGGAAAGGGAACTAGTCTCGCCACAAGGGCAGGAGCAATGGCGTGGCCGCTATCAGAGGTCTCCCTACCCTAAGCCTCAAAGAAGTAGGAGCCCTAGCCCAGGGTGGCGGGACCGACGTGAAGAGGAACCACAAAAGTGGGGCGTGCACTTCATGCCACAGCAACAGGACCGGGACTGGGGCCATTCGGGAAACGAACAGTAGCTGGTGTCGAGGCCCGGACCTCAGCTTTGCCAAATGAGGGCCCTACTCAACATGATACTTCAGGGAACACTACTAGCGTAGACTGTGCTGAGCGCCCCACATCGTACATTAAAGGGATAGTAGAAGGCATGGAGACGACTATGCTAGTAGACTCAGGGGCTTCTGTGTCATTAATCAGTTCAGATTTTAGAATGTCGATTCCAGCTCTGAAGAACAGGCCCCTGGGCAAAAACTTTGTGCATTCTCGTGCCGAGAATGGACAAATTTTAGATACCTTGGGGTCCATGTCAACAACCTTCCGCCTCAGTCCTACATGTTTTCAACACACATTCTATGTGCTTAGAGAATCCACACAATCAATGCTACTGGGGTTTGATTTTCTAGTCGGAAACCGTGCACTGTTTGATTTAGGCCGGGGGGTGTTGCAGTTACAGAATATTACTGTACCTCTGCTTTGTGGCGCAGAATTAATACCAGAATGTTGCAACATGTCCCCAACCGGGGTAATAACCATACCCCCCCTGAGTGAGGCGCTGGTCCCAGGAAGTGTTTCTCGTTCAGCTGGGTCTGGCGAGTCTGCTGCAAATTTTGAGGGGTATTTGGAGCCTAACATTCCTGAGACGACAGGGCTCTTGGTAGAGCACACTATAGCGAGGGTTCAAAATGGCTGTTCAGTCGTGCGTGTGCTTAATCCTACAGGGAATGCTGTCCAGCTTAACCAGGACCTGCACCTGGGGGAATTTTTTCCAGTTGGGGAGGGTGATGTCGCGGCGCTTCTCCACTCCCCTGACACAAACACTGCCCACCTACATCTGCTACAGTCCCAGTCGCCCTGGACGACTCCCCAGTCACAGACTACGGAGGTTCAGCGGGGTATTCAACCTCTCTGGCAGGAATATAGGTAAATACACCTCAGTTAAACACAGTATTCGGACAGGTGACCATCTCCCTCTGAAACAGCGCGCTTATCGCGCATCCCCAGAGAAAAGGGCAGAAATTGATCGTCAGGTAGACGCATTACTGGCAGATGGGCTGGTGGAGGAGAGCTGCAGCCCTTGGGCAGCCCCAGTGGTGCTGGTCAGGAAGAAAAAAAGGGCAGTGGAGATTGTGCATTGATTATCGCCACCTTAATTTAGTGACGATTATGATTCACACCCCTTCCCAGGGTGGACGACAGCTTGATGCCCTGGCAGGTTCAGCATGGTTCAGCACCCTTGATTTTTCTAACGGCTACTGGCAAGTGGAGGTGGCAGAGGAAGACCGAGAAAAAACGGCCTTTACCACAGGCAAGGGTTTGTACCAGTGGCGGGCCATGCCAATGGGCCTGACCAATTCCCCCGCCACCTTCCAACGCATGATGGAGCTGGTCCTGGGGGCCTGCCATGGCATATCTGTATGGTTTACTTAGACGACATACTAATTTACAGCCACACATTTGACGATCACCTCTCACACCTGGAAGAGGTTTTAACTCTTATTCAGACGGCTGGCCTGAGGCTTAATCCGGATAAATGCCTTCTCGCCAGGGACCACATGGCGTTTCTGGGGCATGTGGTCTCTAGGCCGGGCCTTCCGCCGGACCCACGGAACACTGATAAAGTGAGGTCATGGCCAACTCCCCGCAGCCCATCTGAAGTTAGGGCCTTTGTGGGCCTGTGCTCGTACTACAGGCGTTTTGTGAGAAACTTTTCACAGCGAGCAGCTCCGCTAAACCGTTTAGTGCGGAAAAATGTGCCGTTCAAGTGGATGGATGAGTGCGATGCACGTTTGCTTACCTGAAGCAGGTGCTCACCTCCTCGCCGATAGTGACGTTGCCGAACTTTAATCTGCCCTTTAAAATCTACACAGATGCATCCCAAGAGTCGGTGGGGGCGGTGTTAGCTCAGGACGCAGATGGCGGGGAAAGGGTTATAGTGTACACTAGCCAGGCGCTCACTCATGCACAGAAACAATGGTCTACGTTCGACAGGGAATTATGGGCCATAGTGTGGGCCGTGCGGGAGTTTAAGCATTATGTGGGGCTTTCGGCTTTCACAATCATTACTGACCATCGCCCCCTTCTGGGCCTCAGGAATATGGCCATTGATAAGGACCCCACAGGGCGCAGGGGATGGTGGATTTTGGAACTTGAGTTATTCAATTGGGACATTGCACACAAGGATGGTGCCCGCCATAAAAATGCCGATGCGCTTTCACGCTGGCCTGTTTCTGATGGCCCCACTAACTTGGGAGACCCAGCCGATCTGTATATGGTAAGCTCCGTAGACCCCTCCCCACCTCAGGAGGAGGCACCCACTACTGACCCGCCTGCCTCCTCCCTTTGCGGCAGTAACTCTGAGCTGCGGGCACTGCAGCAGGAGGACCCAGACATTGGGGTGGTATTGGCTGGGGTGGAGCGAGATGTGGAAAAACCACCCCGTAGACAGTTGAGGGGCGTGTCCGCCTACCTTAGAAAGCTAGGTACAGAATTCAATCGGTTGTCGGTCGTTGAGGGGCTGTTGTGTCGGACAGTGCTTGATTCTCCGGCTGTGGGGAGGCAAATCCAGGTAGTAATTCCATCCACAGTGGTGCCCGAGCTCCTTCACCAGCTACACGGTGGGCCTGCGGCAGCACATTTCACTGCGTAGCATGTCTGGGAAAAAGCCAGGCAGACCTGCTATTGGCCCTTCATGTTGCGCGACATTAAGCGATGGTGTGAACAATGCTGGGTGTGTCGGACTCGCAGGGCTCCAGTCCCCAGGCAGTGGGCTCCGATGGGGGGCTCTCCGGTGAGCCGTCCATTAGAACAGGTGGCCGCCGACATTTTGGAATTACCTGTCACATCCCAGGGAACAGGTATGTTCTGGTTGTGGAGGACTACTTTTCTAAATTTGTGAATGTGTATGCTCTTCCCAACCAAACAGCTCACCTCGTTGCGCGTTGCCTGTTTGACGATTATGTGCTGGTGCATGGGGTACCCGAGACGCTGCATAGCGACCAAGGCCGCCAATTTGAGGCGGAAGTGATTCAGCATCTTTGCCAGTGGCTGGGCATAAAGAAAACTCGCACCACAGCCTACAACCCCAAGTCGGATGGCATGGTAGGAGCGCCACAACAGAACTTTGATTGATCAGCTGGCAAAAATGCTGCTGGCCCAAGGGGGTGAGTGGGACAATTATGTTAAGCAGGTCGCTTTTGCTTACAATACGACTATGCACGCGAGTACGCGGTTTACCCCATACTACCTTATGCACAGGCGTGAAGCACGGGGCCGGCGGATGTTTTGGTGCCGCCTTGCATGCAGGATTCTTGGGGCAGCGGGTCTCTGCCAGAGTATGTGTCAGACATGGTGGAAAGGCTGAAATTAGCTTTCAGTGCTGCCAGACTTAACTCCGCAGAGTCAAATGAGAGGCAGAAATTGTACCATGACGGAAATGTTCAACACAGTGCCTATGGGGAAGGGGCATTGGTGTGGCTTAACAATCCCACTGAGAACTGTACTAAACTTGCACCACACTGGAAGGGTCCGTACTGGGTAGTGCAGGTAATTGTCCCCAGAGGGGAAGCTGCACTAACATATCACATTGAAAATGCTCTAGACCCATCAGAACGGGACCAGGTGGTACACCATGATAGGCTGAAGCCGTACACCCTACCTCTGCCCACATCGGTCACTTCAGGTAGCCCTTTCTCCTCCCCTGCGTCACCTTTATCAGGGGCGTCACAGACCCCCGTGTCTCCCATCATGGAAGGGCCGCAGCACACTGGCGGGGGGGACACAGAATTAAATGAGGGCGCAGTAGGGACTCGACTGGGGCGGACCTGGGGTGGACGGGTGGTACATCAGCCCGCGCACTTGCAGAATTTTGTTTTGTTCTGAAAAAAAAATGGAACTGTTCCCTATATGTTAAAAAAAAAATGTTGGCATGAATTTACTATAATTTTTTCAGAAGTTGTTGGTCTAAGCCAAATTTTTTGGTAAAGGTCGCAATTGTTACACTTTATGTGGCTGTGATTGTTATGGGGTTATTCTAACTTGTCCATGCATTGGTGGTCATGTTTTTATTTTTGTTATTTTGTTTAATGTATGCCACGTGACAATGTAGAAACGGGACGTTTCTATTAGAAGGGGGGACATATGTAGCAGACTGTTCTGTGTTTGCAATGGGAATGAGATTTTGTGTGGAGTGTACCCCCAGGACCGCCATAGGGCGGGGTTTGGTGTTGGCTGGAAATGAATGAAAAAGGGAGAAGAAGAAAGTTTTTGAGGAAGAGAATAAAATGACCGCAGAACTGTGGCTGATGTAACCAAAACTCCATCTCCTCATTTCCTTATTTTTACCATAAAACTGCACGTCCAACGAACTCATTACGCTCGATTACATTATGAAATGTTAGATTTACTTAATTATGTTATGTCAACTGGTTCTACAAAACCAATGCAACTAATTAAACTGGCCAAAAATGTTAAAAGTCAAATAAAGGTTACGCAAAGCAATTGCTTGGAACCAGCTGACATAACATTATTTAAGGGGCAATAAGCGGAAATGCATCATTTCTAGATTTAAGGAATTAAAAAATCGCTATGTGAAGAACGAGAGGTGTAATTTCATCTGGAGTATAGCAGGATGTCACACACCCGCTCTCTGTGTTGATCTCCAGCTCCTTGTTTACAAAGCCGGTCCGACTGCGCGTTCATGTACGTTCATGAGAATCGCCGCCTCCTCCCTCCTCTCGGAGCCCTCGGCCCTCCCTCCTTATAAAAGGCTACAGCCAGTGAGCAGTGGCAGTGGTTGCAGTGCACATTTTTTTAAAAGTGAAATGATGGAGAGCGGAACGAAACGTTCACCTGAAGACAAACAGGATCCAAAATTACTTCTAAAGCAACGATGGTCATTGGCGAAGAAGTTGTCGGATAAAGAAAGGGACAGAACCTGGATTAATATTGGCCTTGCATTTCTAAGGTGGAGAGCACTGCGAGAGCTAAAGGGGCTGCAGTTTGACTCGGAGCTAGCTCTTCTTCTCCTGGACAGGTAAGTAACAACATAAAGTCAAATGCTTTAATTAGTGTTACAGTAACGTTAGGCACATATCGCTATGTCGATTCAATTAAATTTAATGTTACAATCATAGCATGGGTTAATGTCCGGAGCTTGAGTTGTTAGCGGCCTGGTCCCAGCAATGGGCCAGGTTGTGTTAGGTGAGTAGCCCGGCAGCCAGCTAACATTTGCAATTAGCGCAAATCTGCAGTTTCGTGAGCATTTCAGGTTCGATGTACTGAGTAATAACGCCATGGAAACTTAAACTGGCCCGTCATTCTGCCAAATAGCAGAGGTAGAGGGAAGTGTGGCTCATGACACACTTTGTTTTGGTCTACAGGCACTGCACAACAGCAAACCTAGCAGTGAAACAATTTAGCTTTTTGCCCCTTTAAGTAAATCTAACATTTTATAACATTTCATTTTTTTTAGTGTAAGGTGGCTAATAAACTGAGCACTGAAGTGAGACTTTCTCAAATGCGAGGTAAACAGGCTGAACTGATCCCCACTGTGTAATTGGCAGACAGGGACACACTACTGCTGCCTGCATGCGTGGGTGGTCCACTCACTCCACCACAATCTTGCAAACATCCAACTCCAAGGCAGCAAGGACTGTTCAACATGCACACAATGATCTCACATCTCCTCTCCTTATCAATGTCAATGTATACCTATTCAAGCACAGGGTATAAAGAGACCTTTACAGCAAACAGTGACAAAACAAATGAAAAAAAAAAAACCTCACAGCTTTATTATTCCCTCTTGGATGATTGATTGGATTGTAATCGTTAAAAGGTTCACAGAATTTCGCACGCGAAACACTTTTCCTCAGCAAAGCCAAACACTCTATTGAACACATAAAATGAAATGCTAAAAAAACATGGTTACATTTATCCGACTTGGCACCTCTTCAGCACCAACCGAGCAAGTAGCTGCGGAGGCTCACAGCGATGAGCAACTGAAGTCACTGATGAGGAAAGGGAACAGTGCTGAGCTGTGTGATTTACCATCATAAGGCGCCTGTGACACCTGGACCGATTCTAACACATCTGTGGGCTACCATCAAGGGTACAGCTAAATGACGGCCCTCCTGTCCGGAGCCAAGGATACTACGAGAAGCTCAGTCATAGTAAGCAGTGAGCGCTACGCTCCCGGTTGATCAATAGAGGTCAGTGTCCCAGGACTAGGTACAGATGCCTGGTCATGCCATAGAGTGCAGATAGACTCCCCCGCCTGAGAGTAGAGAGCATTGCCCACCCATGTCAATGCATGTTGATTGGAACACCACTAACATTTTGAGGAGAAATGAAATTGGGGTTGAGACTAGAAACATGGGTGGAGACAAGAGATTGTGTCAGAAAAAAAATTGATACAGCCCACTGAATATGTATGGAGGAGAGATTGTCTGTTTCTTTACTGTTCAATAACTCGTTCAGCAATTTTTTGAGCCATCTTATGCATCTTGCTGTACTCTCCCAAACATGAACAGGAAATCGAAGCACATGCCATTCATTCATGCCAATGGGCACTTCAGAGTTTAAAATCACCCTCACATGCATGTCTTTTGACTGTAGGAGGAAATCAGAGAACGCTGAGAAATCCTGCACGAAAGCGTGGAGAGCATGCAAACTCCCCACAGAAAGGTCCTAGGTCCAGATTCGAACCCACGACCTTCTCACCGTATAGCAGAGTGCATGGAAGGCTAAAAACATCGGCAAGAATGTGGAACGCGTAGGAATGCGTAGGGGGGTAGACAGTTAGGTACGCAAGCATTTGGACGGTGTCTCAATTTTCATCATTTTGGCAGTGTATGCCATCACAGTGGATGTGAAATTAATCAATCAAAATGTGCTTCATGTGTCAACGTTCAGCTTCAATATAAGGGTTTTGTCAAAAATATTGTTTGACCCACAGCAGAAGTAGAAATATTTTTATCCATAGTTCCATCAGTTTCATGGGCTCAGAAGTATTTGGACAAAATATCAATCACAAATTTAAAAGTCATTTTTAATACTTGGCAGCAAGTCCTGTGCGGTCAATGACTGCCTGATGCCAGAAACCCATAGACATCACCAGGTGCCAAGTTTTTATTCATGCTGTTCTGTCAGGCCTTCACTGCAGCTGTCTTTAGTTCCCCTCTAAATTTACATTGGCAAACTCTTCTCTTGATTGCTCACTGACACGGATGTGCCGTCCACCATGGGAGTGTACTTGATTAGGCCAACTGTTGTGAAGGGATTTTTCTTCACCTGGGAAAGAATTCTTCTGTTGTCTACTGTATCACAGTTGTTATCTATGGTCCTTTGGGTCCTTTTGGTGCTGCTCAGCTTTGAGGAGAGTTCTTCATCATAAGCATTTACCAAATAGAGTTTTTTTTAGCCGCACATAAAGGGCTTGACACACCGGATTCACAACGAATAAACAACACGAAAATATGAAATGTTCGGATGCAAAATGTTCGGATCAAAACTCTTCACACTGGCTCCAACACGAATTTGTGACAGAAACTTGGGAAAACGAATTTACCAAGTTTTGACAGCTCACTCCGAAGTAGAGAAAAAGGGCAGAGGAAGAAGAGGAAAAAATGGACTCATCCCTCAGTGATGAAGATCTTTTCCTCATCGCTCTGTCTAAGAAAAAAAGAGGTTTTGGGTTCACCCTCTGTTACAAAGTAGGGATAGAGAAGGAAAGTTTCACCTTCTAAAAGAGGCGTTTTCTTTAGCAGATAAGTGACAACGTAAAATATCAATATATCTTAGTAATTTCTGCGCGCGTGAAACTGCGCAGATTCGCATAAATTGGTTTACGAGGCTCATTAAGCAATAAGCCATGAGAATCCATTCTGTACTATTCTGAATGTTGTTATGGCTGAAGGGCGTTGTCAGGCACGTTGCACAGCTGATTGAAAAATGTAAGGAAGGCGAAAATAAATTATTATTAATTATGGGGCCACTGGCTGTCTATTTACTGTAAACACTCTGTGACATCAGCGGCAGCACGCTAACAGAAAGCATAGTGCTGTCGCTGGCTCACACATGTAGTTGTGGCCCATCCTCCCATCACTCGCTGTCGGACAGCAGCGGGAGAAACACGGGACGCTGACGCATCTCTACCGCGAGCCTCTTGGCTGATTTACCGTCTCTTTTCTAAAGGTTACATCCCGGGAAGCACCTCGCCAGCTCGGTGTGCAAATCGCCCTGCGCCAGGGAGACTGCAGCCACTCATAAATTACCAGAGCTAAGGACAGAGCTCTGGAGCCTGCTGGTGCCGGCTGAGAGGAGTCCTTCCCAGAGAAATGGGGAAACAGATTAAGGTCTAACTGAGGTAATGGCTGCAGTGAGGAAGGCTTTATTTAACTCAGAACTTACAAATGGTGCAGTGTCAATAATCACACTTTTTCAACATATCCTGGAGCCACAAATGCATCACCCTGCCTCTCCGAGCAGTTCCCTATCCCCCCCCTCATTTGCACTCTCTGCATTTATAGCTGGTAGTTTGTCACCTTAACTGGAACCTGGTAACATTTTAATCACGGCAATAAATTTATCCTCACATAAGAATCTGTTCCATTCACTCCACTATTAACGAACTAGGGGAGGACATACTTCCTTTCAGCATCTGGGTTATTGCAGAGATTTCTCACCATTGAAGAGTTTTTTTTAATGCCCTTATATGAAGTCAGGAGATGTTTCTATTGCCTGTGCTTGCTCTTTGCGGTTTAGGCCCTGCAGTTGCCCCTGTGTGGCTATGCAAAGCACCTTAGAGACAGTCTTCTGTAAAAATAAAAGGCTCGATGTGCATTATATTGAATTGAAAATACCAACGGTCCCTCATAAGGTGGCTTCCGTGGCTCACCGTGGGCAGTTGCTGAGGTCATCGAGTGCTGGAGAAGAATCCCTCCGAGGCAATCATGAATAAAACATACGATGAATACCAGGCCTTTAATGGTCATCTGTGTGCTGTTTTAAATGGAGTGCGTGTTGTCTCATTAGCTTCCTTCAGATTTCAGTAAATTATTCATGAGCCCCACACAAAACGTTTACTGAAGAGTTTCATTTTAGTAATCGTCAGTGAAAGTAATAAAAAGGTTCTTTTCCCAGTAATCAGAGATCACAGGTATGGAAACCAAATTATAATTACACACATGAATAAAGGTGTGTGATGGTACGCAAAATAAATCAAATTATTTATTTATTACCAAGAATAATGTACTTACTCGTGCATGAACGATCAAAAATGCTCAAAAAAATTAGAAACAGCATGCAAAATTTTAATCAACAGGTAGTGAAAAAGCAAAAGCTGCTTGAACACCATAACACAGCTCCTCAGTTTTAGGAATACTGCATTTCCTTTTCTGCACTATTTTAGAGTATTCTGTTGCCTAATTAGCAAAAATGATAAAAAATGTGCAAACTGATAAATTATTGACTGAATTTGGGTCACTCCCCACTGAATGGGACAATGGCATGTGGCACAATTAAATCCTCAAAAACTAACCAAAATAAAAACAAAAAAAAATTCTTCCCAATTGCTACCCTTTCATTTTCAATTCAAGATGATAAACAAGATGAAACTAACTCTGTCAGCAAAAATGTAACTGAACACAATTTTTTTTCCAATTCAAATAGGCCGTCACAGAAGTCCTGACATTGTTACATATGAAAAGACGCGTCATTTTACAACCGCTTATGCAGAAATGTTTAATTAAAAAAAAAATGACCCATGTGAACCTTTTGAGACAGTGCAAAAGTTAAATAATCTGGTGACAACAATATTTTCCCCAGAAAAAAATTTTCACAGCGCCCACAAGAACATAACGTTGTGAACATAACTGTTGGTGTCCCACTGGGTTACATTCAAACAACAGCAGTAACCAAACACAGAAACCTCCCAAAATTTTATAGTCGATATTTTCCTAAATATTAGCTTCCCATAGATTTCCATGCTAAAGGCATGTTTTTGCATCATCAGAGTTTCTTCTGAGGGAGGTTTATATTTTCTGATTCCATCGTAAGTTACGTCCATGCCACTTTGGGAAACTCAGATCTCATTTTACGTCATATTTACGATATTTTTTGATCCAAAAGGACATTCCGCGCATGCTTAGACCACTTCAGCAGAGCAATTGATGCGGGCTTTTCATGTATTGAACAATCATATGGTTTGTGTCCTATTTACATCCAAAACCTTGATCACTTCATGGGGTAACCACCAAGTATCAAGTTTGTGATTTATATGTTCTTTCTCATGGATGTGCGAGTTGTGTATTATACTTTGAGGCTAATAGGAAAAATGAGGGAAATTCCTACTTTCGATTTTAAGTCCCCATGTACAACGTAACACAGTTGTCCCATTTAGCGCGGAATGACCCATATACAAACAACAAGCCCCACTTCATAGAAGTAATGCTAGATATAAAACACAACATTTAATTAGTCAAAAAAAGGGTTGGCTGAATGGAAGATGGACACATTGGGATAGGATTTTTGCAAAAAAGGATTGAGGGTGCTGATTAATCCCTTCCTGGTGGTACATTGGCTCTTTGCTGTAACACAGATGCATGAAGACCCTGCTTGATGACTGCTTGGCATTTCCTTTACTGCCATTAGCAGAAAGATGACAGATATAAATCTCTCTCTGGCTCTGGTTTTGGAAATCTGGCCGATAATGCCTCACAGACTTTAATAAAGGGGGCCAGGCTGGCCAAGGGAAAGTCAGGCAGCAGCCAGTGTCCTCACCAAGCCTCATTTCTCTGCCTCTCGTTCAAGCTAATGGGGCCTCTGCCCACTCACTGTTAACCAGGTCTTATCAGGCAGTGCCATGGCTGCCTAACCTTGTGCCTTGAGGTAAAATCTGGCAGATTTCCATTCCAGCTGTGATTTAGCACGTTTGAGTTTACGGATTAGCAGCTAAAAAACAGCTAAAGCAGTTACAGCGGGAAAAAACCAACACTTAATAAACCACCAGCAACCGGGTTGGGTTGGCCCGCTCTATAAGAAACATATGAGAAAAGGCTCGGGCTCAACTTTTTAAAAGCTCTACTAGATGGCAGTATTACTGTATGTAAAGACTGCGCAAGTTCCCCGAAGACAAGGCAAAAAGCTTCAAAATGTTTAATAGTAACAGACAGTAATGTGGACCAGACAGAAGAAAAGATTTTTCTGTCTCTAAGTTCTCATTTCCTCCCCCGCGTCAGGGGCAGCGTGGGAGCTCAAAGAATACAATTAGACTGTGTGCGTGCAGACTTCCGTCCAATCCGCTCGCTCGCAACGCAGTGCTGTTTTCTGCACAGGAAATATCACCCACTACTAAACTCAATATAGCCCGCAAGCCATTTGGCAAATTGATATCTTCCCAACAGGAGCCTTTACCCAAATAAACCCTGGCAGACTACAGCTCCCAGCTCCCCAGGTCTCTGGAGATAGAGAAACTGAAATAATAATGGCATCATCCTACACGTCTGTGGCGGCGCTTCTCAGGCGGCGAGTAGCGTGCGGACAACCGTCGTATTTCACACTTTAACCCCCCCTCCAATCCCCAGTGCTGGACTCCCTGTCGCTCACCCCAGTAAACAGAGGAGCATATTTGTAAAGTTGTGGGGTCCCTGTGGACAGCTGTCCCCCCTGAAGTAATAGATGGAGCCTGTTCTGCCGTACAGTGTGTGTCCCTGTCGGACACTGTGCCCAGAGGGGGGGCTCGCCTGGGAATAAAGAGATGTAGTGCCCCCTGCAGGCCTTTACCTCCACATTCAGTGTTTAGCAGAGGTACATTCTCCACTCTATGGGGCACTGAAGAGGCAGGCCACTGGTATGGTGAGGGTCACCTTATTTTTTGCACAGTGAAGCTGAGGCTCTCATTACTGCACTGTTCCCTCCATTTAACCAGAAGTGTATTCAGCTATTGATGCTACCGTTTTAAATTAAGACTCAGTGATATTCAAAAAGCACCATAAAAGGTCTCTGAATAAACATCATAAATCATACCCACTCTTAAAGGCAGTATGAATGTATAAATATGCATCAGGCCTGTGGTGTATTTTACGAGCATTCTGAATTTGCATTTACACTCAGGCGGTTCTGAGGCTCAAAGAGAAATAGATTATAGAAACGTTCAGTTTAAACAGCATGCACTTTCCTTGTGCAGCCTTAACCAATGAAGTTGTAATTCTGATAAAGTTTGATCTTGACGAAAAAGCTGAGTCACACAAGGGCAGACAGTCAATCTGGCAAGTAGTTCGACAGAGGTATTGAGTTGTCAAATGTACAGAAACCGAGGCATAGACTGATGTACGCACTCCAACACAGTGGAGAAGGTTCATCAGAAGTATATGAAAGGCAAAGGGATGGAAGTTCACGTCAGACAAACCGGAAAAATCATTCATCCTTTCCTGAGGTCTGTAGTCTCGTCTTCATGAAAATGCAGAGGACAAACACAACATGGAGCCCCTGTTTTCCTGTGCTGTTTCCGTGTGGTTGCCAGGCTCTGGTCTGTAGCCTTCTCTCTCCACTATGGCGATGGTAATTTAGAGGAGAAGCAGAAAGATAGCCTCTCACTCAATCTCTGCTGACGGATATTACCAAGCACATCATTTCAGGACATTATTCAGGCCGAATGTGCGGACCACAGATAACATTTTCAATTAAAATGCTTGTTGGCAAAGTTTGTGGTATCAGCGAGAGCCATAGATGAATTCACTCTGAATTTGGGTTGAAGGTCACTGAAACAGCCAAGCACTCCATAGTTACACTCCTCTCTCTCAGCTCAATCTACTGCACAGTGATGGCACCGCAATTATTTCAGTGACAGACTGTACTGATTGAAAACCCATTTCTCATATCTATAGACATTCTATAAGTCCATTTCAATAACAATTTTGACATCATTCCTATGCATTGCTCAAAAAAAAGATAAAATGGAAATAATTAATGGTCAGAAATAGCACAAAAGGATGTGATAAATTGCTATCGGCCCAAAGGTTTGCATATTTCTAAATAAAAATTCATCTGGGAAGGTTGGAAATACATCTTGCACATACTTCAAAATGAAAACTTAATAAAATGATGCCCTGTCAGGGTTTTCGCCCGGCGGATGCCAAACGGCTGTCCAGCAGACTATAAAACCAGGATATTGAAGGACTCATGTGCGAGGCTGGGGAGTGATGAATATATTTAATAACAAGTGAGTTAAAACACAAAACAAAAGGGCAACATGGTTCCAACTAAATATATAACAAATACAAAGATAAACAATATAAACCCTGAGTGAAACTAAAGAAAGGCAAAGTGTGGCTGTTAAAAACCCACTGACCAGCAGTGGAAAACAAATACAAGCCCAGCCTTAAATACTGCCTAATTAACGAGCTGTGCGTGCCGGTAATAATTGGTGAGGGAGAAGGTGTGGAGGAATGTGAGGGCTAGGGAGAGGGCTGGAGGCACAGCCTCACATGCCCGCACTTTACAGAAGAGGACTGCAATGCATATCAGCATTGAGCACCATTTTCAGTCAGTGTACTACATGAGAGTCATAAAGAAACTTTTACTCCACAAAGTTTTAACAACAAAGGGGAGCTACATAAAGCTGTAAGAGAAAGAGAGTCTGCTGCAGCTCAGGTCCATGAGGTACTCCATCTTAAAAAAACAAAACAAAATATAAACAAAAAAAAAAACAACATTGTGCTTAGGGCAGTGCAATCACCCAGCTCTTGAATTAATTTCCTTGTTCAGAAAGGGTCAGCGGTGCCTCCAAAAAAATCTGGGTGCCTCTGGTTTACCAGTCATCTGCATTAAGGCCTTCGACTCCCTCACTTTCTGCTAGAACAGCCATTAATGTCCAGCGTTCATGAGCGATTCCGGTCACATCCCTCCGACTCAGTGGAGAGCCCTGACTGTTCTCACTATGCTGAATAATCCCATTTCACATGAACAAAGAGCAGAAAATATGCCAACAGCTTTAGCGTCACATGATGGCAGGGACTAGCGTGGCACAAGCAGCAAAAGGAGACACTGATAGCCACAACAGCACTGCGGCTCTGAGGAGAACACAGCCCACATTTTCAAATTCATTTCAGTGTTAAATACAAAGCACTCGCTGGAGCAAGTGAGTCCTTGGGGTCCGGAGTGATGCTTTTGGTTCAATGGTAGCAGTACATTTGGATCAAAACCCTTCAAGCATGAACCTTCTGTCCACAGTCCTCAGCGCATCATAAGCGCTCGAGCTGGGCTAAGTCTTGTGCTGCAGAGAAAACAGTATTCCTTCTATAGCTGTACGTTTAAACGTCCTGAGCACTGACTCGAGATAGCGGCTCTAAATCGAGTCGTTTTCCTGCCAAAGAGTGCCTGCCCTCACCACAGCCTCAATAACAAGCACAGGCTGTCAGCCAAACCACATGGCACAGTATTGTTCTGGAGCATGGAGTTGCAGCAGCCACAGTGCCGGAGCCCCTACACCTGCGGTCTGAGAGTGCCGCAAATACCAAATGAAACCCAAAGCTCTGCTGCAGACTGGGCCACAGGAAACAGACCCCTTCAGGTGACCAGCCAAACAATGACTCAGGAAAATATATGCAAACAGTGTATGTAAAGTGCTGCAATTCATGGTTCATCACCTTCACCAAGGAGGTTACTGTATGTTTTTATTGGCGTTGGTTTGTCTGTCTGTCTGTTTGTGTACAAGATAACTCAAAAAGTAATGAAAAAAGATCTCTGAAATTTTGTGAGTGGGTTGCTATTGCAACAGGGATAGACCCTATTGATTTTGACCACTATTGGTCAAACAGTATGGCCACCACAGCAACCATCTTGAAATCCTATGTTGCAGATACCTTGAACTTCTTATGAGACATGTTCACTCAGCAAGATTTCCACTTGGCAGAGGTTTGCACTCTCGGGGTGTCTCTAGTTAGATGTGGATGGAAATACCATAAAAGTAGAGCTAACAGCCTGTACCCAAACATGATTCAGAAATGAAGGAAATGACTGAAAATCTTATAAGATTAAACCATTATGTTGGAAATTTGAATCAATTGTTTCATTTGGCCTTTTTGAAGAAAACAAACTTTGAGTATTGTTTATTTCATGAAAACATCCAGTAAAAAGATTAGATGATTGCATCTCTGTTCAAAACAATATTCCCAGTCCAAAGCAATTAGTGAGGGTGCTGCTCCTAAAAATAATTTTTTGTTGCTTCTTTCAGATTGTATCTGTAAAAGCATTGATATTGATAAATCATACTCCAAGAGCAAAAATGTATTCAACGGTTCCAAATAGTAGGCTTGAAAAATCAATACTATTTTGGCCTAAGAGAAGGGGATCAGAGCTTGTGACAAAGCAAATCACTCTAAACTTCCTAGTAAGGACAGTAAAAATAGAGTATGCAAAGGAGGAAGAAATAATTCACTTTCACCAGGATGAGCAACGCTTTTCATTATGTTGTCGGATGCTAATTCAATTATGCAGATGAAAATTCACTGTGGCACAGATTTAATAAAGCATCGGTTCAATATGGGGTCAGAATGACCTGATCTCGGTTAAACTGCAGAAAGACAATGATCTCCTGTGAACCCCCAAACAGACCACACCTATCAAGGATGAGCTGAAATACAGCTGGGGACTCATCTGCACATCTCTTCAGTTAAAACAAGTGTACACCCCCCTAAAACAATGTGCGATCTCCATTTCAGATTTTTAACCACTTTTTTATCAGTACACTAGTTCGATATTACAGTAAGACCAAACCAAATCTTGTGCTCATCTCTTCTGCACCAATTCAACAGCTTCCTGGATGCAAAAATTGCAATTGATTGCAGCCAGTGGATTCTCCAGGGTAATCAATTACACTTGACACTACAGCAAAGCTAATCCTTCAGAGACTGTAATAGATGCTTTACAGGATACAGTGCATTTACTACAGTGCAAAATGTGAATGAGTGAGGGAGTGAGTGAGTGACTGGGTGTGAAAGTGAGTGGATGAGTGAGTGGGTGTGAGAGTGAGTGAGCGGGTGGCTCAGTGAGTGAGCAAGTGGGCTAGTGCATGAGTGAGTGAGTGAGCGAGTGTGTTAGTGGATGTGAGTGAGTGGGTGAGGGAATGAGGGCATGAGGCAGTGAGTGAGCGTAGGCATGAGTGAACGAGTGGGTGTGATTGAGTGATTGAGTGAGTGAGTGGGTGAGTGGATGTGAGTGAGTGGGTGAGTGAGCGAGTGTGTTAGTGGATGCGAGTGAGTGGGTGAGAAAATGAGGGCATGAGTGAGTGAGTGAGTGAGTGAGGGCGTAGGTGAGTGAGTGAGTGAGTGAGTGAGTGAGGGAGGGGGTGAGCGAGGGCATGAGTGAGCGAGTGGGTGTGATTGAGTACGTGAGTGAGTGAGTGGATGTGAGTGAGTGAGTGAGGGCATGAGTGAGTGAAAGAATGAATGAATTAATGCAATTATTTGTTCGGTGGGAGGACAGCAGCAGAGATGGAGTTAAAAAAGGATGTAGCACTAACTGAAATTCAAGCAGAATTACATCCACGTGCAGTAAAATGATTTAGCATCAGCCTTCATAGGTCACAACACCGCTCTCTGTTTTTTAAACTCAATGAAAAACAATCTCTCAATTCGCCTTGAGTGTGCTTTCCCTAACTTGGCTGCCTGCTGTGAACACATGGTGCCTGCTGTTTGAGATAGCAGACTCTTCTTTTGTGTAGTCTTTTCTCAGCGGTGAATCTCTTTCCTTGTGCATCAACTGGGAAGATAAAAGAGGCAGGCGTTTAGACTCTGAATAAATATGAATAATCAGAATTGTGTCATTTGTGCACAATGTGACTGCAGCAGTCTCAAAAGCTATGGAATTGGTGGTCATTGTGAGTCTTAGTCTGCACAAGACCTGGTTATTGTTGAGTACGGCAGAATTACTCAAAGGGTTCAAAATGACTTATCCGACAATACTGCTGTGCAGACAAGCCTGGATAAAGCATTCTTTATGCAAACACTCAGCACAGGTTTTAAAATGTAAAGCTTAAAAGCATTTCACTTTCCACTGTATCCTTAAAGTAGTTTTTCACTTAACCGTAACAAAGAGCAGAAACCATTACTGGGAAGCCAGTAATCCAAAATATATCTTCTAGAATTCTCACCCTCTGGCCACTTGGTTATAAAGGGATTTGGTGTGCTTGCCACGAGCCTGATAGAAATACAATACTGGACAAATACAATACTGGTCTTGGGCACCTGATATTTTTTAAAATATACATTTTTGTTGAACTTGTTCATTATAGCCCTGGAATATAATGTGGGAAGATACAGTTGTCAGGGTGATCGTCAGTCCGTCTGTGGACATTTAGTTCCCAGAGCAGAGCTCGAATATCGTTCAACATTTTTTAACAAAGTTTGCTGTGCATATTAATCAGGTCTTAGACTGGTGCCTTTTGATATTTTGGGATTTCTGAGATTAGGTTGCAGGGGCTGGGAGGATAACATTATTTATTTGGAAGCTTCTCAAGAAACACCATCATCAAATACATTCATTCATTCATTCATTCAATCTTTATTTCAACTCGAAAATTCATTGAGGGCAAGCCCTCATTTTCAATGACGTCAAGCACATACATTCAAAAGCAATCAATACAATAAATACAATACAATAAGTACCGCAAATACGATAAATATAGATAAAATTCAAACTGTGCACTTAGTTAAAACAGTTGCAGACTACAGTGGAATGATTTTTAATGAGCGATTTAAAATGACTAAAGGGCACAAAAGTGTTGAGTTTTAGAGTTTTTTGTTAAGGCGTTCCACATATCAGGAGCACAGAAGCCAAAAGCAGATTTCCCAAGTTCTGTAGAGACTCTCGGAACTTAAAGTTTAAGCCACTCATTGGAACGAGTGCCCCGAGGTCCAGAAGCCCACTCTAAAAGCGATGTAATATAATTTGGGCAATCACCAATTATGGCTTCATAAAGAAATAGTTACCAATGTAATTCTCGTCTATTTGTTAGGGGGGACCACCCAACCTTGTTATACAGAGCACAGTAGTGAGTATTATAACTATCACCAGTAATAAATCTAATGGCTGAGTGATAAACGGAACCCAAGACCTTTAGAGTGGAAGCTGCTCATGTCACATCTCCCTCAACAGGCAGAAAAGATCAAATAATCATCACAACAAACAGGCTTTATGGAACCACTCCATATGGTTTATGGAACCAAAATCTTCCAGGGCAAAAAAACAAGAAAAATATTTCAAGCAGAGTGGAAAAGAATGGAGCAGAGGGAATGGAGGAATTTGCACATTAAAAATACTGAGATTACGTCATAGCGCTCAACGTAAGCAATATCTGTTGTCTGGACAGAGAAAAACATCAGGTTATTGAGATTTTGCGATGATCATATCTTTCTGAATTTTATTAAAAATCATTAATATTTTGTGCCCATTTTTTCCAGGCAACTTTCAGCAGGATATTAGTTTTTTTTTTCCACATTCAACCTGGCTGTTGTTTCTCCATATCCCACAGCAATAGAAACGGAACAGTTTTACTTGATGATTACAGTTATCAATTATCACAGCAATATCAAGTTGGCTAGAACATGATGCAGAGCAACGGCTCTGTACATCCTTATGAAAACTTCCCAAGACCATAAAAAACATTAGACTCATGAACAGTTGTACTTATGTGGCCTATTTAATAAATGCAGATGCTTGCTTATTGCTCAACATCTCAAAACAGAGAATTTCATGAACACTGTGAAAGAATTTGGCAAGAAAAGAGAAGAATTTGCACAAGAAAGTTGAAGGATTACATTAGGGAACAGCCAAGTAGTATGAGCTATGCAACAAAAAAACCTCTAGCCTATGTAAAATAGATAGGGCAGGTAAGTAATATCTCCACTTTGTGCACATTATACACTAAACAAACACATACTATTTGCAAGATTTAGGTTAACACTGATTAACCATAAGAAATGTCAGTTGGAGATCATCAACAAAGCACAGCATCATTAAAAAATCTATACAAGACATTCTCATTGTGCTCAGCAGTATTGAACAATCGAGTGAGTGTATTGAATACCTATTGCAGGATGCTGTTATGTACCACTCCAAGCACCTAGCATGTTTATCTTGTCATAGGGCCACACCAAAAGCAGTGTTGTTGATGATGCCACTGCAAAGCCCTTGCAGAACTTTCTGCTCATCCAGCCGAAAGAGAGAGAGAGAGAGAGAGAGAGAGAGAAAGAGAGAAAGAGAGCCATAATACAGAAGGCAGGTCAATCTAGGTCTGAGCTCTACCAACAATCAATTTCACCATCATTCCATCACTGTCACCAAAAGACACGATGGGACATGTGCAGTCACACACAGGAACTGAAGACACTCTCAGTTAGCAGTGGATTGAGAATGCAAATTTTGAGGCATAATCCGCCAAGGGGCTCTTCTCATACTGTACGTTATCCATTCCTCTCACCATCAGCATGAAAGCCTGCATCTCTCTTAAATTTTTTTTATCTCCAGGGAGATAAGTTGTGTGTGTGTGTAATTGACTGCAGGGTCATTACATGCCAAATGAACCACAGCCTCCAGGGGGTCAGTCTCCAATTTGGCCAATTTTTTTTCTAAAAATACCTTAGGGTGTCAAACGTGGGAATCCCACGTTTTAGCTCAATTTCTCCAGCAGTTTCAAAATTGGGGCGTCGCCCCCATTTTTTGCACTCGCGAATCGCATCATTGGCTCATGAGCATTTTGGAAAGCTATAAAATCTTTTATAAATGAAATAGAAAGCTGAAAATTGCAACTCTTGTTAATTCTTGCCCTGGCTTTTCAGAATCAGAGACAAAACACCTTTTTCAAAAATCTATTTTATGGTAAAAGAGTTGAGTTGAGATATTAATATTTCTACCAAATATTGCCAAGATGTGTATCTTTAAGTGGTCAAAATTTCATGAAGCTGTTCAACCATCTACATGGTCAACCGCCACTCTGAATATAGGGCTACCGCAGGAGTTTTTTTTACACTGTGACAGGGATGGACTGGGACAAAAAAACGGCCCTGGCATTTTCGGCCATGGCGGCCCAACCTGATCGTGACGTGACGGCCCGCCATACACGCACACTTTGCTGTTACCAAAAGTTAAAATTAAGTTCAGTCGTAGCCTACACGCCCTGGAACTCCACACAAAAAGGCCCCAGGCCGGAATCGAACCCACAACCTTCTTGCTGTGTGGTGGCAGTGCAAATCACTGCACCACCATGACAAAGAAGAAGTTATTATTATTATTATTAATATATTTACATGAATGAATGTGAAAAAGAAATTTGACTTTGGGGCCATTTATAATTTTTCAATAAGACCACTGCACTATTTGGATTGATTCATACATAACCTTTTTAAATAACGTTACATATCTTATGGACCCAACAGGGCATAGAATAGCTCACTAGCTTCAGAACCGCAGTACTCGCTGGTTGCAAGTTTACTGGCAGGTGAACGTCAAGACAGGGTTTTAAAAAGGAAAATTTGAAAGTCTTCCTTGCTGTATTCCAGGACAAATTTTATTTGCCACCGTAAAACAACGAATCAATATGCATCAAATAGTGGGTTATTAACAGCTGGTCCATCAGTGGGGGCCTTTTGTAAGCTCAAGCAAATTTTAACCAAATACATACTTGCGATAGCCTATTAATTTAACGTCAGTCTTACCGCTTTCCGTGTCCCCCTCCAAATGAAAACTGCTGGCTACATGAGGATCAACGTGGCCAAAAAGCTGGTCAATTTTTTTAGTGTTTGAAAGCCTGAGGCTCCAATGTCTGTTCACTTTATTCTCGAAGCTTTTCCGCCTCTTCACTGCTTTCTGACATTTTTGTCTGATCTCGTAGTCGTTCAAACACGTTTTTAGACTGTTAAGGCAACTGAGGACAAGCATGGCCATTGGTCAAACTGATTTCCCAGCAAGCCTGCCTTCTTAAACTTTTAGGACGAAAACAACAACATTAAATAAACTGTACATGGCTTTGAATCGTTTTTTTTTTTTTTTATCTGCAAGAATACAGTTTTTTGGTAATTCCTATATCATAAAACAAATATATAAATAGATACTGAAAAATCGCCAAGATGCAAGATAACCGGAATCCTGAAGTAGAAGAATAAAAAGTAATACATAAATCATGTGTCACCTAGTCAGCAATATTCTGAAAATCTCATGGAAAGCTTTGTGAGTAATATTCATTAAGGAGAGGTATGCATTACATAAGTACTGATTTTCTCTGTATGAAATATCACTTCGCATCATCGAAAGTCATCCTACTGTTTGCTCGCCTTAATGTGGGCCACTGGCTACCAACGGGCCGTACGCGAGTGCGTTTTTTTTCCCTGAGGTGGGAGGGCTCAGAGATTTCATTGGGCCAGCCCTGTGTCAATGTAGAAAATGAACCAATGGGCCGCTTTCCGTGTTTTAAAGGCCGGCGCGGTCGTTCCAAATTATCAATGTTATTAAAATTTTATAAACTATGATTGCATCGGCCCAAAATGTGCGTCGGCCCACCGGGCATTGCCCGGTACGCCGGATTACCAGTCCAGCCTTGCACTGTGACCATTTTCAGAGGCCCATAACTTTTCATTAAATGTTTATTTTGTGTTATAGATATAGATATTGTGTTACACATATCTAGTTGCTACTTGGGTCTCGGTATAAAGCTGACCACACAGTGAGCCATCAAAATGTGGGGGAAAAAAAAATTCCGTCCAACCAAAATCCCACTGTCAAATGCTCATAGATTCCAAATGGTTCATCACAATGCAATTCTGATGCCAGATTCTGAAAGCCAGGGCAAAAATTAACAAGAGAAGCAAGAGTCAGCTTTTTATCCTATTGAGAAAATATTTAATAACCTTCCAAAAACGCTCATGAGCCAATGTTGCGATTTGCAAGTGCAAAAAACGAGGGCAACACCCCAATTTAAAATGGCTCTCCACAAAAACTGTTTGAGATATTGAGCTGAAACTTGGGATTCCTATGTTTGACACCCTAAGGTATTTTTAGAAAAAAATTGGCCAACTCGGAGACGGACCTCCTGGAACCTTTCTGAAAATTTGTTCATTTGGCATGGAATGACCCAGCATCAACGGTCATCAATGAAGACCACTGACCAATGAGGGATGCTATGTCCAGACTCTAAGAGCAAGATACATGTACTGACGGAGAGTATGTGCCGAGGTATGACTGAGACAAGTAACAAAAGCAATCCATGATCTCTGAAACAATCCATAATTCAGCTATTAACTGGTAGCAAATGCCAAATAAATAAATAAATATTTATTACATTATTTACTACATTTTTAAACAAATATATTTATTATAAATAATAAATAAGTAAATAATTTTGTGCTTCTCCTTAATTAGAGTGTAATTCTGTATATAGGTACCCAGGAGATATAGTTCATATTGCATATTATTTGAATGTGAGACCTCAGCTGTTTTCTGTAGCTACGTAATCTACATCTATATTCACACGGAGGAACACTGTGAGCAAATGTTTAGCAAAAACAAATGACACAAGGCATATGGATATACAGTACTATGTTTTGAAGGATAAATCACAACGTACATACCATGGATACATTTGGCATTGACTAATGCAATGCTGTTAATGAGGTTGTTAAAAATGACCAAGCTCTCAACAAGATGGTTTAAAATGGCTGGATTTCAGAATGCCATTTCTGATGCAAAAAATAGACATGGAATGAGATCACAGTTAATCCTATTGCAAGCAACCAGCCTTGACTAAGCAGAGTCGACAGACAAAGTATTTTATTCCCAACGCAGACAGCAGCACCAATCAGTAATCTGACGATTTAACGCACTGCAGGGATATGAATGAAGGTTTGATGTATTGTACGACATAGGCATGGAGACAATAGAGTTTAATTACAGGATACGAATCCTGTGAGAACTGAAGGCTGATCTTAGAAGCGGAGCACCCCATCCTCTTCTAAATGGCCAAGTGCTAAGTGCACTGATCCAAACAGGAAGGACAAAACTAGAGACTTGTGGCTCAGAGGCACACAGCTATGTCGATGTTGAACATTTTCAGGGGGTCATGTGAACATTAGCACAGAACCAGTGAGCTGGGCACTGCTGCCCATCCACATCCAGTAATAGGACCCCTGTTTGTGCATCTGCACATGCCTCTCTCCTCCTCTGCTTTCACTCATCAATCTGGTCTGTCCTTTTTCTGTGCATCACCCTTCTCTCCTGCAGTGTATATGTCACCTGCCAGCTTTAATGGGCCACTCAATCATCCTCTCGCCACCCCCTCTGTCTTCTCCAGGCCAGGCGATGCTGTCCTGGCTGCCCACAGTCAATAACAAAGGTGGGAGGAGTATCTGCTGTGGTGTGCAGCCCAAAATGCATACAACACAAGCACTGCCGCAATATACACTTTCAATTTACTCCAGTCCTTTTGGAACCCCAGGGGTTTCCGCGACATCACAGAACCATTACAGGTGCTCTGTTTGGGTGAGCCATTTTCGCCAATAGCCTCAACTGAAAACATTAAATGGACTGTCACCCAGAGTAACTGACTCCTGGGAGGTTTCAGAGTTCACGGAGTTTTATTCTCCTGTCTTACTTACTTTCCCCAAAATCCTACTTTGTGCTGAGACAGTTCTCTCCCGATTCTAACCAGACAGCTTTTCTCCAAAATCACATTGAGTATCATACAGCAACCAAAAGTCGCAGCTGGTCCACCACGTCAAAGTCAGACATTTTGGGGCCAAGACTGCAGCAAGTGAAAAATAACTCTGACCAAATGTGCCTGAACCTACAGACAGTAAACAGTAAAAATAGATTTGGGATATAGTACCAATAGTTTTTCTATAGCCAAATGTAAAAACAGCAACTCACATACACAGCAGATGCCATTATGCATTGCTATCTGTAAGTGAATTGACTCAGATTAGCCATTTAGAACTCATGCATATGCAAACAAATATTTTCCTTGACAGTAACCCGCGCTGCTCCTAAGCTTTTCCCCACTCGGCCACAGCTTCACCACCCCTGGAGAGTTCACTCAACGTTACACAGTCAAGCAAATGAGATAACGGCAGAGTCATCTGCCAGGATATAAAGCCCATGGCCATCCTTGTTTACTCCAAACTCCCTAAGAGCCGCAGTAAAGGGTCCAAAGGCAATTAGATTAGAGCCTTTTCAAGACAATTACCACCGGCTTCCTGCACAGGGCTGCACCTGGAGGCCATTCCTCCCCACAGAGAGTCTATTTCTGCAGCTTTCAGACACTCGAGAAAGGTCACTGAGCAGGGGAAAGGGCTCATACTGCAGTGAATGATGCAGGAGGAGGAAGAGGCGGTATTAGACGATGGAGAGAAGGAGAGATACTGAAGATGAGGAGGTATTACAGGATGGAGAGCAGTGGGAAGATACTGCAGAAGATGTAGAGGATGGAGAGAAGGGGGGAGATACTGAGGAAGAGTGGGATAATTTAGGCTGTGATTCATATGTATGTGTGTGTGTACGTGTGTGAGAGTGTGTGCGCTTCCACCGATTCCGTTTCTGATTCCACCGTTTCTGATTCAACCGAGCTATGGTTTATTTCACAAAAATTAAGCCAAAATACAGAAGCCATGTGCAAAAAACTAATTACACCCTTACTGCTTCCATTCTGTAGTAATTAGCAGCCAGGTGTTGCTGATCAAATGCACTTGATTAATCATTCGTCAGCAAGTGTGATCACCTCAGTAAAATCGGAGGTTTCGGTACTTCGTTGGTCTGGAGCATTTAGGTGTGTGTTAACACAATGCCAACAAGAAAAGACATCCGCAATCATCTTAGAGAAGCAACTGTTGCTGCCCATCAATCTGGCAAGGGTGTTACAACCCAGTCTAGGGCAGGCGGCAACAGGTTGAGAAATGAGGGAAGAGCGGGCGGTGAGAGCTACAATAGGCATGAATTGCATGCTGAATAGTACCTCTGGTCCCTAACTGCCTAACCAGAGCTAAACTAAACCTACTGCTAATCTTCAAAGGCTTGCTGGGCACAGGGCGGCTTTTAAACGCTGAACTTCCAAACTCTCAGTCCGCAAGTGAAGACTCAAAGAACGAGTCGTGTTCCCCCAACGGAAACAAGTTTACGCCCACTATCACCTTCAAAAATAACAAAGGAAAAATAACAAATCAAAATAACAAAGAAGTGCCCCGATGGAAGGACCGTGGGATCCCGCTGGGAGAACCCTGACTAACCAGAGCGCGCAAAAGGGGCAAGACAAGAGGGATAGTCAAATTTGGAAACCGTGGTCAAACACCGGGAATTCACCGGGCAACCACGCCAAAGGGCAACGGCCAGAATTTGAGTCGAAATGTAACAAGCTAAGGGTCAACCACAAAAATCCAAACAAACTAAGAATGTGGCAAGGCAAGAATCATAAGTCCGAAGGCAAACCGGTCCAACACAGACGGCAGCGAAATACTCACAGTACCTGAATGCTATAGATGCAAGGTCGAAGAGCTAGTCTCCAACTGGCATTTGTAAGTGGCGGCCTTAAGAGCACCAAGCACCCCCCCCACCAGAAATGGAAACATTAAATTAAGAGTGAGGCAAAACAATTACTAGGGCAGGGGTCATAACCCCCCCCCTTAAGAGAAAACCTATAGTCTAGGTCTTCTACTAGGAATAGCAACATGAAAGCATGTCAGTGACTATGTTCTCCAGCCATTTTTTGTGCACAACTCCTAAATCCTTGGGTGATCAAAGACCAGCACATAGGACACTGGTTAGAACTACACATGCGCTGTAGGAAGACAATTAGGTTATGATCAGTGTAGACAAAAATGGGCTCTGGACTTGACCCGAGGTACACAAAGTGCAGTAGAGCTAATAAAAGCCCCAATGCTCCCTCTTCTATCGTGCAGTAATTGCACTGATACCAGTTGAATTTTTTTTTGTTTAGAAGAAACACACTGGGTGAGTGATTCCAAGCTTCTCATCCTGAAACAGCACTGCACCAGCCTAAGTGCTACTGGGTGCTACTGGGGCTGGCCTCCAACATAAATGGTCTTGTGAAATTGGGAGCAGACAAGACTGGGACATTACAAAACACACTTAAAACAGCATCAAAAGCATGCTGGAGGTCAAGCATCCACAGGACGAACTGAACCCTGGCCCACCTTTCTCCCCAAATAGGTAATCGTCCCATGACCAAATTCACATTTCTCAAGGTTCAAGGTTAGTAAGGCATCCTGAAGGCATGAAAACAGTTTTCAGTGTATAAAGATGATGTTGCCAAGAATAAACAACAACATCATCAAGAAAAGCCTCACTATTGTCAATATTTACCAGAACATGATTCATTAGCCTGTCAAAGGCACGTTTTTTAAACTGAAAGGCATCACTGTGTCCTGCAAGAAGGTGTCTGGAGTAACAAAGACTGACAGTTCTTTTGCACATTTAGTTAGAGGTACCTGCCAGTATCCATTTAATAAATCAAGTTTTGAGACAAACTTTGCATTTCCTACACTATCCACACAATCTTCAATTCGCAGAACAGGAAAAGAGTCAGCTTTCGTCATATTTCGTCTCCAATAATCAGTACAAAAATGGGACGTGCCATCAGATTTTGGTACCAACTGACAAGGGGAAGACCCAGGGCTTGAACTAGGGACGGCAAGACCATACTGCAAAAAGTATTCAACTTCCTTTTTCATAAGTTTATTTTGATGGGTTAACACAATATGCATTTTAATAGGCTTATGATCGCCAACATCAATACCATGTTCTAACATGATGGTTTTCAAGGGAATGTCTGAGAACAGGAGTGAATATTTCTCAATAAGACCTCTGATATCAGCCTGTGCCATCGCAGATAAATGAGACAACTTGGTTGGCAGAGCACAAGGAGGTTCAGAGTTCAGCAAACGAGCAGGCAGAAGACAGACACTTGTCTGGCCAAGTCCATCTAGAACCCCAATTCCGAAATAGTTGGGACAAAGTGTAAATTGTGAATAAAATCAAAACGCAATGACTTTCAAATCACACCAGCCAGTATTTTATTCACACTAGAACAGAGATAACATAGCAAATGTTAAAACTGAGAAATTTTACAATTTTATCCACAAAATGAGCTCATTTCAAATTTGATGGCTGCTACAGGTCTCAAAAAAGTTGGGAGAGGGGCCTGTTTACCATGGTGTAGCATCCCCTCTTCTTTTTAACACAGATTGGAGGCGTCTGGGCATTAAGGAGACCAGTTTCTTGAGTTTAGCCATTGGAATTTGATCCCACTCTTGTTTAATACAGGCCTCCAGCTGCAAGAGAGTTTTGGGTCTCGTTTGACAGACTTTTTGTTTAATTATGCGCCAAATGTTCTCAATCGGTGAAAGATAAGGACTGCAGGCAGGCCAGCTCAGCACACGGACTCTTCTACTACAAAGCCATGCTGTTGTAATAGCTGCAATATTTGGTTTTGCATTGTCCTGCTGAAATTGTAATGGCCTTCCCTGGAATAGATGTCATCTGGAGGGGAGCATATGTTGCTCTAAAACCTTTATATACCTTTCAGCATTCATGGTGCTTTTTAAAACATGCAAGTGTCCCACACCATATGCACTAATGCATCCCCATACCATCAGAGATGCTGGCTTTTGAACTGAATGCTGATGACAGGAGGGGTGGTCTTTCTCCTCTTTAGCCCGGAGGACACAACGCCCATGATTTCCAACAAGAATGTCAGATTTGGACTAGTCTGACCACAGGACACTTTGCCACTTTGCTACAGTCCATTTGAAATGAGCCTTGGCCCACAGAACACGGCGGCACTTCTGGATCATGCTCAACAATGGCTTCCTTTTTGCATGATAGAGTTTTAGGTGGCATCTGTGGATGGCACGGCGGACTGTGTTTACTGACAGTGGTTTCTTGAAGTATTCTTGGGCCCATTTAGTAATGTCAATGACCTAATCATGCCGGTGAGTGATGCAGTGGCGTCTGAGGGTCCGAAGATCACGGGCGTCTAGTGAATTCTTCGACCTTGTCCCTTACGCACAGAGATTTTTCCAGTTTCTCTGAATCTTTCGATGATGTTATGCACTGTCGATGATGAGACCTTCAAAGCCTTTTGGTGATCATTCTGCTTGGGTTGAGACAGAGAAGGACTTGTGGAGGGATTGAAGCTGAAGATTTACTCTTGTGCAAATGGGGTTTTCTGAAAATAATTTGTGTGTTAAAGCTCAAACATTAACAGAGGTTAGACGATTTGCTCCCAAGGTATAACCTTTATCGCATTAGGGGCAGGGAGAATCTTCCCCCTTTCTTTTTCCCCTTTTTCCCCCTTGTAACAACTTGGTGAGCAAACAGCCAAATTAAGTCGCTAATCTGGTCAAACAAAGGCGACGGGGGTTTTTTGGGGATTTTTTTGTGGGGTGTCAGTCTCCCGGGAGCAAAGTAAGGTAAAGTAAAATAAATTTAAACACTAAATTTAAACAATAAATTTAAACGCTAAATAGTTGTCTAACTAAGTGAAGTGTATAACATACAAAGTAAAACAGAGTTGTTTTCAAGGACTGAGCTACTGTCGCCTGGTTTTTCTGTAGCTGATTTAGCTAATGAACTTCAGCAGGCTCTCAACGCCAAGAATATTATCGAATTACCTGGATATCTAAGTATAACCCGGCTTGGTTTCATACTTGGTGGCTTGCCTTTCATACAGTCTTGTAGCCAATAAATATTGACATTCACCTGGGTTTTTAGTCCCCTTCATTCTCTATCCTGACCGCATTACCACATAAACGCATTGCCAAGCTTGAATATTAACGCGAACCGGGGTTTTTGTCTTTTTCGCATTTTATTATTACCGAAGGGCTCTTCTGATTAAACACATTACAAATTACGTTATCTTTGTATTTTCCTCCGGGCGCGATGCCTTGATCAGCTGATTAAAGTTTAACTGCGTGTTTGAGTGCTTAGTGACAAGCTTGTTGGGGGAGATACCGTGTTTATTTCGCTCACATAGTAAACAACTTGTTTATTTGGTCCATTTTAATTAAAGGGAACTGGGGCTTTACTCTTTTCTCGGTTACCCTTGGTTGTATTTTTGGCAAGCTAGCTAGATAGTTACTGTTTGCATTTTTGGCTGGGGATCTGAGATTTAGTATTTAGTTAGTAGGGCAGCAGTCACTTGAGTCGTCCATTTGGTTAGGTTGGAATTTAAACGGAAAGGTTTACCGAAGTGCTCCACCTCCTCCCTCCTCCAGTTTCTCCTAGGCGTTGTAGCCAGTTTGTTTTATCTGGGTTCTCAGCTAAGCCCTGTGATATTTTTAGGTTAGTATAATAATAGTACTGGGACTAGATAAATTCAAGTCGGCTTATTAGGAGTGCTTATTACATATAGTTTGTCTCAATTTGGTATTTTATTTCTGTTAACAGAAACTAAGCCCCTGTTAAAAGAGGCTTATTATCCATTTACATAGTTTCCCCACGGTTTCTATTGTGACTGCTGCTTAGGGCTTCTCAGGTTAATGAATTAATAAATTGTGGTTCCTGAGCTTCTGTCTCGGCATTAGTAATTTTCTTTTATCTAGGGTGAGTGAACCCCTTTTTATCTAGGGGTTCAAAATGTGGCCAAAACTATGTGACGGTTGCAGAATGATCGCACTTTTGGAAAGAGATTTCCAGGGTGGGTTTGTCTGCCACCGGTGCCAGCTAATTGACCATCTGGAGAGCCAGATCCTTGATCTTCAGGGCCAATTGGCGGCACAACATAGTTTTCAATCATTAGAGTTCCTAGAGGAACTAAGTAGTATGTCGTTTAGAGAAATGGTGTGTACGCCAAAGCAGGGTGGTGCGGGGACCCCAGAGCAGGCAGGGAGAGAAAGTTGGGTGACTGTCAGCACAGGAAAGGGCATGCACACCATACAGCGACAGCTCCTCCAGTGGTTGAGGTGTCCAACCGATTCCGGCCCTTGCAGGAACTCGAATTGGCCCCTGACCCTGAGAGTGGGGGGACTGATGAGCATCAGGGCACCCTGTTGGCCTCTACCCCTCAGAAAAGAGAGTTAGTGATAGTGGGGGACTCAATACTTAGAGGAATATATAGTTTAGTCTGTTCGTGCGACAAGGAGTCTCGTACGGTGTGTTGCCTGCCTGGTGCCCAGGTAGGAGATCTCCTGGAGCGTGTGGACAAGCTCCTGGCCAGAGCGGGGAGGGGTCCAGTTGTCATGGTCCATGCTTGGGACAAATAACATAGGTAAGGGTAGGTTTGAGGTTCTGCGAGGCAAATTTGTGGAATTAGCTGAAAAGCTTAGGAGCAGATCCTCCACGGCAGTTTTCTCTGGGATTTTACCGGTACCACGTGCAAGCAGAGGGAATTAGAATTTTATCTGGAGGTTTAACACGTGGCTATGAACCTGGTGTAGGAAAGAGGGGTATAGGTTTATGGGGCACTGGAACTACTTCTGGGACAGGGGTGACCTGTTCAAGATGGGCTACACCTGAACCGGAGGCGTACCTTTGCACTGGGTCAGCGTATGTTGAGGGTAGCACAGAGTTATTTAAACTAGGGACTTGGGGGGCAGGGAGGTTAGAGAGTGTTACACAGAGGGAAATGCAGACTGCCCTGATGGAAGCTGACAGTGTTACATGCACTATTGATGATATATTTTTCAAGCAATAAAGCGTAGTGAGGGTCTTGGAGCAGTGGGCACATGGGAAATCGAAGGGGAAGAGCATTCGTGATAACCTGAAATTTTTTTATCTAAATGCAAGAAGCATAAAAAATAAATTTCCAGAACTTGAGGCCGTTATGATTAGTGAGGGCTATGACATAATTGGGATTACAAAGACATGGCTTAGTGAAGAGAATGGAGATGAATATAATATAGAAGGTTATAAGCTCTTTAAGAAGGATAGATGCAATAGGCGAGGAGGGGGTGTAGCACTCTATGAGAACGAAAACATTATGTGTAGGAAATTCCTGATATTGAACATTCCTTGCCCTGTGAAGATATCTGGGTCAGGCTCATTGGCAAACACGAGACTGGTTTAAACATAGGAGTATGCTATCGACCGCCAGCTTTGGACAGTATTGTCAATGAAATACTCTTTAAGAGGATTACGCAAGCTTGTAGAGGAGGAGGGACTATTATTATGAGAGACTTAAATTATCCTAGTCTCAATTTGGAAATGGTGAAAGGACAGGGTAGGGGGGAGGAAGAATTTCTAGATGTTATAAATAATAATTTTTGGTGCAGTATGTTAATAAACCTACAAGAGAGAAGGCAATTTTAGACTTAGTGCTCTGTAACGACCCAGATACAATTAGCAATGTTGAAGTACTGGAGCCACTTGGGACAAGTGATCACTCTACTGTTAATTTTGATGTTTCATGGGAAGTTAAAAAGGTGTCTTCAAAAACAAAAATTTTCGATTTTAGGCGAGCAAACTTTGACAGGATTCGCTCATATCTAAGTGAAATAAAATGGGAGACACTCCTGGACTGTGAGTCTGTAAATGAGATATGGGAAAGATTTAAGGGAGTTTTACTTGATTCACAATGCAAATTCATTCCAAAGGTGTCCAAAAGTAAGCTGATAAAGCAGAATCCTCAGTGGATGACCACAGCTATTCATAGGAGTTTGAGGGAAAAGAGGAATCTTTATAAGATGTACATAAAAGATAACAATGAGAACACTAAGACTGAATACTGTAAAATGCGGGCTGTGGTCAAAAAAGAGCTGAGGAATACTAGAAGACTGAATGAAAGATAAATTGTAGAGGGGGCAAAAACTAACCCTAAGTGCTTCTTTCAGTACTGTATAGCAGAAAAAGGAAAGTCAAAGAGGCAGTTAAGTGCATAAAGAATAAATATGGATCGCTGATATATGATAACAAGGATATTGTGGATACCTTAAACAGTTACTTTGTTGAGAATTTTACCTCAGAGCGGGTTTTTATTCGGGCTGAGGGCATGTCCAATGCTCAAGATTATTTAGCGGAAATTGAGGTTAGGGATAACGAAGTATTAGACAAGTTGCATAAACTAAAGGCAGATAAGGCGGCGGGTCCTGATGGCTTATATCCTAGAGTGCTCAGGGAAGTTAGTGAGATCATCTTTAAGCCGCTATCCGCTATCTTCAGACGGTCTTTAGAAACTGGAGAAATATCAAATGATTGGAAACAGGGTAATATAATACCAATATATAAGAAAGGGGACCGTACTGAGCCGGGAAATTACAGGCCAGTCAGTTTAACTTGCATTGCGTGCAAAATACTGGAATCTATCACAAAATATGAGCTGGACTTACTTTTTGAACGTAATAATATCTTGAGGGATAGCCAACATGGTTTCCATAAGGGAAGGTCATGCCTGACAAACCTTCTAGAATTTTTTGAAGAGGCCACCAAGACTTATGACCAGAGCAGGGCTTATGACATCATAAACTTGGATTTTCAGAGAGCATCTGATACAGTACCGCATAAGAGACTAGTTTTTAAAATGAGTTCCATTGGAGTTACAGGAGGTATTCTGAAGTGGATTCAAAACTGGTTACAGGGCAGAACACAAACAGTGGTGGTCAGTGGTATCTCATCTGAGCTAGGTATGGTGGGGAGTGGCGTCCCCCAGGGATCGGTGTTGGGACCCCTGCTGTTCCTCATCTACATTAATGACCTTGATAGGAATATTGAGAGCAAATTATTTAAATCTGCAGATGATACTAAATTGGGAGGTTTGGCAAATAGTTTAGAGTCCACTAAAGTGATTCAGGATGATTTGGATAGAATCCAGAATTGGGCAGAAATGTGGCAAATGAAATTTAATGTAGCGAAATGTAAAAATATGTAGGTAATAAAAACATTAGACGGGATTACTTCATGGGAGGTTTAAAACTGGAATGTGCTCCACACGAAAAAGATCTGGGAGTGATTGTTGACCAAACCCTCACAGGCTCTAGCCATTGTGCCGTAACAGTTAAAACAGCCAATCGGATGCTGGGATACATTGCCAAAAGTATTGAGTACAAATCCAAGGAGATGATGCTTCTTTTGTACAACACATTCGTCAGACCACATCTGGAGGATTGTGTACAGTTCTGGGGACCATACTTTAAGAAAGATATAGAGGCTCTAGAAAAAGTTCAGAGAAGAGCCACTAAGCTAATTCCGGGTATAAAAGATGAAAGCTATGAGAAGAGGCTGAAGATCCTTAATCTCTTTAGTCTTAGGAAAAGGAGACTTAGGGGTGATCTGATTGAGGTCTTTAAACATGTTAAAGGGATTAACAAAGTGAATTATGTAGGATTCCTTTGACCAAGTGTTGTTAGTAGAACTCGGGGTCACAAATGGAAGTTGACCAAAGGTAAATTTAGCACTGATATTCGGAAATATTTCTTCACCCAAAGAGTAATTTCGATGTGGAATAGCTTGCCTGACCATATTGTTGAGGCAGAGACCTTGGGAGTTTTCAAGAGCAGGCTTGACTTAAAGCTAGATACCATTGAGTCATTGAGTATCTGAAGTGATATATTCACAATAGTATAAAGAAACTGGCGAGCCTAGTTGGGCTGAACGGCCTGTTCTCGCCATTCATGTTATGTTATGTTATGTTTGCAATTTGATGTTGAGAAACATTGTTTTTAAAGTATTCCACAATTTTTTACACAAGCCTTCACAGGTTGGAGAGCCTCTGGCCATCTTTACTTCTGAGACTCAGTCTCTCTAAGACATCCCTTTTATAGCCAATCATGTTATAGACCTGATGCCAGTTAACTTAATTACTTGCTAAATGTTCTTTCGGCTGATTCTCTTATACTTTTGTACATTCATTGCATTTTCAGCCCTTTTTCACCTGTGTCCCAACTTTTTTGAGACCTGCTGCAGCCAGAAAATTTGAAATAAGCTCATTTTGTAGATAAAAATGTAAAATGTCTCAGTTTCAACATTTGAAATGTTATCTATGTTCTATTGTAAATAACATATTGGCTCATGTGATCTGAGAGTCATTGCATTTTGATTTTATTCACAATTTACACTTCGTCCCAACTATTTTGGAATTGGGGTTGTACTTCAGGGGGGTATTCTGACGTAAACACATCAACATGTGATGTTGCAATTAGGAACACAGGTGACAAAGAGGAAAACTTTGCATCCTCAGAGCGCTGCACGTAGGCTTTTAACATGTTGATATGGCAAACCCAAGGCATGCGTTTTCTACCATGTGTCTTTAGAATGTAGTCAGTAACGCTTAATTTTTTTGTATTACATAAGGCCCAGAGAACTTTGCTTGGAGGGTAGATCCTGAGACAGGAAGAAGCACAAGGACTGCATCACCAGTCTCAAACGAGCATTGAACTGACTTCTGATCAAAATACGCCTTCATCTAGGCTTGGGTGGAACTTAAGGAGAACTTAGCTAAGTCCTATGCCGTGTGTAACCGCTCCTGGAAAGTGCTTACATAGTCCAGAACATTGTATGGAGCAGATAGGCTCTAGTCAGTCCCTAACCCCTGATCCTGCAGGATCTTTTGCGATCCACGTATCGTGTGCCCAAACACTAATTCGGACAGACTAAAATTGAGGTATTCTTGCGCAGCATTACGAATGGCAAACAACTAAAAGGGAACTGCTTCATCCCAGTCCCTCCCTTGCTCCAGGCAATATGTTCGAAGCATGGTTTTTAAAGTTTGATGGAACCTCTCTAACACTCCTAGAGACTCTGGGTGGTACGCACAGGAGGTTTGATGAGTTTTATTCAACTATTTCATTGTTATTGCGAACAACTCAGAAGTAAAATTTGACCCCTTATCTGATTGCACATAATTTGGCAAACCAAACGTAGTACAAAATTCAACCAAGGCCTTCACAACTGCTCGAGTTTTCAGAATATGAAGAGGAACGGCTTCAGGGAACCTACTTGCGGCGCACATAAGAGTCAACAGATAACAATTGCTAGACCTGGTTTTGGGGAGAGGTCTCACACAATCAATTAATATCTTTTCAAAAGGTTCGTCCATGATAGGAATTGGCTTGAGAGGCACAGGTGGAATTATTTGGTTAGGTTTTCCCACGAGTTGACAAATATGGCAGGAACGACAGTACCGTGACACATCAGACTTCATAGCACGCCAAAAGAAATGTTTCAAAAGGCAAGTGAAAGTCTTCTTAACCCCAAGGTGACCAGAAAGTTCATGGTCATGAGCTAAACTCAACAATGTTGTCTAAATGGAGTGGGAACTATTACTTGCACAACTGAATTCCATTCTCCCCCAGTGTAAAAGGGGATTCATTTGCGCACGAGTATTTCATTATCAATAAAATATGAAACAGATTTGGACAGCAACCCAGAATTATCTTCAGCCACAGCAAAATATTTACTCAAGGAACCATCTTCCTGCTGGGCAAAAGCCAATTGCAACCTCCCAAATGGCTGGAGCAGTTCAGAATTACCCTGACTGGCTGTGTTCTAAGGAATAATGCCAGCAACAGTGGTTACATCAGAATCCCCTTCATTAACCATACTCTTGGACAAGTCAGCTTGGAGCAAGGTGACAGGTCAATCGTCTCTCCATATTTGCGGGCCTGCGTGCGTGCGACTACACATGGAGAGAAAACTGGAGGGAATTCTAAAACTGCATCATCAGTGCCCCCATACATGTTAGGCTCTTGGGTAACCTCAGGCAGAGAGAATACGTTTTCCCCTGCTAAATCGTTGCCAACAATTAATAAAACGCCTTTAACCAGCAATTGAGAACATACTGCAAACTTGCTCAATGACCATGGACAGGGGGCATTGGCGCGGGTTTCAATTCCCTAGCTCGTAATTCAAGCTCCTTTAACTTGACCTGACGGTCAGTTTCCATGTCATAAGCTTGGAGTTGGAGCAACTGATTCTGATACTCCTGTCTGCTGAGCTCCAGCTACAGTTCTTGTAAATGTAAATGGAGCATTGGGTCTCCCATAGACGAGTGCAACTTACCGGGAAGCGCACTATCCTCAGCTTTAGCCTCCGCTACAGTCGGATTCTAAACCGCCACCAAATCTGACGCAATACTCAGGAGTACCTCTCCGTCAGATAAATATCCAGTTCCACTAATTCCTCATAAAGCACTGTCCTTATTTCCTGTTCCGGCTTACTTTATGGCACTGAAATGTTGTAGAAGTCAGCTATGATCAACAAATCGCTCTTTCTGCATCAGTTGAATTTCTCCTTAGTCAGAAAAATAGTAAATTCCTCCAAGTTGAATTCAGCCATGCTAAATTCGGATGAGCCCCAATGTCCGTTATGATCCGGTCTAGGGCAGGTGGCAACAGGTTGAGAAATGAGGGAAGAGCGGGCGGGGAGAGCTACAATAGGCATGAATTTGCACGCTGAATAGAAACTCCAGTCCCTCACCGCCTAACCAGAGCTAAACTACACCTACGGCTAATCTTCAAAGGTTCGCCGGGCACGGGGCAGCTTTCAAACACTGAACTGTCAAACTCTCAGTCCACGAGTGAAGTGTACCCCCAACGGAATCAAGTTTCCACCAAGTATCACCTTCAAAAATAACAAATCAAAATAACAAAGAAATGCCCAGATGGAGGGACCGTGGGATCCAGCTGGGAGCATCCTAACTAACCAGAGTAAACCAAACAGTGTGCAAAAGGAGCAGGACAAGAGGGATAGTCAAATTTGGAAACTGAGGTCAAACACCACAAATTCACCAAGCAACCCCACCAAAGGGCAAGGACTAAAATTTGAGTTGAAATGTAACAAGCCAAGGGTCAACCACAAGAATCCAAACAAACCAAGAATAGGGCAAAGTAAGAATCGTAAGTCCAAAGGCAAACCCGTCCAACACAGAAGGCAATGAAATTCTCACAGTACCTGAATGCTATAGATGCAAGGTCGAAGAGCTAGTCTCCAACTGGCACTTGCAAGCAGCGGCTTTAAAAGCACCGGTTTCAAAATGACAAGATGGTGCTGGTCAATTCTTGACAAAAGAGGCCTTCTTTTTGGTATTCTGAAACCAATGGGTGATGTCACGCTTGCTTTGTCCATCTTTTATATACAGTGTATGGTTTAAATTTATAACAGAAAAGAGTAAGTGTGGCCAGAGACCAAGGGTAAAATTTTAAAATTTCTCAAAATCTGTCAGATATGTTTTTGGAGTTGCTGCTAGCCACCAATGTACCACAGTTCAGCTCAATAGCTCCAAAACATGACCGTCCAAATCTGATCAGAAAGTTTCATATATAGTTTGGTGCCCTCATTAGTAGGAACATGCATGCCAAGTTTCACCTTCATAGCTGCAGTGGTTCCAGAATAGATGTCTAAAGTTATAACAGAAAAAAAGGGGGTGTGGCCATAATGGCCAAATTTGAAATCAGATCGGAAAGTCTTACATAAAGTTTGGCGTCCTAATTGGTAGGAACATGCATGCCAAATTTCACATTCGGTCCAGGTGAGCAAAAAATCAAGGTGTTGCAATAGCCAAGTCAAAGTCCAGACCTCAACCCGATTGAAATGCTGGGAAGGGACCTTTAGAGAGCTGTGCATAAAGAAATGCACTCAAACATCAATGAACTGAAGCAATGTGGTAAGATGAGGGGGCCAAAATTCCTCCTTCAAGATGTGAGAGACTGATAAAATCATATAGAAAACAATTAGTTCAAGTTATTGCGGCTAAAGGTGACTCTACAAGCTAATGAATCATGAGGTGCCCTTAGTTTTTCACAGATGACTTCTGCATTTTGGCTGAATTTTGGTTTAATAAAAAATGGCACGGTGGAATCTGTCGTGTGTTGTTTTGCTGCCATCAAATTCAAAATGAGCTGATATTTTTCATGAAATAGTAAAATGTATCACTTTCAACATCTGATAAGTTGTCTATGTTCTATTGTGAATAAAATGTGGATTTATGAGATTTTAAAATCATTGCATTCTGATTTTATTTACAATTCACACAGCATCCTAACTTTTTTAGAATTGGGGTTTTTATATATATACAGTGCCGTGAAAAAGTATTTGTCCCATTCCTGATTTCTTATATTTTTGCATATTTGTCACACTTAAATGTTTCAGATCAGCAAAAAAATTTAAAATTAGACAAAGACACCCCGAGTAAATACAAAATGCAGTTTTTAAATGATGATTTAATTTATTAAGGGGAAAAAGCTATCCAAACCTACCTGGCCTGGTGTGAAAAGTAATTGCCCCCTAAACCTAATAACTGGTTTGCCACCCTCTGCGACAACAACTGCAATCAAGTGTTTGCAATAACTGGCAATGAGTCTTTCACATCGCTGTGGAGGAATTATGGCCCACTCTTAATTCAGCCACATTGGAGGGTTTTTGAGCATGAACGGCCTGTTTAAGGTCATGCCACAGCATCACAATCGGACTTAAGTCTGGACTTTGCTTAGGCTGCTCCAAAACCTTCAGTTTGTTTTTTTTAAGCCATTCAGAGGTGGACTGGCTAGTGTGTTTCGGATCATTGTCCTGCTGCATAACCCAAGTGCGCTTGCACTTAAGGTCACCAACTGATGGTTGGACATTCTCCTTCAGGATTTTCTGGTAGAGAGCAGAATTCATAGTTCCATCAATTACGACAACTCGTCCAGGTCCTGAAGCAGCAAAGCAGCCCCAAACCATCACACTACCACCACCATGTTTGACTTTTGGTATGATATTCTTCTTACGAAATGATATGGTAGTTTTTTTTCACCTGATGTGATGGGATGCACACCTTCCAAAAAGTTCAACTTTTGTCTCGTCAGTCCACAGAATATTTTCCCAAAAGTCTTGGGGATCATCAAGATGTATTTTGGCAAATGTGATACGAGCCCTTGTGTTCTTTTTGGTCAGCAGTAGTTTTCGCCTAGGAACCCTCCCATGGATGCCATTTTTGCCCAGTCTCTTTCTTATTGTTGAATCATGAATACTGACTTTAAATGAGGCAAGTGAGGCCTGCAGTTCTTCAGATGTTGTTCTGGGTTCTTTTGTGACCTCCTGGATGAGTCGTCGATGCACTTTTGGAGTAATTCTGGTAGGCCAGCCACTCCTGGGAAGGTTCACCACTGTTCAAAGTTTTCTCCATTTGTGGATAATGGCTTTCACTGTGATTCGCCATTGTCCCAAAGCCTTAGAAATGGCTTTGCCTCCCTTTCCAGACTGATAGATGTCAATTTCTTTGTTTCTCATCTGTTCTTGAATTTCTTTCGTTCGCAGCATGACATGTTGCTTTTTGAGATCTTCTAGCCTACTTCACTCTGTCAAACAGATTCTATTTAAGTGATTTCTTGATTCAACCGGTCTGGGAGTAATCAGGCCTGGGTGTGGCTAGTGAAATTGGACTCAAAAAATGTGGTTAATCACAGTTAATTCATGATTTAACAAGGGGGGCAATTTCTTTTTCACATAGGGCCAGGTAGGTTTGGATAGCTTTTCCTCTTAATAAATTAAATCATAATTTCAAAACTGCATTTTGTATTTACTCGGGTTATCTTTGTCTTATATTAAAATTTGTTTGATGATCTGAAACATTTAAGTATGAAAAATGTGCAAAAAAGAAAGAAATCAGGATGGGGGCAAATACTTTTTCACAGCACTGCATGTGTGTGTATATATATATATATATATATATATATATATACACACACTGTGCTGCGAAAAAGTATTTTCCCCCTTCCTGATTAATTTTTTTACATATTTGTTACACTTAAATGTTCCAGATCATCAAACAAATTTAACATGACATTAAAATGCAGTTTTCAATGAATGATTTCATTTACTGATGGAAAAAAGCTATCCAAACCTACCTGGCCCTATGTGAAAAAGTAATTGCCCCCCCCGTTAAATCATGAATTAAGTATGATTAACCACATTCTTTCAGTTCAATTCCACTAGCCGCGGCCAGGCCTGATTACTGTCAGACCTGTCGAATCAAGAAATTACTTAAATAGAACCTGTCTGACAAAGTGAAGCAGGCTAAAAGATCTCAAAAAGTAACTCATCATGCCGTGATTCAAAGAAATTCCAGAACAGATGAGAAACAAAGTCATTGACATCTATCAGTCTGGATAGGGTTACAAAGCCATTTCTAAGGCCTTGGGACTCCAATGAACTATGTTGAGAGCCATTGTCCACAGATGGAGAAAACTTGGAACAGTGGTGAACCTTCCCAGGAGTGGCCGGCCTACCAAAATTACTCCAAGAGCACATCGACAACTCATCCAGGAGGTCACAAAAGAACCCAGAACAACATCTAATAACTTCTGACATCTGATAACTTCTTAGAACTCAATGTAGCAAAAACAAAGGAAATGGTCATTCACACCTCACGTACACCCCCTTCTGGACTGGTTCCCACCTCCATCCACAACCAAACAGTTGAACAGGTCAGCCACTTCATGTACCTCGGACTCACTATAGACAATAAACTGATATTTGACCAACACATCACTAACATCTACAAAAGGTCTCAACAGAGACTCTATGTCATCCGTAAACTCCGTGCCCTCTCTGTTGCCCCCCACCTTCTGTCACTTCTATACACCAGCATCATTCAACCCATCCTACTGTACTGTTCACCCTGTTTCTATAACATGCTGTCCATCTCCAACAGGAACAAACTGACAAAAATCACACACACAGTGTTAGAAAGTAGGATTTTGTCTGCCTGTTATTTTTAGTTTTCATTATTTTTTGTTTTTATTTTCATTTATGTACCTTTTGTTATTTTTCTGAGTGATTGTGTATTGTTCTGATTGATTGTCATTGTCAGTGTAAACCCTTGTGTTCTTCCCTCCTGTCAGTCCTTGTTAACACACTAATTCCCCTGTTAATTCGGTGAGGTGATTCTAACTTCATTCTGTTCTTGCTGCCTGTCTGCACCTGAGAGTAGTTTAGAATCAGGGCCTGGGTGTGTAGAGCAGATTAGCATAGGTTTCCACGCCCTTTCCATTCTACTCGCCTATCCCTGTCCTGCTCTTCCTGGCTCCGCCCCTCTCTGGCTTCCTGCCACAGCTGTTCCCTATCTAGTCAGGCAATCACGTTAATTGTCTTGTGCTTAAATATCCCATTCCCCCTTTGTTCCAAGTCGATTCATTCTTCCCTTGACTCTGTCTGGTTGGTTCGCTCTCGCGCTATTTGGTTTGTGATTGCTCTTTTGAAAGTATTTGTCTGTTTGTATCAGTCTGTATATTTTAGTTTTGTGTTTGAAGTGAGATTGCAGTGTGATTGATAGGTCCTTGTATTCCCTTTGCCCTTGTGTTCCAATTGTTTAGTTGGTTTCCCTAATCTCTCCTTCCCTATTTTCCCCTTACCCTTTTCCCCATTCCCTTCCTTCCTTCCTTTAGTTTATTTTCCCCCTTTTTTGTTCATTGTCTTTGTGCGGACTGATTTCCTGGTTTCCCAATCTTGGCCTGTATTACTGATTACGATTCTGCTCACCTGTATCTATCTGTTTGCTGGCTTCTGACTATTTTCTGAACTGACCATGAGTAAGGGATCGAATCCCACGTCTAATAAACGCCCTGCTGAGTTTGATCTGCATTTGGAGTTTCCGTCTGTTCTTAACACACAGCATCTAAAATCATTAACCATCCCACACCCAACCTCACCGAGCTCAACCTCAGAGCAGTCACACGCCTTGCACGAGCAATAACTGATGACCCCGACCACCCTCTCCACCCACACTTCACACTGCTGCCATCTGGCCGCAGATACAGGACTCTGAGATGGCGACGGGCACGCTTCAACAAGAGCTTTGTCCCGTCTGCCATCTCCGCACTCAACAACCTTCCCCAGTAACTCTGTATGGACTCAGCTCTCCTGAATGTGTCACAAGTGTTTGGTTGTCTGATGGTGTTTGTGCTTGTGAGTGTATCTATATTTTGCTGTGTCTGGTGGTGTTTTTCTCATGTTGTTCAGTGGTGGTGATTCATATGTTGAGTTTGTGACAGTTGGTGGAAACAAATTTCCCTTATGGGACAATAAAGGCTATCTATCTATCTATCTAAAGGACTGCAGGCCTCACTTGCCTCAGTTAGTCAGCGTTCATGATTCAACAATAAGAAAGAGACTGGGCAAAAATGGCAGCGATGTGAAAGACTCAATGCCAGTTATCCCAAATGCTTGATTGCAGTTGTTGTCGCCAAGGGTGGCGGTTATTAAGTTTAGGGGGCAATTACTTTTTCACATAGGGGCAGGTAGGCTTGGATAGCTTTTTTCCCTCAATAAATGAAATTATTTAAAAACTGCATTTTGTATTTACTTGGGTTATCTTTGACTAATATTAAAATTTGTTTGATTTGAAACATATAAGTATGACAAATATGCAAAAAAAATAATAAATCAGGAAGGGGGCAAATACTTTTTCACGGCACTGTATATATATATATATATATATATAGTGCTGTCAAAGTTAACGCGTTTTAATCGTGTTAACGCATCATTTAATTAACGTCGACAATTATTTTAACATGCGTTAATCTCAATTGTCCTTTTTTTGCAAGCTTCCGTGCTTCATCGAAGCTAGTTCATACGGACATCTATCTAAACCAATCACAGAATTCGGGGGCAGGATATTGAGGACAACTATTTTGGGGATTTGCTTATGTGCAAGTCTCAACCATGGTTTCAACTAATTGCAACGTTTAGGGTGTGCTTTTGACTTCAGAGGCGCTCATATACGCTGCGTGGTCTATACGCTGAGGCGCTCCAATACGCTGCAGTTTGGGTTGCTGTATATATATGTCTATATATATATATATATGTATATACAGTTGCAAAAAAAAAGTATGTGAACCCTTTGGAATTACCTGGATTTCTGTATAAATTCGTCATAAAATGTGATCTCATCTTCATCTAAGTCACAACAATAGACAAACACAGTCTTCTTAAACTAATACTTCACAAATAATTATATGTTTTCATTTTTTTATTGAACACAACATGTAAAAATTCACAGTGCAGGGTGGAAAAAGTATGTCAACCCTAGGCTAATGACTTCTCCAAGAGCTAATCGGAGTGAGGAGTCGGCCAACCTGGAGTCCAATCAATGTGACGAGATTGGAGGTTTGGGTTAAAGCTGCCCTGCCCCATAAAAAACAAACACCAGTTTTGAGTTTGCTATTCTCAAGAAGCATTGCCTGATGTGAACCATGCCTCGCACAAAAGAGCTCTCAGAAGACCTACGATTAAGAATTGTTGACCTGCATGAAGCTGGAAAGGGTTACAAAAGTATCTCTAAAAGCCTTGATGTTCATCAGTCCACGGTAAGACAGATTGTCTATAAATGGAGACAGTTCAGCACTGTTGCTACTCTCCCTAGGAGTGGCCGTCCTGTAAAGATGACTGCAAGAGCACAGCACAGAATGCTCAATGAGGTGAAGAAGAATCCTAGAGTGTCAGCTAAAGACTTACAGAAATCTCTGGAACATGCTAACATCTCCGTTCACAAATGTACGATAAGTAAAACATTAAACAAGAATGGAGTTCATGGGAGGACACCACGGAGGAAGCCACTGCTGTCCAAAAAAACATTGCTGCACGTTTGAAGTTTGCAAAAGAGCACCTGGATGTTCCACAGCACTACTGGCAAAATATTCTGTGCACAGATGAAACCAAAGTTGAGTTGTTTGGGAGGAACAAGCAATGCTATGTGTGGAGAAAAAAAAGGCACTGCACATCAACATCAAAACCTCATCCCAACTGTGAAGTATGGCGGAGGGGGCATCATGGTTTGGGGCTGCTTTGCTGCCTCAGGGCCTGGACGGATTGCTATTATCAATGGAAAAATGAATTCCCAAGTTTATCAAGACATTTTACAGGAGAACTGAAGACCATCTGTCCGCCAACTGAGGCTCAACAGAGGATGGGTGATGCAGCAGGACGTGACCCAAAGCACAGAAATAAATCAACAACAGAATGGCTTCAACAGCAGACAATACGCCTTCTGGAGTGCCCCAGTCAGAGTCCTGACCTCAACCCGATTGAGATGCTGTGGCATGACCTCAAGAGAGCGATTCACACCAGACATCCCAAGAATGTTGCTTAACTGAAACAGTTTTGTAAAGAGGAATGGTCCAAAATTCCTCCTGACCGTTGCGCAGGTCTGATCTGCAACTACAGGAAACGTTTGGTTGAGGTTATTGCTGCCAAAGGAGGGGCCAACCAGTTATTAAATCCAAATGTTCACATACTTTTTCCACCCTGCACTGTGAATGTTGTGTTCAATAAAACACATGAAAACATATAATTGTTTGTGAGGTATTAGTTTAAGAAGACTGTGTTTGTCTATTGTTGTGACTTAGATGAAGATCAGATCACATTTTATGACCAATTTATGCAGAAATCAAGGTAATTCCAAAGAGTTCACATACATTTTCTTGCAACTGTATATATATATATATATATATAGCCAAAAAATTGAGAACTGCTTGAACTATAAGGACATCCCTGTTAATTGGACAGGAATTAAGTTTGAAAAACACTTGAGAGAATCAGAGAATCCAAACACTGTGGATACAGAAGATTTTGAAAATACAGGAAGCAAAACAGAAATATTGGAGCCATCCTCATCTGCAAGCAATGCGTTCAGAATGCCCTTGATAAACTCTTTATTCTCATAGATGCCTTGCAATTTATCATGAGAATCTCCCAAGGCAAGCACTGCCGCCAGAATACAAAATTCATATTCATTTGACTCGGATGGTAAAGGGCAATGCGCTGGCATTAGGGAAGCCACCAGAATCAATATGCTGATGTATCTCTCTCTGCTGCTCTGGGACTGACTCCGTTTGGCTTTTAAAATACTAGCAACGATCCATCATCACACCTCACTGCTTCCCTTTGCAAAGAAGTATTTCTCTCTGTACTTCTCAAGCAGTAAGACTTAATTTTGCTCACCACAAATGCTTGCACACACGCTGACACAAAACACATAAATTACACTCACAGACACACGAGCATACAAAAACCAAACAAACAAACAAACAAAAAAACTGTGCAAATGATAAGCACAACGACAGAGCAAGTCAATAACATACAAATATTTTTACATTACATGCACAGTCACTGCAGAAAAGAAAGCAGATCGCGCATCGCACTGCAGCTACAGTCATTTTGTAGTCAGCTTCTGCCCCCTGTTGAAGAGGAGAAATAACTGTGGCAGTGAGGCAATGAGATTAATCACTGCCTTTAGTTCAGAGAGAGAAGTGTTCAAGCAATTACTGTCACTACAATGCCAGGTCCAGAAAATTCCATCAAGTCTATGCTCCCCCATGAAAACACTTTAAGGGAGGTGCAAAGGGTGGTGTCGGGTTTTTTGAGAAAAAGGTAGGAAATTCTCTACACTGAACCGAATGTGTCTGCTACCCGTAGACCATTGCAGCTGTTATCCAATATCCATATGCGTTTAACTTGGGAAAAAAAGAAAATGAAAAAACAAAAAAATAATAACAAAAGCCTTTTTACAAACGAACACATGGTCATAGAAAGTAATCTGTCTAAACCAGTTCCAGGTCTTGCCATTTTGTCTGACCAGGCACGCTGCAGCAGATTTTCTGCCAGTAATGCTGCTTAAAAGGCTTGTAAACATTACTCTGCTCAACAATGACACCTTCAAGACTTCTGAGAGAAAAAAAAAAGAAAAATGAGTGAGGGCCTTGAAAGAAAACATAATTAATGATGGTTGCTGTTAAGATATGAGCCTTTGGAGAGGCAATCAAAAAACAACTTTTCCCATTAGTAAAATTTTGCTCTCTAATCTCTTTATTCACTTGAAGCGTTGCATAAAATACACCTTCAGTGACAGACACAGTAGTTGTAAAACTTAGTTCTCCATTCACTGGTCTTGAATTTAATGGGGAGTGTGGGCAAAAATGTGATCTAGCATTGATGAGAAAATGAACAACCTGTACTAGCCTATATGAAATTTCGTTGTATTAACTACACGCTAAAGCCAAAACAAAAGCAACAATTTAGTCATTCATAATGCCAAACAGTTCCCAATCCTAAGCCACTCAGTACAGTGCCTTCTTTCACACATACAAACTAGGCTTTATTAACATACTGTACGCAGGGGACCGCACAGGACCTCACCATCAATGAACAGTAAGTCATACCACAACATAAGAGCTCAATAACAGAGAGGAGCCATTCCAACACAATGCAATCATTACCATAGTATTACAGTAAGTTCAGCAGATCTAATCATCCATGCTGAAGTTCATTAGAGAGTCAATGCTGCAGAGAACAGTTAATTTACCAATACTACCGCTAAATGTTTACTCTGTGAGGCCCTGGGGTGTTGCTCACAGGTAAACCAAGGTATAGTTTGGTTTGGGACAATCATCCTGCATTTTATTGCAGAAGACTGGTAACAGAGTCAAAGACAGAGACCTGTCGGCAGGTGAAATCATGCGCTATCCAACTCTCGTGCGTTTCAAAGGGTGCCGCATGTGAATATCAGAGCAATTAATACCGTGCATGTGATTCCCACATCTGCTCCTGCCTTCATGCTTAGCTGTTTGTTTCAAACCCCAGAACATTTCATCTGTATGTTTACTGCAACAGATGTAAAACAATAGAAACTAGGATCCTCCTGGTATCTATTGCGCCACAGTTAGGTTCAGTCCAAGACTGAAAGCCATTGGAGAGCAGCAAAGGGAGAGAAAGGCCTTGCAATTTCAAGATGTCAAGCCGTGGGCAGACATGGACTGCTGATGAGTAATGGAGCTCACTGGGCATCTGGGGAGGATGAGCAGATTTCCAACTGAAAATCAAGCACACAGAAATTTTCTAAATATTCAGCAAAACTACGGGGGAGACTGGCTTCAGTCATAGTTTTGGGCTGTGCCGCATCAAGGACAAAAAAACTGCTGCGGTGAGTGATGCTCGGAGCAAGAGAGGAGCCTCAAAGAAAGAAAAATTCCCTCAATACGACAACCAGAACGAATTTCAGCGAACATTTGGCCCACAGTCTGTCCTGTCGAGAGATTCTCTCCTCGCCCTTTTCCGTTTATTCGTGTACAGCAGTCACAGGGTCTCTGCAGTCGTCTGAAACCCAACCATACCAGAAGAAAACTGTGACAAATGTTTCACCATGAAGAGCAATATTTAAATGAGCTGAGAACAAAAGCAACTTGAAATAAGTAACTCTTTCACAGCATAGATATGAAAAGTTCACATAAGATTACTGATACTGAATGGCATACAGCCATTTAAAGGAATCATGGTTATCAGACTTCCTTTTTAAGAAATATCAGTGTCACTATTGTTACTGCTAGCAACCCCTCCATTCATCTCCCAACCAGCTCTTTCTTTGCTGGGGCCCCAGTGGGGGTGGTGAGTGGGGCAGCTGAAGCCAATCCCAGTACCCAATGGGTGAGGGGCAGGAATATGCCCAATAGAGGCTGCCAATGCATTGCAAGGCACAACCATTCACATTAAACTCATGGTCACGCTCATGCCTACCTTCACCGAGCCAACCATTTGTGTCTTAGGACAGGAAGCACACTGGGAAATGCAGAAGAGACCTCCTAATACTCTCTGACTGAACACACGCAGAAAGGCCCAAAGCCAGATAAAAACCCACAGCCATCTTGCTTTGAGACAACCATGCTATTCACCATGCAGCCCACCATTTAAAACAACACTCAAAATTTACCAATAATATATTTGTAAAAATTCAAACCGTATAAAAATCTGGAGGTTATAAAAGTAAAATTAATTCTCAGACCAAATAGAGACATATAAAAAATATATATATATATATATATATATATATAATTTTTTTTTTTTTTTTTTTTTTTTCACAAATCATAAATGGTGCTATGGTGCTAAGACAATTCCTGCACTGGGCCTTGTTTCCCAATAACGATCGATCGTGGAGCTCTTAGAGGGTTTGCTGCGAGTCATCTTACGAAAGTCCCTAGTTTTTAACGTGTGTTTCCCGAAGAAGCTCTTACGCGGGAGCGTGCACACGAAAGTTAAGTACTTCCTAACTTCGCTTTGCACTGCTGTCCACTTCAATGGTGCTGAGATGTTTAATTTATTGATTATAGGCCACAGTCACCAATGTAAATGTAGGCCTGTGTAAGCTATGTCATGAAGTCAAAATGAAATTAAACATGCATAAAATAGTAAAGAATAAATGAAACATATACACCCTGGAAGCACAGTAAGCTATACATAGTAAAGTAATGGTGACGTGCCATGGCTGCTCGGCTGAAATTAGCCTACACACACACAAAAAAATCCTTGTATGTGACATTCTTGACCTGTTTCCAATCATCCTCCTCGTTAAAAAAAAAAAAAAAAAAACAACTTTTCCAATTATAAAAGTGATCTATTGGCATTTAAATGCACAACTTCCATCTGAATACAATGCTGCGACTAGTAAATAGCACACCTCAGGCAAAAAAAAGTTTCACGTACTTTATGAAAAAGATAACTCTCTTAACTACCCCGCTTGCTTCTGCGCTTCACGATTGTTTAAATTGTAACAGAAAACACGACGATTCGCGACAAGAATCCGCATTTCAATAACGTCAATTGAAATGCAACTTGGCCTCGATATAATTTATTTTCCGTCTTACTTTTATGAGGATAACTGGCCACTGCTGACGTTGAATTATGTTTTCCGAGTTCATATAATTTCAAATAAATGATTGTTAACACGTCAGAACCCGTCATTTATTTAGAGGGATGTTTTCTCATTCTCCCCAGCTGACCGTTACCAGTGTGCTTTGATTTGTCTGTTGCCCTTAAATAGAAAATAAGAACCAGATCTTGCATGGTTCTTCTCATATGTCTTGAAACATTGGTGACACATTCAGGTATTGTCACTCTGCAATCAAATTATCACAATTAGCATAAAGGTATCCACTGAGAATCGGAAATTCGGCGAAACCGAGAAAACATTCTAAATAACTATGAATACAAAACGACAGTCGGCTCTTTGTCTGGACAAAATAGGCATAATGTTGGATGAAGTGGAGGCAAACAAAGTCACTCTATTCATCAGATTGAAAGGTAGCTTTACTAATGAAAATAAAGCCATCGTAAGAAACCGCAACAAGGGGTGTGAAACGTGATGATCAAGAGACAGCGAGAAGCCATGTTCGCTGGCGTTTCCTTGGGGACCATGGGTACCCATTTTAGACTGGGAGCCCAGAAAATTTGTTTAGCATTTCGAGTACAAAAGGTTTGAGGGCTGGGATGTGTACCTGTGGGGTGTGAGACCTCCTAAAGGGAATTCTTAAAATCCGCCTCCTGTACCAATTGTAGGGGGCGCCACTTAAAGGCCCCCAAAATGGGCGTTTAATTAGCATGGTCGAGTACATCGGTCAAAACACTCTCAATGTGTTCCTTGTGGTAGTGAGATGCTTGAATAGTAACTCTTAAGTTTCAACTCCTGTACCAAATCCACTTAAGAACGACTCTAATTAGTGCTAATTAGGGGTTTAATTAGCATGGTCGGTACATCGATCAAATTAATACCAAAATATTCCTTAGGATGTCCTGAACACAGATCAGTCACTCAAGTTCCAATTCCTGCACCAAATGCACTTAAGAATGGGTCAAAGTTCACGGCAAGCTAATTAGCATATTTACCCTTAATTAGCATGCTCGAGTACACAGACGAAACTAACATCAATATGTTCCTTGGGATGTCCAAAATACTAATCAACCATTCTTAAGCTCCAAATCCTGTACCAAAGTGCCTTAAGAACGGGTCAAAGTTAGATCGTACACTGGTTCTAAAATACATCCTTTTAACATGATCGCGCTTACTGTTGACTGCGAAATAGTCCCAGTGATTGGTTTACACTTCCATCATTAATGGCATGGGTGATGGGAATTAAAAAGACATACGATTCACTTTACAAGGGCCATATGGTACCTTGCTAGTGTTCATATATACACTTTGGATTTCCAATGGACATAAAAATTAGCAGCTTTTCAGTGTTGCCATCCGGCGCATGTGCTCTTATGTGGCATCTGACAGGATCTGGAACTTTCATGGAATCCACACAGCTGTATTATAAAAAGATGAAAAAATGAATTAAAATGCAACACAGCATCTTTATTAGTAGAAAGTTTTGAATACACTGGAATGGTACAGTACCATATTGATTCAAAGTAATATTGATAGGGTTTGCCTTAAGGGTTTCTTCATGAAAGTCATGTACATCTTACTGGAGAAACTTTGGAAGTTTATCAGTGTTATCAGCGGGTCAATAAAGCATATCTAACAGAAGTAGGAAGTCAATGGGAAAAGTTTTTTTTAGGGTTGATGGGTGTAAATTGTCCCCAGATTTCCCCTAATGGAACAGTATATGTGGTTACTGTGAACTTAGTAGCCACATTTAAACAAAATCAGGTACCACCAGCTAGAAAATGGTGTGCATGTGTGGCACTTAAGTCCCATGATTTTGAAATCTGTCCATCCAAAGCATGGATTTGATATCTTTAATCCAGTTCAATCAACTTCAGAATCGTTCATGAAACGTTCTGCACTTTACGTATGGCCTCAATTCTCAACCTATCATTACACATAGTAAAGACCAGCAGATCATTTGACAGTTCACTGGTCCTCTAACTAGAACAGTTTAACACGATAAACTAAGAAGCTAATCCAGATAACTCCAATTTGTAAATAAAAATGTGCAAATGAAAAAGTCAGTCAAGTTTTGAGTGAAACATTGCATAATGAGCAATTACGTAAGTCCAGCGTTCAAAATGCAACATGTTCATCAAAAATGAGATTTACCAACTGCCCAACACATCTGTACGTGCAACCGATGAAATCTGCAAATTTATTTAGAGGTGTGCCCCTTCCACATTTTCAGAACCACGGAATTTACTGCAGGCATGATGTGCACAGTACGTAAGTCATGTAGGGCAGTGCAGACATGCATCTCCCCACCCACCCAACCAACCAAGGCGTGCTGTCTGAACTTCTTTTATGACATATAGGGTAACTTACAACACCAGGTTTTTCATGCGTGTTCCAAACTGCAGAAATATGCATGCATTTCTAAGCCTTCCACGAACGGGCACGATAATTAGCTAGGGATGTGCAGGGTATGAGTCGCTTTAGAAGTACATGTAGTCACGCCATGTGCAGTGTCTAGTCTTGTGGGTCACCTACATCGTCAGGGAAATCCAACTCGTCGTCGGATGACAGGCTGAAGCTCTCCTCATCATCATCCTCAAACATGTCAGACACTTCATGATCCTGGGGAAGAAGGGAATCTGGTAGCTGTTGTCCTCAATGCCATATTGGTGCATATTCCCCATTTTCCAAATCCTAGCCATCTGCATCTGTTTTATGTTGAGGAATATTCAGTTGGCCTGCACGTGCCCACATCTGGGTCACAAAGGCGGTGCATTTCAGATGCATGACCAGTTCATTCTCGCATGGGGGGATCATGCTGGCATTAATCCCCTTAAATTTGGCCAGGGGATCACCTGACTTTGGCTTGGGTCCATTGCCTTTGTCAAACTGCTGGAACCTGTAAGCATTCAGACTTTTTTTAGTTGCATTCTTTGCTCCATATATGCTCATTGTGAATTCATGCAAGTTTCTTTCAACTGCTGGACTCATTTCTTTCACTGCCAGATCTTTGAAAGCCCTTTATGCCTCTGGACTCTTCTGCAGTTTCTTGAATGGGAGCACCTTACCCTTACATGTGGAGGAAGATGTATAATCACAGCCCGTAAAGGCATGAAATGCAGGCAAGGCTGCACATATTGCTGGGCCAAGTGACTTGCAAATTGCTGTCAACTTTATGAAACGCCATTATTCGCTGCAGTCCCGCCATCCATCCAAATGTTTGTTTGAATTGCTCCACAATGATACAGCAGAATGACCGCGATGTCTGTATCTCCGGCACGCACCACAATGTTGCCAGTCCGACATGATCTGTCAATGGCCTTTGCATGCAGACAAACGTTCGTGTCGGCCTCCTCGTGGTTGTTGACCAGATTAGTATTTTGGACATCCCAAGGAACAGAATGATGTTAGTTTTGTCCGTGTACTCGACCATGCTAATTAAGGGTAAATATGCTAATTAGGTTGCCCGTGAACTTTGACCCATTCTTAAGTGCATTTGGTACAGGAATTGGAACTTAAGAGTGACTGACCCGTGTTCGGGACAGCCTGAGGAATATTTTGGCATTAATTTGATCGATGTACTCGACCATGCTAATTAAACCCCTAATTAGCACTAATTAGAGTCGTTCTTAAGTGGATTTGGTACAGGAGTTGAAACTTAAGAGTTACTATTCTAGCATCTCACTACCACAAGGAACACATTAAGAGTGTTTTGACCGATGTACTCGACCATGCTAATTAAACGCCCATTTTGGGGGCTTTTAAGTGGCGCCCCCTACAATTGGCACAGGAGGCGGAACTTAAGAATTCCCTTTAGGAGGTCTCACACCCCACAGGTACACATCCCAGCCCTCAAACCTTCTGTACTCGAAATGCTAAACAAATCTTTCTGGCCTCCCAGACTATTTCAGCCGTAGGCTATCTCTTTACCCCGGCAGCAAATCCCACAACTACCCGTGAGTTGGGGAGAAGGAAGTTGCACTGCAGGTGCGTGCCCAGGTTCAGTAGTGGCCCACACTTCTCCCCATCAAAATGCTGTGCAGTCAACACTGACAATGTGCCAATGCTGAGTAACATCGCTGTCCGGGCGAGAGACCCCTTACGTGACCAGGAGACGGAGGAGTAGGCTGATGACAGATTGGCAGGTGTTACTCAGCTAGGAGATGTGGAATATATGGCTGGTTTCAGAGCACATTAACAAATTATTGGACATTTTTAGAATACGCCCCCCTTTTCCCTCTCGTGACCAGCACTCCACTTGCATTAATCACCACAGCGACACTTCTGTATTTTCTTCATATTTCTTTTCACGGTTGTTCTAGTGCAGTATAATATTTTAATTTGCTGAAATGTGTATATAGCTGATATCTTTTTTGTTATAGCGTCTAATTTCTTATTTTCTTCATTTTTTAATGTAATTATTATTATTGGTATAATGTCTATAATTGTTGTTTGTTTTTGGTGAATATATAATTAAAAATTGCCATTCAAGCTCCATAAATCACCACTTTCATTTACAAACAGCATCAGGAGTCATGATTAAACACGATAATATTTAAATAACACGTACGCAGAAAAAAAACATTATAATTCGCGATGACTCCTGCTGGTCTTTAGACGCACGTAGCTTTCTACGAGTGGTCTTCAGGACTCGTAGATCTATGACGATTTCTGAGAGCGTCTTAAGTTACGATGGTTTTGGGAGACACTCCACAAATGGAAAATGTCTTGTAAGAGGGATTCTACGATCATCGTTGCCTTAAGGTGCTTTTGGGAAACGAGGCCCAGATCAGTACTTTGTTCCACCCCAGGGGAGCAAGAAAAAAAGAGTGCTCACTGCATAGGGCTCAAAAGATGCTCCACCAAGGGCATGAGAACATTTTTTTCGGCAATACTCCAATTCAACCCTATCATAAGAGTGCAATTTAATCTTCGCATTAATATTCCTCTTTGATTCTAGCATAATTGGGTTTTGTAATGAAGACATTGAATTCTTTAAAAACAAAGCACTCGTGTCAGCACAATTTAAAGGAAGAATGATTTCATTAAAAATAAGACTGCAGTATGAAAGAAACGAAGACACAATACACAGACATACAGACATCAACAGTGGCTTCAAGCATTACTTGCAGCAGCTCTCCTATCGAACAGTTTTACTGTCACCTGACATGCTACATTTCATTAGCACCTCCACCTGGCAGAGAGCTTTGAAAACCACAGAGCCTACACTAATGGCCAATAGCATTTTTAGGGGATGGAAAGGAGGTGAGTTTAAAATGTGGGTTATCATAACAACTGAATAAGCACTCAGAGATGCACATAGCAGAGTGGATGGTGAGTGAGAGCATTGGAGAGGAGGCGATGGGGGGGGGCCGCAGCCGCAGATTCCAATATCCAATCACCCCAGCGATGGCGTGTTTTCCCGGAGAGCGAGCTCGCGCAGACTGCATCCTTAACAGCCCTGACTTACAGCTCCCCTGCAGTGTTCATATTTCTCAGCCCACGGATCACGCCACTTTAATACACACACTCCTACAGCCCCCATAACTCCTGGTGAGAATAAATGAAAGGAATTCAGCCGCCTTCTCTCATCCGTGTAGCGGAGGATATGTCGGCAGCACTGAGGTCAGACTATTTTTATTAAGAATATTTCAGACATTTCTTCCCCCCCTCACAGACATGTGGCATGGAAGTTGAATTCAGGTCACCTCTTAACAAGTGCACAGTGAACATTTTCCACCCCTGGCTAAGCTCATGGCCCAAGCACAGACAGGGGCAGCAGACTACAGTGGACTGGATGGGGAGAATCACCTTCAGTATTTGGGATAAGTGCACTTTGTAATAGGAAACAGGAAATAGCATTGCACTGTGTGACCCCCGCAACTCTTCAGTTTCGCTGCTACTAATTATCGAGCCATTAAAAGGAAGAGTGGGGTGGAACCTACCGGTGATAAGGAGGCTGGCACAGAGCTAAACAGACGGAAAAAGGGGTGGGCTGGGACCAAAGAACATGATGACAGCTGTGTGCAGTTTAGTCTAGTGAGAGAAACTCCGTGGCCTCTCCTGAACAATGGCTCAGATGTTCATCTCAAGAGATCATGGATATATGTACTTCTATTCTGACTCTGAACAACCATGTGTACTGGCAGGCTAAGCCTACTAGAGCAACAACATCCATTTTTCTTGCTGAGCGCAGACAAGCCCTTGATGTCCCTTGCGAACGCCGCAGTCCATCTGAGCAGGCCTCAGTTTCTGAGAGTGGTACAGGCCAAAAGGGGGCGCAAGGAACCCCGTGTACCAGAGTGGTCTGTTCTCTGTACCAAAACTGCATGAGGAAAATCCAACAAGCTGAATTAAAGGGGCAATTCACCGATAATGAAACTACATATGTGTGCAGGACTAGGAACAGGGGTCACTTGGGTCATTTCATGAAAATAGCTTACCCACTTATGTCATCTTTTTTTTTCCTTTCTATTTTTTTTCTTCCCGCCACCGCCCCCCTCTTGGGAGGTCAGCTTTATTTTTTATCAATAGTCATCACAGAGATATTTCTGAGATGGAAGGGTATAAGGAAGAGGTTTAACAGAAGGGGGATAATCCAAATCAAACAGCATTTGATCAATAACAACCTTGTAACAAACTAACTGCTTGATGATTTGGAAGGAAAAGAAGAAAAAAATGCAAAAGAAAAACAAAGACAGGAGGGGAAAAAAACAGGATAGAGCCCAAAGAAACAATAAAAAGGCAGTCAAGACAGAGTGACAAGGAATATCAACCATGACAATTCAGAAAATTAACAGCAATCACAATAATTATTAAAGCAAAGGGGAGAAGGAAGGCAGAGAAAAAAAAAAAAAAAAAAGAAAAAAAAGTGATAAGTACACTTTATTACTTAAAAAAAAATTAAGTTTATTATGCAGAGTTAGGCTAAGTGAGTGTGGGGAGGATGAGAATAGTTCTTATTAGCCAGTGATATCGATTGTATCCATATAATTTTTTTTTTTTTTTTTAGTGTGTGTAGGAATTAGTTAAGCGGCAGTGAAATAATATCATGAAATTATGAACATTTTTTATGAAATTGTTGCATTTGTTTTTTTTTTTGTAGGGCTGAGTAGTGTTCGATTGACAATTGTTTTGCTAATACGTCCAACCATTGAGATATTTTCAGCTGTTTTTTGTTTTTCCAATTTAGCAGTATTGTTTTTTTGGCGATTGTTAGGGCTACTAGTACTGGTGTTGCGATTTGTGTTTGAATTGTGTTAATTTCACCTAATATGCAGATGGATGGGGTTAATGGGATGTTGCATTTAAATAGTGCCGACAGTTTGGTGATTACAGGTCTCTTCCCAAAAGTGTTGTACAGGTTGGCAGAGCCAAACAGCATAGAAGTAGTTATCTGTAGTGTTAAGTGTACATTGAGTGCATATATCGGTTTCTGATAGTCCCATTTTGTACATTGTTTGTTGTGTAATATGTGTTCTGTGCATTACCTTATACTGGATTAGTCTAATATTAGTATTTTGTGATATGTTGTCGATGTTCCTGGAGATTTCATTCCAGAAGTTAGAGTTAGTTTTGATGTTAAGGTCTTTTCCCCACGTATCTATTGGAATGCATGGTGTGCTGTCTGGACCAAGGGATCTCTGAGCGTTCAAAGTTGTCTTGTCATCTGCATTCAGACGAGGGGTTTCCCAAACTCTCCTGTTTTTTTTTTTTTTTCCGAATTGTTTTCTCTGGCAGCCTCCGTTCTCTTCTGAAATCAATTTTTCTCCTTGTTGTGACAAACACCCACATACCAAGAACCAAGAACACCAACCCTTCAATGCCCACCATTGTTCCTGTGCTTGAGTTGCAAGAGGTAATGTTCCGTTTCGTGTCACGTTGAAGATGATGTCACGGCACTTTTTGAAGTCAATCCTGCCAACAACTGAGTGGGTACTATGCTGTGTGCAAAACAAGAGCCGGGTACCAAAACCGGGTTGAGTCAACCAGACCCAGTACCATGCAGTGGAGAAATGCCAATGGATAGCACTGCACTGGAGCACCATTCACTTTACAGCAAATAGGACTGAACGAGATGATAATGCCCACCATTGGCTTAGTGCACTGAATGCAAAGAGACCGAAGTTAGAGGAATAATTTTCACACTCTTTACCTGCAAATAAAGTTCAAGTGAAAGAATAGCAACAGGCCACTGCAAACACAAGATATAAAATAGACATACTCGCAAGGTTTTAGCTAGCATTTTCCTCTTGAGGATAACAAGAGAGATCTCCATTTGGAATTGCTAGATTGTCCTCCAAATCGAATTCTGAACGATGCTGCCATACCATCAATTTCTGCCAAAGCAATTGACGTCAATCAGGACTCACTTTTGTCCTTGAAACCCCTGCTGAAGAAGAGATGATGACAAATGGAGTCACAAGTGAGTATGCCAGGCAGGTAGCTAGCTGTTTTTTTATGTCCATGCAACGATCTGACAAAAATGTCATGACTGACAAAATTTTCCACTTGCTAGCTAGCTCCAGCTAACTCGCATTACAACTGTGAGCTAACGTCAATGTTAATTGACAGAAATGAAGCTGACTATACTAAAACAGTAAGGTTATGTTGCCAAAATGGCAGGCAAAACGTTCTGCTTACGAGCTTGCTCCAGTCCTCTGCAACCACAAACTACCAAAAACCGTTGCCACAAAGTTGTTTCTGAGCGGCGTCTCGAGAGGCGGAGACTAGTAATCCGAGCTGAAATAGTTTGTAGTTCTTCCTTATCTCCAACTATGTTACTGTATGCATGAAATGTAGACACTGGAGGGGGAAAGTAGACAGATTTTGTGGCTAATTTCCTGGGATATAAAAAAAAGGACAAAAACTGCATGCATCTTTCGCACTATATCCCTGACTCAGGCAAATGGAGATTAGGTTGAAAACCGGTGAAGTGTCCTTTTAAGGAGTTAAATACAAGGCCATTGAGTTTTTCATCAAGGAAAAAAAAAAAAATTGTCTTTAGCTCCCTAAAGCATAAATATATAAATTTTAAGGTAAAATAAAGAGACAAACTCAGGATGTGTGTCTTGTTGTTTTCAAGTCCTCATATAACTTGATGGCTGGAGACTGTAGACCTTTCTTCCTTACATGCCCCAGCATCAAAAGCAGGAGGCTCCACTACAACCAATGACAATCAAGTGAACGGCCACTGAACAAGACCTGAAGGAAGAGAACTGAGATAAATCATATGTCCTCGAATGATGGTCTCCCGTAATATGCTCTGTCACTCAGCAGTAGCCATATGGAGACTTTTCAGCAAGGTGTGCAGGAACGAAAATTATGAGGATGTAACCCAGGTACAACATCTGGGCTACAGTGCACTTTCTAAGCCGGGCTAATTTTGAGAGGTACTGTAGCTTCACCAGATGGACTTCCATCTCCATGGCAACCTTCAACTGCTAACAAACACGGCTGACTGACAGGCTTTGTGGCCAATGGGGCGTGCAGTGAGCTACTCTTGGTAATTAATAAGTCCAGTAGTGAGGGAAAATTCACTTGTCACATTGACAAACATGTCACAGTCCTTAAATCACCGCCAGATGACCTCCATATACCATGTTCAGCAAGACACCTCACTGTGAAGATTAATTTGAACTCCTCGATTGAGAACATCACCGCCTCCAATAGAGAGTGCACACCAATAAGGCGTAGGAGCAATTTATTGGGGGGGTTCACGTCCCTGCCATGTTTACAGATGGCAGCAATGTAAACTTAACATAACTCCCCCATTATTTGCACTCACAGTACCCCCGCGTGCCTGCATCAATGAGGGTGGGAATTCATAAATAAAACAAGCATATGTATATTTTGTTCCAGAAGGCATCAAAATGCCCCCTTACAAAGAAACTTCTTAAAGCCTACAGATCCTCATTCACGTGTCCCATTCTCTCAGGTTAGTTTCAGGGTCACAGCATATTGCTCTCACAGGTGAGCTGCTTAGCATCACCTTTCTCTTTTACAGATGACCTTTCATTCATAAATGCTTCATCTGTCCTTTGTTGGTGAGTCTTTTCAGCCTAGTCAGGTGTGACACATATAAAACAGACAAATCCCATTCGAAATGAGTAGTTACAGACAAGTGAGCCGAAGCATTATGACCACCGGCTTAATATGTGGTTTTTGCCTGCCGCAAAAAAAGCTCTGACTCTCCGCAGCTCTGTGCTCTTCATGGACTCTGGGGCATCTGGCGCCCAGGCATCAGCAGCAGACCCAGCAAGCTGCAAAGTGGAAATGCTGTTGACATGATCAGATAGAATCAGGGAATCGAGAGGCCAGGGCAACATTTTGAACACCTCTGTCATGTTCCTCGAACCATTTCCAAACAAGGATATAGTGCATTATCCCGCACTAGTTGGAAATACCATTGCCATGAAGGAAGGGTCTGTAGTAATTTTTAGGTACATGGCATATCATAATGACATCCACATAAATGCCCAGACCCAGGGTTTCCCTGCAAAACATTTCTCATCACACTCCCTCCACCAGCTTTTCTTCCCACAGTGCATCTTGGTGCCATCGCTTCCACAGGTAAATGGAGCACCTGTACCTGGGTGATGCACATGATGTAAAAGACAGCATGATTCATTGGACCAGGAAAACTTCTCCCATTGCCTCAAGGTCCTGTTCCAATGCTCGCCTGCCCATTGTTAAAATAGGCACTCTGACCAGCTGTCACTTTATGTAGTGATAATTCCCATTGTAACCAACAAATTTTCTGCAACTGTTTCACCCGTATCCAACATCTAGACCACGAGAACCAACTGTTTGCATACTGTCCCTGTGGGGAAACAGAAATCTGTGCTTCTGAATACAGTGGAGAGACAGACAGATTAGTGTATGAGGCCACCTCATATGTGTATGTTAATGACTGCTGGCAGCTCCACCTTTGGGGATTTTCCACTAGTCCACAGGGGAGCAGAGGGCGAGACCCCACAACCATTCGGGATTTAAATTATCCAATCCGCAGTGCCAAACATGGCACACAACTGCTTGTGACCAATCAGAGGTCAAAACTTGATTTACAAACAAATTTGAATATATGCAAATGTATTACTATATACAATGCTTCAATGAACATTTTTCAGAGAATTTTGTTGCCTTGCTGGCTGATATAATAAGTACTTTCCTGTTTTTAATACGAACATCGGATCTGCTTCTTTTGGAGGACAGTCATAATATTTTTTCCTGATAAAACTTTGAATTTACTAACAAATTTGGCGCTGCGAAGCAGGGTGGATTCGTTTCCGGACCTCCGTGAGTTTCCTGACCAATTCAATAAGAGTGAGTACTTTGTTTTATCACAATATTGTTTGGAAGGCAAAACTACGGAGATCTGGGACGCTCCACCCAGTGGTACGTTAACCTATAAATTATAATTTGACCAGTGTCGACGCGATCAAGTTGTTTGTGCTTAAAAAACTGTGTCTTTGTGTAACGTGTTTGTTTGGTATGGTTATCAGCACTGCTTGTGGTACCAGTGCTGTTGTGTGATACAGGCCTATGTAGTGAAAACATAGCTATTTTGTGACGGGGTGAATGTTGGTCATCCCTGCCTTCGGAGAGTGAGAATTCACGCCAAAAAGGCGAATACGTGATTGCTTGGCCGTGGCAAGCGTGTATGGGTCGCCCACGGCACAGACGTGAAAAATTATTTTCACGACCGGGTATTAGGTAGCCTATCTAAGAAGCGCATATCGTGTCTTTGTTTCTTCGGTTCATGTTCCAGGAGAGTTAGTGTTAGCGCCCGGGCCCAGAGTGAGAGACAAGGAGCGTCTTTCACTCGGGTACTTTTCTGTCTTTGTTATAGGTTGAGAGAGAGTCCATGTGGCGCGCCTCCAACCCATCTCGTGGGTATTTGAGAAGGCAACTCGTGCCCGCTGTGAATCTCGTCACTGTCGCATTTTAAGTTTGATTTTGTCCTGAGTCTTTTTTGTTTTGTGTTGGTTTTATTCTTGACTGTACGCTTAGTAAGCTACTCGCCTGTTACGCGCGTTTACACATTACTGAAGGCCTATCTTACAAGTAGATATTAGGCTACACAGAGACGAATGTTGTATAAATTGCAATTAAACATGACACACAAGGAAAATTCAAAAGCCCTTAAATACGCCGGGAGTATTACAACTTATTTACAGGAAAAATATGCAAAAGAACAAAAGGAAATGTGTAAGGCTGGTGGGGATCCGATCGGATCCACTCTGGAGTCGCTGGAATGGTGGACCAAACAGAAAAATAAGACCGCATGTGGTACGCTTATCTTAGTAACCCAACACAGAAGGCTAATTGAAAAATGCGATAAATTACAAAACTGCGTACGATCAGAGAATAAAGAACTGGACGAATTGCGTAAAAAGATAGATGAATTTGAAGAAAAATATAAAAACTCTGAGCTCGCATGTGTCTCGGCTGGATTGAAAGGCGTCCAATGTTTGTACCCCGATTTGAATTGTCCAACCATTGCTGACCCGCGATACTTGGAAAACAAAGAAAGAAGTAACACCGCCCCCATGGCTCCAATGGTAACTAAGATTCGCTGTAGAGGAAGCGAACAGCGGCTTCACGTTGACCATATACCGTTAAGCGTAACTGACATGAGGGCATTATTAAAAGACTTACCAAGTCTGACCGTGAATGAAGATAATTTACCATTTTGGCGACAGCAAACCGAGTTACAGCGAAGTATGTCTCTACACCCGCTATACATGTTTTCAATTGTACGAGCTAAGTGTCCCACTTCGAGTTGGATGCAAAAGAACCGGAAAGCCTCAGGCAAGATATGTGAGCAGCTGGGCCCATGGGCAACTCGTACTGAGCTTCAAGCTTCTCCTGATCATTTCTGTGTTGCTGTAAAAAACGCGTTGGGCAAAGGCACGGCTAAATGGCATTTATTTACGGCAGTAGTACAAGGTATTTTGCCGTTTTCAGAATACGCTGATAGGAAATATGAAGCATTTGAAACGCACAGCGGCTTCCCTAACCCCAATAGAGATATTGCTGTATTTGTTCAACAGTTGCTGGCGGATGCAGGACCACATGTACAGAATGTTTTGGCAATTGGTGTAAACCCAGGTAACACCTTTAATGATATTGTTGTGTGGGCTTCATGCTCAGAGGAACAGATCTGTAAAAATGCGTCCACCCCTCATCCCATTGCGGCTGTGCGCAACAATATTTCGAATGGTGAAAAACACTGCGATAATTGTGGAAAAATAGGTCATCGGGCTAATCAATGCAGAGGAAGGGACCACAGAAAAAACAGGCCTTATTCTCATCAAAACCAGGTTGACGATAAATGCTTTCGCTGCGGAGAGAAAGGACACCGGGCACCGCAATGTCTAGCTGCCCTACCTAAGGCGCACGCTTCTAAAGGCTGGTACACCCACTTGAACAGAGAGCTGCTATTGCCACTGCTCCGTGTCCCCGCACTGTGCGAGATGTCTGTAAGATTCTGGAAATTTTTAACTTTTGCAGGAACTGCATACCTGACTCTTCTGTTATTGCAGCACCAATCAATGCTCTTTTGAAGGGCTCGTGTCGCCCACTGGAGACAGTTGATTGGACGCATAAGTGTGAAGATGCATTTACTGCTCCGAGTCTGCTCTTCGAGTTACAGACCAGTCTGGATCCACCACTCCTGTGCTAAACTGTGGCCATCAGCAGCAGACACCACCAAAACTATTGAAGGCTGACTCAAACCACGCTGCCTGGGACACCCACAGCCTTCATTAATCAGGTGCATGCGTTCTTGATTGGTTGCCTAACTATTTGGGTAACTTGGGTAAAATTGTGGTTGAATACATTTTTCTAATTATACTGGGATTAGGTGCACTAGTCTTACCAATTAAATGTGTGAAATTCATTCTTGTACAATTAATCTATGGTAAGGCTAGGAAGGAAGTGGTACAGTTTGTTCACTATGACAGGACAGCAACAGCAGTCATAATATAGATCCAAGGTGTAGTGAATCAGGTCAGGTGTACTTGAATAATACCCTCACGTTGTATTCTCTTCTCTCCCTCATGTCGGAGGACACCTGCACCAGACCACACTGCTGAGGACACCTGCAGCTGACCACACTGCCGTAGACAGGACACCTAACTTCCTGACCACAATGCAGCGAACTCCTGTGCCAGTAGATCACGCGACAAAACAACCCACCAAGCCTTGATGCAACCCTTTACCGCCACAACGACGCCACGCATCATAATGCTCACTGTTGTAAAATTCAAAAGGACTTGTACCAAGGGCAATAATGATGTTTACATGCAACTAGTACACAACAGCCAAACAGGCTGACAGAACTGGCTGTTGTTTGTGGACTGATACCATATTCAGCTACACGTATCACACCAATGTCTGTCTGTTTTTATTTCTTTTTTCTTTTTTAGCCAGCCAGCAACAGATGGGTTTTCCCTTACAAGTCATGTTCTTGGAGTATACCTCGTTCGCCCACTAGGGGGGACGTGGGATAATTTTTCCTGAATTTCAACAGGTTTTTGCCCCACCTTGAACAATGACCAAACAAAGCTTAACTGTGAAATTGGCTTCACCATGAGGTTCATGTTGAGCCAAAAAGGAGGGACTGTGGGGAAACAGAAATCTGTGCTTTTGAATACAGTGGAGAGACAGACAGATTAGTGTATGAGGCCACCTCATATGTGTATGTTAATGACGCTGGCAGCTCCACCTTTGGGGATTTTCCACTAACCCACAGGGGAGCAGAGAGCGAGACCCCACAACCATTCGGGATTTAAATTATCCAATCCGCAGTGCCAAACATGGCACACAACTGCTTGCGACCAATCAGAGGTGAAAACTTTTTTTTTTTCTAAAGATTATTTTTTTGGGAATTTTCCTTTATTTGACAGTTGTACAGTGTAGAGAGACAGGAAGGCTGGGGTGAAGGATGGGGGAAGACATGCAGCAAACGACCTGAGCTGGAATCGAACCCAGGTCGCCGCGGTAAGGACACCGCCCCCATGGTATGCGCGCCCAAACCGATGAGCCACCGGGGCGCCCTGGTTTACACAAATTTGAATATATGCAAATGTATTACTATAAACAGTGCTTCAATGAACATTTTTCAGAGAATTTTGTTGCCTTGCTGGCTTATGTAATAAACGCTTTCCTGTTTTTTAATATGAACATCAGGTCTGCTTCTTTTGGACGACGGTCATAATATTTGTTCCTGGTAAAACTTTGAATTTACTAACAAATTAACCCTGCATATCCCAAACCTTGACATTCGTCATTGTTATGAGACAATCAACGTTAGGTATGTATCATGCCATCGGCAGCTTAAGAAAGGTGTCCTGTCCCCTTACAGTATAGCTCAGACAGCATGTGCACTTTTCAACACTTTTAGGCATGTACTGCAGGTATGATGCCAATGCAGTAACAGTACCCTTGAATCGAGTGCTTTATTAATATGATTGAACCAGCTCATTAATTATCCTCTGCAGAAGACGAATGAGGTAATCCTGAAAGATCAATGGTAACAACATGAGATAGAGATGCAGGTCAGAGGCTGCAAAATAAATCATACGTGGCATGCTTCTCCCGACATTCTAGGGCAAGGAGGAGTGCATCTGAGCAGCGATTATACTCTTAGGCTGGAGAGCTTGTGATCCAGGGATTGTGCAAACTAATCCACTTCCCGGTACCAGGCTCAGCGAGCAGGAGATGCCCACAATCCACTGCTCCGCAGTGTGTGACCGATGTGTTAGATAAGGCTACAGCCAGCGCTCCTGCGATGAGGGGAAATGGTGCGCTAGGCCTCAGTGCATTTATGCTGCGCGATAAAATCCCCAAGTCGATATTTCACTGAAGTGCGTTCGTGTGGGTATGGCGAGAGTCGCCCCGTTAAATCGCAGCTCCTAAACACTGAGAAGCTAACTGCTGCAAGGTCTCCTGGCTAGTACAGGGCATTTATTTTTTTGCCTAATGGCTGAATTTCTGAATCCAGAATATGTATGATATGAAATGTAGCATATGAGCTATCAGTTTTGATGCCTTTTGCATATCAGATCATACATCTGAATATCATATTTGCTGAGAAAATTCACCATGCAATGTAATGGCTGCAGGCCCACAAGGCATCCAAACAGGAAAATGACTGACGTGAAGCACAAGAAATATTCTGCACAGACCTTACCGAAGTACAGAGAGTGAATGTACATATGCGCGGGCATGAAAAAACTTGCACGCACACGTACATACACATACACAAACCTTCTTCCAGGCAAAAAAATCTATTAATCTACAGAATGCATTATTTGCTAGCTGGGTAGAGGAATGTCGATATGCATGTTTTGTAGGACAGGAGTCAAGTAGTAGAGCAGCAGTAGAGGTGAGAGATTCATTAGGAGCGGATTCAATAGTGGTGCTGCATTATAAATGAGGTGGCTGAAAAGTTATTCCAGGTCAATGCACAATAAATGCATCCTCTAGTAACAAAAGAAGAATAAAAAAAAGTCCCTAAATACTGCATGGTCGTAGTTTGCATCTTGAAATTCGCATCTGAATCTGTTTCAAAACTCTCACAGAAATAATTAAAACAATACTCAAGTTCACATCTGGACATAAGCACTCAGGGCAAGAGGTGAATGAATTAATATTAATTCAGGCATTAACAAGGACGTGTTGTTTCCTTATTCTTCATCTGAAATTAGCTCACACTTGATATGCAAACAGTGTGCAGCCATTCTGCAGTGTGATTATTTATCCTGACGGGGATAATGATGGTGAGAATTAAACAAGAAACACATTAAACGCAGCTTCAGAAGTATTTTATGAGCATTTTCCTCTTTCCCAAAAGTAAAATAAGGGGAAAAAAAGTGATGCAGCATCGCTAAGTCGCTGACATCATGGCATGTGTGCTTGTCGATACTGTTAACTAATCTGCAGAGGTAATTCAGTTTGAATAAATGCAAGTGTTCGGCATCAGGGCACTGGTAATCAACACAACCTCCGAGGGTTAGATGTGAAGTGCATTGAAAAGGTCCCCCATAACATGGCCCTGTTTCACCTACTCCCACCCCTCAGAAGTGCTGTTGAATACAGATGAGTTCTTCTCTCCTGCCCTGCTTTTCAGCTCAAGTAAAAACTCATCAGTTACATCCCTGTATGGATTTTCTGAGATGACACCAGACAAAACAAACCTAATGCAGCTTCCTGTCTAATCAACACACTTCTGATGAAGTGTCGGAGATTCCAGTTTTAGTCGCACATGATTATGTATTGATCCCCGTGTCGCTTGAGAAGCAGAGGAGGCGAATGGAAAGCCACGGCCTTCATTTTCACCCCCATTAACAAGAATAATAATCAGAGCCCTTGAACAGAATTATTCTTTCTGTTGGTGTGTAAACTACTAATTTCCGGGCCTCGTTTCACAGTAATAATCATACATTCACTCTTTAGCGACTCACAGAATTAATTTCAGAATTAACACTGGCTGGGCATAGTCTATTGATGCTAGTACACCAGTAAAAAGACATGCTCAGCTGTAATAGACATTTGAAGCAACTGAACATGAATTGAAAAGCATGTTTAAAAAAGCCCTGCATCATAGTTGGATTTTAAGCAATGATTAACAGTGATACATCCGGCCTACAAAGAGACGGCTCACCCAATGACCGCGTAATCACTGAAATCAGCGTTATAATCAGAAGGGCACGACTAGCAAGGGCACGCGACCGTAATTGCTCTTCCATACCATGCAGCCCTTGAAAGCATGCAGCTGATAGCTGGCCACTCTGGCGACGCCACCACAAGCCTGGAATTACGAATGGGACGGCAAAACACCACTCCCAACATGCTGATTAGCCCGCTGCAATCATTTCACATTCAGCACGAACGACAGCGCATGGAATAAAATCACACATTGCATTGCGGCTTGTGCTTGTTTGGATAAATGAGGATGACTCAACACTGGCGCAGTATGTGCTTCCAAGGAAAGCCAGGGAAACACAGCCTCCACCCAGCGTTCCTCACATGAAATCAACATGCATGCCCAAGAACCTTTTTATAACATTGCAGTTAACATTTATCAGACATCTCATCTAAAAGCCATCATTCCTCCTTTGTTCCTCACAGCTGGCAGTTCAAACTACCGCAAACATAATCTCAATAATTGTAACACTCAGTAAAAGGCACCACGGATGGCACAGTCTGTGCCAAAATATTGGCCGGCTGACTAATAAAACAGGCTCAATTTATACTTTTATTGTCAAAGCCCATTACTTTCCAGTGTATAGAGATTGAAAGTTTTCATTTGCACATTTCTTTTACCGTATAAAAGGAAATTTTATATCATACAATTACTTTCATTGATTCAATCAGGGATGGATAAAATGGTGATCACCACAATTCAAACCATAAAGGTAATATGAGTCAGATTAAATACCTACCCTTAAATAACAGTAAAATACTTGTAGAGGTGGGTCTATCAAGCACACCCATAAACCGGTTTTTGCTTATTTTCTTGCTGCTGCAAACTGACACAAACAGCAGCTTTCTGAGAAGACGGGCAAATCTCTTGAAGCCTGTCCAGGTTCTCTTCACAGAATTAATTTGGAAAAACTTAACCTCAAGGCTGTGACATTTCAATTTGTGATGCTGTGCAATATTGCGTGGAGGCGGTGAGATGCACATTTCCCCCAGTTTACTCATGATGGCTGAACAATCATGACTTCATAATATGATTTTCTGTGAAGATGAAAAGCCAGGATGGTGAAAATTTGCCCGAAAGCGAGAGAATTTTCTGATTAATGATGAAAAGGACTGCAATAACACAGCGCAAAACATATTTATAGGGAGTGACAGGACAGTAATGTAGCAGTTACCATGCACTAAGCAAATCCTCTAATCAGACAAGACCATGGACCATACTGAGGAGAATTCAATTAATAATAGACACTCAAACACCATAAGCAGAGTACCTCGGAGATTTTGGAGCCATAATCATAAGGAGTTTGGCCTTTGGCCTACCTCAACTCCTCAGCACTGTTTTTTAATGACTAACGTCTGCTTGGTTTACAACCCCTTTGCGCAGATTTAGACGCCGGCGTCCGTAAATTACGAAATTTAATTCCAAAATAATTCTGTCATTGAATTTCCAAATGTCTTGCTTCACTCGAATAATTTTTATTTTGTAAATAATCTTTATTTTATTAATAATATTTATTAATTTATTATTGGTGTCTATGTGACACCAATACTGAGTTGTAAAGGCTAAATAGGCTCATGCATAAAAAATTGGCATTATTTGTATTCTGCACAAAGGGGTTAAAAGGCAACCATATGAACTCTATAATGCTTCAAGATTAATATAATGTTCATCATAATTTTTCAAGAGTCATTGTCTGCATGCAATCACCTCAGAAAACCTACTGCCATTCCACTCGATGATAATGGAAATATAAAGGGTAGTCAAGGCAGCCACATGCTGGCTAGAAGTTCAGCCTTCAAGAGGGGTAAATTAGCTTCCCCAAAGCATTGATAAGACAAGACTGCAACAGTATAAAGGTACAGTTGTCTCAGAATGATTATGACCCTTCTCCAAACAGCAACTGGATACACAAATGTCTGACCATCACACAGCTGAGAACCAGTATAGGCTGTATTCATATACGATGACAGAGGCGTTATTAGGCACCTCTGACATGCAGCTTATCTTTCACTGAACAAGCTCTTCCACTGCACTTTATGAGAACCTGAGCAGATAAGGCTCTTGGGGAAATGCTAGAAGTGCTCAGTAAGGGCTACGTCATTAACTTTTCAAAGAGAGGCAGTGAATATTTCAATCAAGACATCTGATTTGGAGAATCATCACTGCTGATGTATGAAGTTTGAGTCATGCATTTTATATTTGTTTCCATAGCACCAGACAGCAGCAAAGCCCAAGGACGTGGGTAAGCTGTTCGTGCAATGTGTTTGTTGGTTCACCTTCTGAGCACAGAAAAAAAAGGCAGCTAAATCTAACTCTCAGGGCTCTAGTTTCATGCCTTGGCAGATGGAAATGCATGCAGTGGCAATATTATTCACAGTCCAACCAACACAAACAGCGTATTTATCAAATAATCCCAGTTTGGTTGTTTTGTGGTCTTCAATAAGGGTGTTGGCGTCTCAATAGTTTGCACGGGTGTGTCACTGAATACAGCTGGAGCCATGCAATTTCTTGTCAAAAAACTTGTTTGCATTTCGTTCACTCACACCACGTTTTAACACAAACACTGCCACTCTATGGTAGTTACACAGGAGTGAATCCAAGCTAGCAGAGTTGTTTGCAGCAAACCATATACGGTTCAGGGGCCTCATTTATCATTGTGGATACACCTTTTTTACACCCTTTTCCCCCCGTTTTGTGCATATGCACTTTTCTCCGCCAAATTTGGGATCTATCAAACCCAAACCTGACGGGAAAAAGTGCGGACATTTACACCCATTTTGACCATGGCGTACCGTGATTTACATCCTTTTTGAAGAACAGGAGGAATTGGCGACGCAGCTGCTGAGTCAGAGAATTGCAGAGTGCGAGGGAGAGAGGAGCCCGGATTATAGCCTATTTAAAAGAACAATCAAAGCTGCAGCAATGTCCAGTTTTCCTCATGTAATTGAAGCCATTGACTGCACTCACATCATGATTAGGGCACCATCGGTGAATGAATTCGTATATGTGAATCGTAAAAATGTGAATATGATCAATACCCAAATCATATGTGACGCCGACATGCTCATAACGAATGTAGTGGCACGGTGGCCTGGCTCTACACATGATTCATTCATCCTGACGCACAGCAGTGTGGGGCGAGACTGGGGGCAGGCGCTGCGCGTAACGGCTGGCTTCTTGGGGAGTGCATGTAGGCTACACAGTATACTCATTCATTGAAAGATCCTGCTTATAATCATCAATTCAAGGCTGATACTCTCCCCATCATTGTGACTTACAGGTGATAGTGGTTACTTCCTGAGGGAGTGGCTGCTAGTTCCCATCCCGGACCCACAGGGTGGCCAGGAAACCCAGTATAATGAGGTCCATGCCCGTGCAGACTGCGTCGTGGAGCGCGCCATCGGGCTCCTGAAAGGCTGTTGGCGCTGCCTGGATGTGTTGGGTGGTAGGCTCCTCTACCTCCCAAAAAAGGTCTGCAGGATCATCTGGGCCTGTGCCATCCTGCACAATGTGGCAGTGAGGCGTGGGGTTGCGCTGCCGCCAGGCTTCCCTCCACCCCAGCATGTGGACCCAGACCCACAGCCCCCTCCCCGTCATGAGGGTTTTCAACGGGGACTAAGGGCACAAGCTGCGGCAATGCAGCGGTTGTGAAGCCGCCCCCCCACCTCTGACCCCTCACGCTGAGCTAAAGAATGTGTGTATATAGCCTGCAAGTTTCTCAGTTTCAGTCTTGCAAAGTTGCGTTTAGTTTTCAGTATTGCAAGAACCTCATATTCATTCCTCGTACATTTCATGTCCACAAGTTGAGACAGAAATAAATTCATGTATATCAAACACGACATTGTAATTTTTGTCCCTCTATGCAACTGAAACAAAACGCACACCTACTGCATTTGACAAAAGATTTGACAAGAAGGTTCTTTTTTTTTATTATTGCCTCTGTAAGACTTGTGACCGCAGCACTCGGCAGTTTTACGCTTGTTGGTGAGGCCGGGGCTGTGGCTGATTAGATGAGATTGTTTTCCGGAGGAGAAATTGTTTGGTCCAACATTATGTGTACATTTCTGTTGTGATTCTCTACGTGTCCTTAGTTATATGTTCTTGTTCCTAAATAAACCACAAGACGAAGTGATCATACAGAATTAGTGCAAACACCTGCCGAAGAGGACTTTTTTCCTCGCCTGCACCTAACTTACAAGCACGTGTATCTCAGTCTCTGAGAAGTTTCGCTTCTTTCCGCGTTTCCCATCCATGCTTCACCGTCTTCCACTGACGTCACTCCACAAATCCCCAGAGCGCACATGGCTACTTTATATGCAGGTGCTCATTTGCATTGACCATATATGTTTGTGTCTGGGCGTGTAGAGGGCGGGATGTGAGGCGTGTTCACGTCTGCACTTTTCTTGGGTCCGGTGTGATTTATCAATGGAAATTGCGGAGAGCTGTGCGTATGCACAGTTTGATAGATCTGAAAAGGGTGTAAATATTTTGGGTGTACGCTATTTTTGGCTTTTCGCCGTACGTGAAAATTTAGTAGCACTTTTACACTCTTTTTGATAAATGAGGCCCCAGGTTGTTTTCTTTCTCCTCTTAATTTTCCTTTCTATTATGTTCTCAATAAATACTGCCCACAAATGATGTTGGGGTTTAATGGGAAGGGGAGGGTGAAAGGGCATTTTTACACATGAATATTATCTCTGTGTGTGGTACATACAAACAACTAACTTCAGTCTCACCGTTGTTTTAACACTGGATAGCATTTTGTATACAGCTAAAATGGCCCACATCTTTTCAGACAAAACACATTACTTAGTAAACTGACCTCTACCCCCCAAACAAGTAGATCTGTTTTCTTGTGAGAGAAGCATTTTTGGCAGCACCTGTCAAAGTTTGGTACTTGTTTTTCGCCTGACTTGATGACATATTCTGTTCCCTATGGCCTTAACAGACTGGTTATAACGAGCTTAATAATTACGTACATTACATTATTGTCATTTAGCAGATGCTCTTATCCAATGTGATGTACAATAAAGTGCTCTGAAAGGACAAGGAGTGCATAGAACCCAACAGGGAGGTACCATTTAAAAATACTAGGAGTGATAATACATAAAAAGGACTTTGCTCAATGAAAAACCTGTGGAAGACAATAAAATAATTGGTAGAAAAAAATTCAAAACACCATTCTATCAATATTTATGCCTGTACCAATATAACATTTGGTAGGGGTGTTGAGGTAAAGTCTGAACAGGTTAGTCTTCAGACTATGCTTGAAGGTGGTCAGTGTCTCTGCTGTTCTGACCTCTAAGATAAGCTTGTTCCACCAGAACAGACCAGAGATGTCACCCGGCAACACCAGAATGGAGTGAGGGGAGATGCCAGTCGACCAGCAGCAGTAGAATGGAGGGGTCTGGCAGGTGTATAGGGTTTGATGATCTCCTGAAGATAGGCTAGGGCTTTCCCTTTTGATCATCTGAAAGCCTAGCATCAATGTTTTAAACTTAAAGTGAGCCATGACAGGCAACCAGTGAAGAACACTGAGAGGGGGAGTGGCATAGGAATGTCTAGGGAGTTGTAGATCAAACGACCAGAGGCATTCTGGATCAGCTACAGGGGTCTGATGGTGGATGCTGGAAAGCCAGCTGAAAGTGAGTTGCAATAGTTCAGGCAGGACAGTACCAATGCCTGAACCAGAAACTGGGTTGAATATGTGGTAAGAGAGGGACGGATTCTCCTGATGTTATTCAGGAAGTACCTGGATGCTCGGCTAACAGCTGAGATGTTTTCAGAGAGTGACAGCCTACTGTCCATCACTACTGTGAGGTGTCTCGTAGAAGGTGTGGAGGACACCATGGTGCCCCAACAGAGATAGAGAAGTCTAGGACTAGGGAAGATGGTGCAGGGATGAAAATCACCTCCATTTTGCCTAGTTTGAGCTGAAGATGGTGGTCCTCCACCCAGCTCTGGATGTCCCTCAGGCAAGCAGAGATCCGAACACAGACTTGGGTGTCAAATGGAGAGAAGGAGAGGAAAAGTTGGGTTTCATCAGCATAGCAGTAATAGGACAATCCATGGGCAGCAATCGAAGGACTAAGAGAACGTGTGTTGAGGGAGAAAAGAAGGGGACCCAATACTGAACCCTGGGGGACCCCTGTAACAAGGGGACCAGGTGCTGATAGTGCCGCATTCCAGGCAACCCTGAAGGCGTGGCCCAAGAGATAGGACTTGATCCAGTCAAGGGGCAAATGCCTACTGCGGCCAAAGATGACAGGAGGATGGGTTGGTTAACAGTATCAAAGGCTGCAAACAGGTCAAGAAGGATCAAGACAGGAGACAGAGGCTGCTCTTGCAGCATCAAGTGACTCATTAACAGAGAGGAGTGCCGTTTCAGTCCAATAGCCGGGTCTGACGCCAGACTGATAAGGATCCAGCAAGTTATTCTGTAATGGGAAAGACAATTGGGCAGAGACTGCTCTTTTGAGTGTTTTGGATAGAAAAGGAAGAAGGGAGACAGGATGATATTCCTGTAAGAGGAAGGGATGCTGAGTGGGCTTCTTATGGAATGGGGTGACATGGGAACATTTGAAAGAAGTGGGGAAAAATCCAGAACAGAGGAAACAGGAGGAGATGAGAAAAATGTAAAGGAACTAGTAATCCCGGGTAATTTTGCATCAAAGAAGTATGCAAAGTCCTCCGCAGTGAAAGATCACTGAAGTGGGGGAGGAGAGCGGAGGAGAAAAGAGAAAAGTGAGTAAAGTTGATGAGGGTTCGCGGTGGAGCTCTCAATTTTAGATTGAAAATAACTGTTTTTAGCTGATGGAATAGAGGAGGAGAATTCTGCCAGGAGACGCCGGTAACACGACAGGTCAGAGAGGGCCCTGGACGTCCTCCATTTCCTTTCCGCTGCAGGCAGGCTGGCCCTCTGTGTGGAGGGTGTCAGACATCCACGGGCAGCGAATGGAACGGCACACAGGCCTAGAAACAGGAGGACAGAGTTGATCTAGAGCTTAAGAAAGAGAGAGGAGAGATGAAGATGCAGAGTCTGTAGAGAGTTAAGAAAGACTCCGGAGGTTGGAGGGAAGCAGTGACTGCAGACGCAAGAGAAGAAGGTGAGAGAGAGAGAGCGGATGATACGGCATACGGTAATGGTGGGAGTGGGTGAGGAGGCAGGATGAAGGGAAAGAGGGAGGGAGAAGGAGATGAAGGGATGATCAGACTGGCAGAGTGGGGTCACCACAAGCCCAGCAGAGGAGCAGTTCCTTAAGATAACAAGGTCTAGGAGATCACCAACCTTATGGGTTGGGGGAGAGTGTTGCAAGGAAAGCTCATAAGACTGGAGCAGAGACAAGAAAACAGCAGACTCAGGGTTCTAGCCAGCCGCGGTGCTTTTCGGGGCTCCTCCGCGCTGAGATTTCATCCCGCCGCGCTGAGAAAACTCAAAAATAGGGTCCGGGTGTTTGCTTTCTAGGATCAGTAACTTATGATGATTACTATTAATATAAACGAACTTTTTTGGCTAAAAACGCTGCCTTTCTCGAACGACCACACGGCATGAAGCTGCCTTATTGTAGCTATGTGAAAATCCGCATGGTCCGCATCAGTTATTTTCTTCCCAAATGCTGTTTCCGCCCTTTTGTCGGGGTATTCCCCGGAACTACTTGAATATAGAGTAGCTGGAAACTGCCTTTTTAGCTTAATCTTTGAATTTTAAAGATCTGCGCACATTATCCGTTTCGATGAACAGTTGGAAGCATATTTTCGTTTTCAAAGTGTATAATTTACGCCGAATAGGCTACTGATCAGACACTATTAAAAACTAAATAGGTGTGATCCTTGATATTTCAGTTTAAATTCGGTGAAATTTCATCGCATTTTACCAGAAACTTTTTTGACCGACTCTGTTCCGGAGGCTACCGAACCGTGACCGAATCCCGAAAATAATTATTTTCGTGGGTAATTTAATGCGGCAAAAATTGCATGAGCTAGCTAGAAAATACTTTGAAAAGGACACCTAGGATTGATGATGTCATACAAGACATAGAAGCTCACCGTTGGCCTCTATTAACTAATTAAAATCCCCGGGATGCTACATGCGAATTGCTTACTTTTTGGCTTAGAAGCAAGTGTTGCCCCATTTCAACGATAGCACCGAAGCGTTCATATCCCTTTCAGAAGCTTCGTAGTCCAACCTTAAACTCAATTGTCTTAATGGAAATTTCCCATAATAAATCCGCAATGTTATATCTAACATCGTTAGTAACGTATTACAGTATATCTAGCTAATTTCCCACGCTGAAAAAACCTATTTTCGTCCAATAACAATCCACTGTCCGTAGACTAACGGCTGTGGGTTCTTTACTTTAGAGCAGGGGTGGGGAACCTTATCCGTAAGGGGCCAGTGTGGGTGCAGGCTTTTATTCAAACCAAGCAGCTACACACCCGATTCTACTAATCAAGGTCCTTCGCAAAGATTCCAGAGGTTGATTAGTGGAATCAGGTGTGTAGCTGCTTGGTTGGAATGAAAGCCTGCACCCACACCAGCCCTTTCTGGATAAGGTTCCCTACCCCTGCTTTAGAGCAATTAGAGGCCGTTTTTGACTGGCAACCATGCTTGTTTAAATCACTGATTTGTAGCGAACTGCGCGATGGAATTACATGAGATTATTCTATCCCCACTACTTTCAGATCTATCCAATAGTGGGCAAGTGCTGAAAATAATTAGCCATTTATAAGGAAAGAAGATATTTCCCACGGAAAAGTTCAATTTTGATCTCAAAATCATAAATCATTCCCATTCAAAAAATAAAGTCTAATTACCAATTATGAAATGTGTGAGCTTTTCTGTTTGTAGCATAATACAACAAAAATGTCAGACGCTCGTGTCCAACGAAGGCTTTTTATTAAACTGAGTATATGAATGCCGGTCAATGCGCCAACAGCGAGATATATAAACTAGAGGCACTACGTTGTTCGTTCCAGATCAGCCAATGTGTGCAGAGCTGGCCGCCACTTTATGACGGGCGTGCCTGCCGCTGGAACCTATGTAAACAAATACGCTCTGGTTAATATTTCGGTGAGGACAAGGCACTTGTTAGCTAGTAAGATAAAATATCACCGCAAATGCCGGGAACCTTGATAACAAGTGTCTTATTGTGACCGCAGCCAAGTCGTGAAGCTAGTTTATTAGTTTAGGGAAAAAAGAACAAAAAACACTGGTTTGTAATTGAATCTGACACGTAGGCCTATCTATTAAAAAAAGAAAAACAAAAAAAATTGGTTTGTAATTGGATCCGACACGTATCTATGACTTTTTTTTTTTTTTGGCAGTTGCTACGGGTACGGCAGTTTTCCAATGCATTTCAATGTAGAGAGGTACGGCAGTCCCAACTTCAAACCCTGCCATAACCTAACCCTGACCCTAACCCTAACCCTAACCCTTCCCCTAACCATAATCCCTCATCCTTATCCTAATCCCTTCAAATCGACTGCCGTACCAATAAAAACTGCCGTATCTCTAGACACTGGTTTTTTTTTTTTGTTTGATAGAAGCTGCATCATTGGTCTAACTATACCCCATAATATTCTATTTATACTCAACCAATATGAATGGTTATGGTGTCATTTTAAAGTGTTTTTTTTTTTTAAAGATGATTTTTTTGGGAATTTTCCTTTATTTGACAGCTACACAGTGTAGAGAGACAGGAAGGCCGGGGAGAAGAATGGGGGAAGACACGCAGCGAATGACCCGAGCCGGAATCGAGCCCAGGTCGCCGCGAGAGGGACACAGCCCCCCATGGCACGCATGCCCAGACCGATGAGCCACCGGGGCGCCCCATTTTAAAGTGTTTTTAAAGCATTTTTCAGTGGTGCCAGTTGCACTGGTATTGGCGGAGTTTAAATTTTTTTAGAAAGAAGTGCTAGAACACTTGAGTAGCTGCACTCTGAGGAAAAATCCTGGCTAGAACACTGAGACTGGGAGGCTTCTAGGTGAATGTTAAAGTCACCTAGGAGGATTAATGGGGCTCAGTAACCTAATTAATTAATTAGTTAATTAATGAGTCTTTGACTAATCCTTCGCATAATGCCGCCACAGCTGCACCATCACCTCCTATCATGAGATTACTGGAATGGAGTTAGTCACATCTTATATTAATCTGCTACACCACGAACACTTGCGTTTCCTTATTGAATTTAGGTGGTCAATTTAGGGCAAAATATGTTCCCTTCACAATAATGGTAACATGCAGGAAATACTGAGTACAGTTCAGTTTAGCAGCACAAACTAATAATTATTTTAACTCAGCGTTCTGTAAGATAATCATGAAATATTTTAACTCAGCGTTCTGTAAGATAATCATGATAAGTAAACGGTAATGCAAGCTAAAAAAATATATATATGTGTGTGTGTGTGTGTGTGTGTGTGTGTGTGTGTGTGTGTGCATATGGGTCAATGACGTGACATGCAGATTTTTGTGTCCGAGTGCACTACTTTGGTTTAAAATAATTTTAAATGATTCATAATAAGCATCATTTTATTCTATAAAACCTGTTTAATTTGAACATATTTCCAGTTTATCGAAAAAATGACATATTTTTTATGTTTTGCCATCTCAAAACCTCAAAATGTCAGGTGGCGCAACCGTCCGAGCAAGTTAACGCTACATGAAATGTATTAAATATGTAATTTAAAATATTAATTAATATGATATTAATATGGGGGCATAATTTTATATTGAAAACCTTTCAAATAAACAAAGTTTAATAGTTTAATTGTTCTTAAAGGTGACATAGAATCAAAAACCGTTTTTACCTTGTCTATGTTGAATAACGGTAGTCTACTCGTATTCAAGAGCATACGAAAAGTGCTAGACATTCTGAACATCTCCGTTTCATAGAAATTCCTCTTTTAAAAATGACCGCCAGAAAACGAGCCAATCTGAACAACGCATACATATGATGTCATTTGTATCTCACTGCCCCCACCCCCCCACCACTCTCATTCCGTTTCTTCCCCTTCAAAATAATTTGCATACACCCGCTCTCCCGCCCCCTACGGAAAGTAATTGCAGCAGTGTTTGTGAAGTTCAAGGCGAAATGGCGAGTCGCGTACCGAGGTGTGCTCTTCCAGGCTGTGGAAGCAGTCTGCAAACGCTCCATAACCTTCCAACCGAAAGAAATGCACGAGATGCGTGGCTGCTGTTCATTTTTAATCGGATTCCCACTAAATTCAACCACAGACTGTTACTTTGCTCAGCCCATTTCACCTCTGACAGTTTTCTAACCTGGCACAATTTCAAGCCGGCTTCTTGCAGTGTTTGGTGCTACGTAACGGAGCAGTTTCGACTTTGCGTCTACCTCGACAACCAGTACAAACTGTAAGTATCACGTTGTTGTTAGATTGTTTTTATAACATTAAAAATAGAATATATTCGTTTTGCTTGTCTAGCCAATGTCGTATGACGTGATTATCACTCAACAACAGCTTTGAAACGAGATCTGAAATAAATCCGTGAAGATTGTTGTTGCCAATGATCCTCCCATGCTCACATTAAGACAATGGGAGCCTGGCATCTGCGCCTTTAGTTTGTGAAGATGTTTCGCCTGGTGCGTCAACACCAAAACATGTGGGTCTAGCGCATTTTTCAGGATTATTCGCCGTAGTCCGCAATTATTCAATGAATGCTTATTAATGAGATTCTCACGCGGAATTAAAATCCTTGTGCCTTGAAGTTTCAGTTTCACTTGCGTAAAGGTGAATTTCACCGCAAGTAAATTGGAAAGCGATTATGACTTGCTTCGCTTTAGGCAGCAATGCCAGCCAATCAGCGTCAAGTGCTTGCATTTCATAATGAGGTTGCCAGTTAAGCCCGATAGGTGGCCAAATAGATGCAAAACAACGCGTTCAAAATCCCCCACCCTAACATAGCTTTTTGAGAGAGGTTTTTAGGAAGCTTCTGAGGCATTACAGACCCAACCAAAATTTTGTGGTGTACATGTCACATCACAGAACAAGGATAAATACCCCGTTCAACCATTCTAGGTCACCTTCAAATTGTTTGGAAAACCAAAATACCCGTCCCCTACAAAAAAGAATCCATAAGTTACTTTTAATGCCCAGCTCAACTGTGTGTGTGTGTGTGTGTGTGTGTGTATATATATATATATATATATATATATATTATATTTATATATTTATTTACTGTATGTGTGTGTGTGTGTGTGTGTGTGTGTGTGTGTGTGTGTGTGTATAGTCTTGTGCATATGCCAGAGGTGGAACACCAAGAATGGTGAAATTTTTTTGGCCATAAAAATTCACGCAAATAGAATTCTGTGCGGACTGATTTGCACAGTTTCAGCCAGGGGTGGAACATCCTCAGGTATAACAGCTATTTACAAAATAAAACAAACTTAAGATCAATGAAAAAAACATTTGTGCTTCAGAAAAATACCTGAAAGAGACAGAAGTCCCTCAAGGATCTGGCTGTCTTTTCATTAGAACCATGTGGAGACAGAGAAAACTCGATAAATGAGGAGGAAAACAAGTCCTGTTTTTCTTATCTCCTTATTACTGTCCAAACACGACACAATTAGAAAATATGCCATTTTAATGTCAAAAGGTTTAAAAAGCTAAGTGGAAAGAAGCAAATTAACATGTTTTCTCCTTTATAGTATCATTATATTTTCGCAAAAAGCATCATTATAAGATTAATTTGAAATAAATATACAAATTAACAAATAAGCATACTTTTATAATGTCAAGGAATGGTTTTACCCAGTAAATGTTTTGTTCCCGCTTACCAGGCTTCATTTGATGTAATTTTCATGATAAAAACAATTTTGCCAAATACATTGAAAATGCATCCAAGCAGAATCTTAAACAGTGTGAAGTGACTGTGACTGTGACTGCTCGGAAATTTGCAACTGAATTCATGTCAAAGCAAATTAAGAGTATAAATTAAACTCATTACTCTAGAGGAAACAGCTTGGATATAATCATACACCATGCAGCGGCAAATTCTGAAGCACAGAAATAAGAATCCTTATATTTTCTTTACTCTGGTGTGCAGAAATGACTCAAATTCCAAAGCAGTGGTAAGTTTCCAAAAATCCTTGATTATCAATCGTACAAACCCTAGCAGGGTCCTCTAGATAAAAAAGTAATGTGCATGAAAAACAAAACCAGACAGGCTTTCTTAAAAAAGAACAATAAATAAACTCAAGTCCCTCTTCAACCCACCACTCCCCCAAATTTTACAAACCTTACAAGTCAAACCCTGTGAAGCCGGCATGGGCTACCTTGGCTGGTAAATGGCATTTGTGACCATGATGACACTAATCAGAGATTGAGCCAAACCCAAAATGGAAAATTCATATATAAAATTCACCAGTTACAAGTGCCACATTGGTGCCGGTGGTCTAGCTTATTTTCGCAGCAGCAGTAGGTTTTAAAAAATGGACTACATTACAGTAAAGAGAGGGATGCTGCAGGCAGCCTGTCCTTAATGCATTAAAAGGAAAAAAAAAAAAAAACCCTAAGTAACTGACCACTGAGCTTACAACAGAGTGGGCGGCAATGCAAACGTCAACTGATAAATTAGACAACAGTGCTCTCTATGGGCTCTGCATAGCTAGGCCATCCCCCTTCAGGTCAGTGAGCAACATTAATACACGTATGACCGCAATACCCAACATGTTCAGCAGCCGTGATGTCATTCCAGTAATCGGTATTCATAGCATGTACACTGTGGGATGTCTTAGCCTGCAAATGTTACGTTCTTTGTAGCCCATAGGCTTCTGCGGCACAAAATGTGCTGCCTACAATCTCTAGGCTTACTTTTAATAAGCTCCACTTCTCAAAATGAGTAGCCAGGTGAGATAGCAGTTAAATGCGAGCAATTTCTAGGAACCTTGGAAGTGCTATATTGAATTTCAGCCAATGAAAAATGGGAGAGAGACTTGCTAAGCGGGGATGAATTTGTTGACAGCTGCAATATGTGAGGTGGGGCATTAGTAGTCTGATCCAAGCCCCAGTGCTCAGGGTGGGCCGCTCACAAGCCACAGCAGAGCTGCCAATGCTGGCATAACACTGGCTGATTTCCGTTACAGCACAGTCATCAGAAAAGCAACACAGCGCTGACCTAAGCCAGGAATTTAATCAGCATTCTTTCAGACCCAATAAATAATCAGACTGGAGTCTGCTTTTCAGATTTTCCAACTCTACTAGAGGAGGCTGAACTTGAGGGTTTCAAAATTTATTCATCTCCCTCAGAGTACCTGGTGGAGTAGTTTTTGATTGACCATGTCGAGGCTTTGGAGCACAATGGTGATATGTCCAAATTTTGTGATTTTGAGATTTCTACCTGCCGTCACACATTTCTATCAGCTAATTCTTGGAGCACAATAATTATATGTCCATGCGCCTCTCAGTTTAAAACAGAATTCATTTTCATTTTGTGGTATGTCCAACAAATATGTCCAACTGCTTATATGAATTAAACATTGATATTTTGATGAATAAACATGAATAGTATTACAGAATCATTTGTCTTCCATTGCAAACAAACTTAACTTCAATCTATCACCATTGTGTTATATCACATCAAGTGCTAGAATTGTTGGAGCACAGAGGTGACGTCCATTTTGGCAATTTTGGCCATGATGTCGCAGTACCGCACTTATGAAAACTTACATGTTCAGTATACTTCTGAACCATGCAGTAAAAGAGTGACTGACATAAAAATGATGTAAATGATGTTCCTGATTTAATAGAACATTTGCAAACCTAAAAATCAATTTTTCTCAAAACCTCTAAAATGGACATATAACCATTGCGCTCCACACCCTCGATGTGATAGTTTTGATTACTATTACTATCTGCCTATTGAAATTATTAGAAATATACTCTGTATAACATATGCATTCTAAATCAAATTAGGCCTCTCTCCTCTCCATCTGCAAGACACACAGTCTGTAAGATGAATGTTTTTTTCCTCTAATTCAGAGATTAGCCCAGAGGCCTTTGCCCAAGCAGTAACAAGTGCTCAGTCAAAACTTATTTCTAAGCCAGAACAATAACATGGCAAGGCCATAGGACTGGATGTCTTGTGGGGGGGGGGGGGGTGGAACGCTGCAGAGATGCGGGAAAATGACTGGGACATGTCCATAGAAGACTAGCTCGTATGAGGTATGAGTAAGGTTTTGGAGTACTCTATTCTCTTGTACAGTTTGCAGAGGAATAAAAGTCTTATCTGGAGGTGTTGCAGTTGATTTGACTTTTAGGACAATCATATGTCATCACCGAGCCCAAACAACAAAGCTGTATCCACTTTTCCTTCAGATGTATTGAGTAACAGTAGCAGATATCTTTCTTTTCAGGATCAGTTATGCTACTTACTGGAAGCCATTATCCTCCACTGACTCAGCGAGCCATTTTGGGGCAAATAGCTGCCCGGAATCACCCACTACTGCAGCAGACCGACCTCCCGCCTTTCTGAACACTCCTGAACCTGAGCAATCATGTATTAGTCACTAAGCCATCATGCTAGCACAATGCAGGCTTAATGCATGTCAGACCAGCACACATTGTTGGACCTCAGCAGAATGAGGCTAATGCACTGTATTAAAAAAGGCTGTACAGCCACTGCCAATAGTTACAGTGCTGCATAAGAAATATAAGACACTGTAAATGAAAAGATGATGAGACTGTGATGTCTTTGAGATTCAGCAGCTCTTCAAGAGGATCAAAATCGCTTGAATTTGCCCACTATCCTGAAGAGAGTGAAAGTCACCCAGTTCATGGCAATCACATGAGAAGTATTTCATTTAAATAAAAAGTAGTTTTCAAACTTTGCCGTTTAAAGAGTAGAAGATCAGAAATGCACCTTAAAGGACTGTCCAACTACTCAGCAACCCAAGGGACCCTGAATCAGAGTGGTGTGAAGTGTATGGTGTGAGTAGGTGTATTTGAGCGTGTGCATGTGTGTAAGCGTGTGGGTGTGTGTTTGCGTATGTGGCTAAGAATCACAGGGGTGTATCGCATGACTAGGAGTATGAAACACCATTCTGGGAGACTTATTGATCCTCTTATCCCTCACGGGAGAATTCAACCTCTCAGTCTGAAATTGAAGCAACGGAGGGGAAAATAAAAATCAATACTCATTCAAAACAGGAGGAAAGGTCTTTAACATTGGGCATGGATCGGGGCTATTCTCACTCGCAAATAACTAAAAGGTTGACAGCACTCTCTTAAGCAGTAACTAACATTTTTAAAAACGGTATTTCATTTACATCGGATTGCAAATTGTTTCTAAGAAACAAGACGTTTCTCAATTTTGCAGGAACCAGAGATGCGATAAACAGCAAGTAATTTTGCTCATTTCCCTCTGTGCACGTGGAGGTACGCAGAGAGAACTCTTATACAGTTATATGTGCGCACTCAAGAATAATTCTCTTAACCACGGCATGCACTGAGGGCATTTGATTATGACAGATTCTGCTGGAGGATTTGATTTACAAAGCTCCTGTTTAGTACTTCTCAGTCATTACCCGGGGAGAGCTCAGGGCTTTTTTCACTTGTGCACCACTGGAGCCTGCGCTTACCTGGCAAGCACCCAAGCCACTCAGCTGGAGCACTGCTTGTCTGGGAGGCCCTCATGCGAAACTGAATGGAATGACTAATTGATTATGTGCCTACCATCCAACTCAGGGAAAACAACTTTCAGAGTGATGCACCGCAGCGCTAAAGTTATAAACCCTGTCACCGCATGGCACCACAGCAATTAGCAGCTGAGGGCAGTGCGGGCCACATAAAGGAGGTAACTTACAACACTGGCCTTAAATTGTTGGCAAACAAACACTACTCCAGAACTACAGGACTGATTTTCTGCCTTCCTGGTTAAAATTCTATGATGCCAGTGAATGGTTGTTTATGGGCACTCCAGGGGAATGCAGAAAGTGTAAAGGTACAACTGACCTGGGAGAGGGGGTGTTAGATGGAGAGAAAAAAAAATGGGTAAACCGCAAAACGAAAAATCTATGAAAATACAGCCAGCGTGAAATGAGGGAGCTGTATGTCTGGCAGGTGGTAACTAGAGCACTGAAAATAGAAACTGTTTTTCCTGGGCCTTTCCCTGAACCTGCCATTCTCATCCACCACAGGGGCAATGACTGCATCTCCACTCAACCTGCAGAGTACAGGAAGCACTGAAGACGAGAGCACTGAAAGACCTTATGCGTTCCGACAGACCAAGAGTCTGTGAAACAAACTGCGTGACCCAATTGAATTATCAAGTTAATTACACCATATAGAGTCCAAAATTCTCACCTCAGTACAAGTTGCTCCATTTCAAGAGTATATACTCAGTCAAAAAAGAAACTTCACACTCGTTTGGTGGTCGATAAGTTGAACATACAAGAAAAGTGGTTTTAAATAATGATTTAATTCCATTCTGTACCCATTAAGGACGGTGTACCATAAAAATCATGTTCATAATGTAACCAGTTCCACCGGAAATGCTACGGAAATGTAAGAGAGTAAAAATGGTAAGTTACAACTTGATGAAAGCATGTCAATAGCGCGTATGCCCTCCATGAGCGTTCACAACTGCGACGCAACGTCTCCTCATGGATTGAATGATGCGTCTGAACACAGCTTGGGGGATGCGTCGCCATAATTGAACCAACATGGCACCAAGTTCCTGCAAATTCTGCGGAGGGTTCCTTACTTGACGGAGTCTTCTGCCCAACACATCCCATACATGTTCTATGGGATTAAGGTCGGGAGACCTTGAGAGCCACTCCATGACATTGATGCCAGCATTCCTAAGAAAATTCCGCGTTAAATTGGCCGTATGAGGTCTGGCATTATCGTGTTGGAATGTCAGACCTGGGCCATGAGCTGCCATGAATGGCAAAAGCTCTGGAATGAGCACTTGATCTCTGTATCCTGCAGCAGTTAGGTTTCCTTGAACGACCATCAGTCGGGAACGGCAGGACCATTAAAGGCACCCCAAACCATAACACTACCGCCCCCAAAACGGTCCACTTCCTGCACACAACACTGGGCGTTGCGTTCACCGCGTCTCCTCCAAACTCTAACTCTCCCATCAGCGAAGTGCAAAGTGAATCTGGATTCGTCACTAAAAACGACCCTATTCCAATCACGCTGAGTCCATCTCAGATGTCGTTGTGCCCAGAGAAGCCGTTGACGTCGGTGTAACTGGGTTAAAATTGGTCCACGATATGGCCGACGTGCATGGAGACGAGCAGTGCGCAGGCGATTACGTATGGTTTGGGCAGTCACACGACCTCTAAACAATTCATTCCTAGTGGACGTTGCAGTGAGAAATCGATTACGCAAATGACGTAAGACGATTTGTCGGTCTTCTGCTTGTGTCGTCACACGTGGTCTACCTGAACGAGGTCGGTCTGCTGTGGTGCCAGTTTGTTGGAGACGTGTCCGAAGATCATGGATAGTCCGTCGACTGCATCCCATCACCCTGGCAACGTCAGTGACCGACGTTCCCGTATTCAGCATGCCAATGGCACGTTCACGTTGAATGTTTGACAGTCGTGGCATTGCAAATCAACGAATAATTGACTGTAAGAACTTGTTTTTCCGAGATGTCACTCTACCGTGCTAACGTGGGCTCAATTGCACGTGTCTCATAAGGTCACGTGACTAGGAACACGAGGAAACATGCTTTTACCTTGATGTATGCTCGCACGTGCTGCATGCTTGTGCACGTCGGAGTTGCTGTGTGTCATGATGTCTTTGACAACGCATTTACCCCTAATAATAATAATAATATCTCTTGTATTAAGTTTCAAGAAAATATTTAGAAATTTATGAGTGTGAAGTTTCTTTTTTGATTGAGTATATTTCATATTCACTGACCATTAACAAATAAAAGTCTCTTAATTAAGGATGATCTCGTTGCTGCAATGTCATAAAAAGCAAGCCCTGTACGCCGTATTCAAACACAATGAAATGCATAGAGTTAAGATTCTTCCCACTCAGAGGAAAGTCATTACATTCTGATCGAATATCACTTCAAATCAGCCAGGTTTTTGTCCAGCTATATGAAACACTTTACTTTAGCCTAATACACTGTACATGTAATGATAAATGGACTGCATTTATATGCGCCTTTCTAGTCAGATGACAAAAAGCGCTTACAATTATGCCACTCATTCACCCTGATGGCGGAGGCTGCCGTGCAAGGCGCCAACCTGCACATCAGGAGCAGTGTGGGGTTCACTGTCTTGCTCAAGGACACTTCTACACGTTCTCTGGAGGAGCCGGGGATCGAACCAGGAACCTTCCGATTCCTAGCCTAGCCACTCTACCTCCTGAGCCATGCCGCCCCAAATGTGCAACCCCATTTCCAAAAAAGTTGGGACGCTGTGTAAAATGTAAATAAAAATGAAATAAATGATTTTCAAATCATTTAAATTTTATATTTATTACCTCCGCCAACGAAGTTGGGGCAGAGGTTATGTTTTTGCCCCTGTTTGTTTGTCTATCTGTCTGTCTGTTTGTGAACAACATAACTCAAAAAGTAATGCACGGATTTGTCTGAAATTTTGTGGGTGCATTGCTATTACATCAAGGAAGGACCCTATTGATTTTCACCGTGATCAGTGAAACAATATGGCCGCCACGGCAGCCATCTTGAAATCGTATGACACGCGATAACTCAACTTTGCTCCCACTCATGTAGATTTGGACTGTGCTGCCTTGGCGGAGGTTTGCACTCTACGAGTGCCTCTAGTTTGAAAATAGAATTAAGACAAAATATCAGATGTTGAAATTGAGATTTTATTGTTTTTTGGAAAATAAGTGCTCATTTTGAATTTGATGCCAGCAACGCGTATCAAAAAAGTTGGCACAGGGGCATGTTTACCACTGTGTTGCATCACTTCTTTAATCAACACTCTGCAAGCGTTTGGGAAGAAGGAAGACCAGCTGCTGTAGTTTTGAAAGCTAAATGTTTTCCCATTCTTGCTCTGTGAAGGATTTCAGCTGCTCAATACTTCGCAGGCTCCTTTGTCATACTTTTCATTTCAAAATGTGCTGAATATTATCACTGGGTACAGGTCTGGACTGCAGGCAGGCCACTTTACTACAGAGCCATGTTGTTGTAATACATATAGAGTATGGCGTTTGGCAAGGTGATACTGAAATGAGCAACACCTTCCCTTAAAATATGCATCTGGATGGCAATAAAAGTTGCACCAAAACATGTATATCGAGGGCTGACTGCAATAAACAGTTATGTCCAATATATAACATCTGGACATAACTGTTTATTGCAGTCAGCCCTCGATATATCATTCACAATTAATGGTGTCTCCACGGATGCATGTAAGCACCCCCATACTATCATGGATACTGGCTTTTAAGTTGTGTGCTGATAACAAGCCGGATGGTCCCGCTCCTCTCGAGGCCAGAGGTTGTGGCGTCCATGATTTCCAAAAAGAATTTCACATTTTCATTAGTAAGATCTCAGGGCAGTTTTCCACTTTGGCTCAGTACATTTTAAATGAGCTGTGGCCCAGAGAAGAAGGCAGTGTTTCTGGATCTTGTTTACATATGAAGACCACAATGGAAAAATGATCAGTCACATTTTTCAAGTTGTGGAGAAATGATGAATTAAAAATTCAAAACGATCTTAGAAACGAAGCACTGAAAAAATATGCAAAAAATATAAATATATAAAATATTATAATAATACAAAATATTATTATATATTATAATGTATAAAATATACAAAAATGCAAAATTTGGATTGTTTTTCCTTTGTGGTCTTCATATGGTTCAATCTCCACATGGCAGAGTTTTAACTTGCATTCGTGGATGCTGTGACAAACTGTGTTTACTAACAGTGTTTTACAGAAGTGCTCCTGAGTCCTTCCAGTGATTTCAACAACAGAATCCTGTCTGTATTTAATAGAGTGCTGCCTGAGGACCTTAAAATCACAGTCATTCAAAATTGGATTTTGGACCTGTTCCATGTGTACAGAGATTATTCTGGATTCTATGAATCTTTTAATGATATTTTAGGCCATAGAGGATAAAATCCCCAATTTTTTTTTGCAATTTTATGATGGAAACTTTATTCTTAAATTCTTGAACTGTTTCCCCATTCAGTCTTTCATAGAGTGGTTGAGATGTCGTTCTGTCAGTTTTTTTTTTTTTTTAGCATCGTACAACTTCTCCAGTCTTTTATCGTCCTGTCCAAACTTTTTTGAAATGTGTTGCTGGCATCAATTCAAAATGAGCACTTATTTTCCAAAAAACAATAAAATCTCATTTTCAACATCTGATATATTGTCTTTGCACTATTTTCAAATAAATAAAGTTTAAATGATTTGCAAATCATCACATTCTGTTTTTATTTACATTTTACACAGCATCTCAATGTTTTTGGAAATGGGGTTGCATGAGTGAACAAGCATGAAGAAGCTAATTGAGCCAGTGTAACTGTGTACACACTAGGCCACCCAGGAACAGAACCACCCGTCCCTGCTCCAGACCGTGAGGAAGGGGATTAACATGGGTTTGTAGTTTCGTAGGTAGACAAAACCTTTGCCACTTAGGGCTGGGGCATGACCTCACAGACAAGTCACTCAGTAGAGTACAAAGTAATTCTATGACTCAGATAGAGTGGCTCTTCCTTGTGTGATCACATCAGGCATTTAAAAAAAAATTATTCAACCTTTACTTCTCCAGGGAAGTCCCGTTGAGATTGAAATCTCTTTTTCAAGGGAGCCCTGGGGGGTTGAGGTGGAGAGGGAGAGGACAAGTTGCATAGCCAATTAGATCAGGGGATTATTAGATGGCAGGTTGAAAGAGCCAGATTGGGAATTTAGCCATGACACCAGGAAACCCCCCAATCTTGCCAAAGAGGGTCATATATGATCCTATAGGATCTTTAATGACCAAAGTGAGTCAGGACCTCGATTTAACTTCTCATCCGAAAGAGGGCGCGCCTTCAGTACAGTGTCCCCATCACTGCACTGGGGATTATCCCACCAGAGGGAAGATTGCAACCTGCTGGCCCACCAACACCTCTTCCACCAGCAACTCATTTTCCCTGGTGGTCTCCGATCCAAGTGCTAACCAAGCCGACACCTGCTTAGCTTCAGCCACACTGCTGGAGCTGATTGAATAGTGGTATGAATATGTGGCCATTGAAGTGGGGTCACTGAAAACAGAAAGGACAGACCATCTAAAGGTAACATTAGCTAGTAACTTATCCCAATCACTTATCATGAGTTTACCTTCATGCATATTTTTTTCTCAAGATGATAAAGCACAGAAATACAACCGCTCTGAATTCACTTTGCTTGCCTACTTTTGCCTTTTGGGCCGTTCGGAGTCCCTGTGGGCAACTATTCCAAGTGACAGTACCGGTATTTAGCTATGTAAAAGGGGACAGAAATGAGGTGCCAAAGCCTGCGCCGCGATTATGTCTAGTAGATACGGATCTTTTTGGAACCAGTGCTATTGATATAGAAAACGGGTTTCCTAAATAAATTCTATATCTAACGTGAGAATGATAGGTTGGTGTCGCTAGCCAAGGGAAGGCATACCGAACATTAGCTGTATAACTTTGGACTCAAATAAACATTTACACACCTCGTTTTCCAGGTTCGACGAGTGGATGTTTGCGCACCAGCTTCAACCGTTTTGCAGGTAAAAAAAAATCTGCGCATATTCATTTTCACACTGCCCGACTGCGTGAGATCAGCATTTGTGCATAGCAACTGATTCCACAGAGACCTGTCAGCCAATAAGACAGTATTTGGACATGTTTTCCTGTAATAAACCCCCTCTGATTAGTCTTTTGTGCCTCCGTTCATTGGTGATAAAAAATACAAAACTGCCGTCTTGTTTTACTAACATTCATTCACGTCATGACAAACAGCTCAAAGTGAAGAATTATTCGGAGCTAAAGAAAAAATTCTCCGGGTTACAGCCTCGAATACCCAGGCCAGGTGACGCCACTGTTTGTCAGTGAATTTTTATTTGGCACAAAACAATTACATTCGCAAACTTGACTGCTGCTGGTAATTTTCTCCTTCTTACTGATTGTTTATGATCGTGTGATGAGCATCATCGGGAACGCTGAGGTGAGCCAGTTGTGCAAGTGGGTGGGCCCCTGCCCGTTAGGCCCACCCGACGCCGCACCTGCCCCCAAGTTCTTGTTGCATCGTGCGCGTGGGAATGCTCTTCCTTTCATAATTAAAAATAGCCATTAGATTCTACCACTGATTCTTTTATGATGAGACATCACCGACCATTTTAGTAGTCTCCGTTTAGGATCAGTCATTATTTTTCTCCAACCCATTTCTTCTGCGAAGTTGACAGTTCGCCACTATCCTTCCAGGTTTCAATAAATTGTTGCACAGTTCATGACCCAATTTTAGTGATTTCATCAAATTCCGTAGCTGTTTGGTTTGCTTAATGCAGGCCAATAATTTGCCCCTCTTGAAACACAGTAACATCTTTTCGACAGCCATAAGATACATCTTCGGACATGGTTGTTTAAGAAATGAAAAGTTACATGCTGATCAGTCAGGATTAAAAGTTAGTGCCAGCTGGAACATATTCATACCTGCAATGATGATTCAATCATTGGATCTTGAGTATTTGCCTATTTAGGCCCAAACGGCAACTTTTATTTTTGGACGGGCAGTGCATGTGGTATATATGGCAATATATGGATACCCTGGTTTCAGAGTAACATAAACTGGGTCTAAGAGAAGATTCTTTTCAATACAGAACAAACGTACTATGCTGAATGAACTACTTGGCTGAAGTTCCTATACGGTATACGCACACACACACACACACACACATATATATATATATATATATATATATATATATACACACTGTATATATAAAATGGCAAGCCGTTTAGGAAATTATTATATATATATATATATATATATATATATATATATATAGAATTAAACTCTGAATATATGGAATGAAACGTGAATATATGAAATGAAAGTCTCAATATATGGAATGAAACTTGAATATATGGAATGAAAGTTTGAATATATGAAATGGAACTTTGAATATATGGAATGAAAGTCTGAATATATAGAATGGAACTTTGAATATATGGGTTGCAACTTTGAATATATGGAATTACACTCTGAATATATAAAATGAAACTGAATATATGGAATGAAAGTTTGAATATATGGAATGAAACGTGAGAATATTGAATGGAAACTGACGTCATCAAGGCACTAGCGTCAACTTGTGTTTTGAGACGATTAGTTATCGCTGTTGCTGCAAAAATGAGTGCGACATTATGAGTGAGTCAGCAAGAAATCTGGTCTCAGCAATTCTAAGTAATGAAGATCAGCACTTCAGCAAACGCATGTACGGGCCATAACACTCATAACGGAATCCAATATCATTCAACTGATGAAGAAATGTATTCACTCATTCATAATGCAGGGAGCCCCACAGGCCGCAGTGCTGCATGTCAGGCAATTCAGGCCACCGTTAATCCTGGAGGAAACATGACCCTCGCAGGTGCACTGCGGTCAAGCTATCACCAGTTCGAAAAACGACAGTCAAACTATCACCGCAAAAAATTTGATGCGCAAATTACAGTGGATAGCGCAGTAAAGTCACGTGATGAAATTGCTGTCAACAACTGGCTTGCGGAAAGAAATAACGTGGCTTATTCAACGAAAGTATGCGTGTATTTTGTTCAAAAGAAAATCATAAACAACATCCATAATTTGGTTTTAAAATGATTTTTATTTCTTTCTTTTTTTCACTAAGTAGTTGGCACTTTGTGCTGATTGAAATGTGAGATTTTGGTGAAGTGCTGTAACTCCAGATCACTAACGATTGCATCTCACATAACCAGTGTTTTACTATAAGCAAAAAAAAAAAAAAAAAAAAAAGGCAGATATTACTCGGAATTAATGTAGGAATTGCCATCAAAATTGGTATTTTACAGGTGGACAAAAAAGAAGAAAATTCAAGCGGGGACCATAATACTTGATACATAATACCATAATGCAACTGTACTGCCCAAAAATCGCTTCAAAGAGTGAAACATTAACGCATTTTGCCCACTGTTTCATGCTACTTTATTTTTTAAACGAAAAGTCACACCTTTTTGGAACATGGCCACAAGTAAAAGACTGAGCTCTTCCCTCGCCACTGTTTAAAAGGCACAGCTGGTAGAGGATTCCATTAGTCTGTTGACATTAACTATTACAAAATAACAACATTGGATTTTGTGATTTTCTTATTCTTAGGATGACAATGCATAGTTTATTTGACATCAAAAAAAATGTCCACGAACAGAAACACAATTACATAGCAGAGTAAGGGCTCTATCTAACAGCCTGTGCAAAGCGTGACACAAGTGTCTTTCTTAGAGTATGACCGGCACAAATGTCATTTGTCAATCCAGTGTGTGGATGGGAAAGTTAGCTAGTGTAATTGCGTCAAAATTAGCGCCCATGAATGTGTTGGTCTTAAAATGAGGTGTGGTTAGGCAAATTGTTGGTGTGTTGCCATCTTGAGGTGGCATAAAGCTAATGCGCCATTGACCAACTAAAACCTGGCCTAAAATCAATTTTCAGTTTTCAGCTGGTATTTTAAGGGTGCCTTACTGATAGGGTACAGTGCCGTGAAAAAGTATTTTCCCCCTTCCTGATTTCTTATTTTTTTGCATATCTGTCACACTTAAATGTTTGAGATCATCAAACAAATTTTAATATTAGACAAAGACAACCCTAGTAAATACGAAATGCAATTTTTAAATGATTTTCATTTATTAAAGGGAGAAAGCTATCCAAACCTACCTGGCCCTATGTGAAAAAAGTAATTGCCCCCTAAATCCTAATAACTGGTTGTGCCACCCTCGGCGACAACAAGTGCAATTAAACATTTGCGATAACTGGCAATGAGTCTTTCACATCGCCATGGAAAAATTTTAGCCCACTCTTCTTTGCAGGATTGTTTTAATTCAGCCACATTGGAGGGTTTTTGAGTATGAACAGCCTATTTAAGGTCATGCCACTGCATCTCAAGCGGATTTAAGTTCGAACTTTAACCAGGCCACTCCAAAATCTTCATTTTGTTTTTTTTTTAAGCCATTCAGAGGTGGACTTGCTAGTGTGTTTCGGATCATTGTCCTGCTGCATAACCCAAGTGCGCTTGAGCTTGAGGTCACAAACTGATGGTTGGACATTCTCTTTCAGGACTTTCCGGTAGAGAGCAGAATTCATAGTTCCATCAATTACGACAAGTCGTCCAGGTCCTGAAGCAGCAAAGCAGCCCCAAACCATCACACTACCACCATCATGTTTCACTTTTGGTATGACGTTCTTCTTAAGAAATTCTGTGTTAGTTTTATGCCTGATGTAACGGGACGCACACCTTCCAAAAAGTTCAACTTTTGTCTTTTCAGTCCACAGAATATTTTCCCAAAAGTCTTGGGGATCCACAAGATGTATCTTGGCAAATGTGAGATGAGCCTTTGTGTTCTTTTTGGCCAGCAGTGGTTTTCACCTTGGAACTCTCCCATGGATGCCATTTTTGCCCAGTCTCTTTCTTATTGCTGAATCATGAACACTGACTTTAAATGAGGCAAGTGAGGCCTGCAGTCCTTCAGATGTTGTTCTGGGTTCTTTTGTGACCGCCAGGATGAGTCATCCATGCGCTCTTGGAGTAATTTTGGTAGGCCAGCCACTCCTGGGAAGATTCACCACTGTTCCAAGTTTTCTCCATTTGTGGATAATGGCTCTGACCGTGGTCTGCTGGAGTCCCAAAGCCTTAGAAATGGCTTTGTAACCCTTTCCAGACTGATAGATGACCATTTCTTTGTTTCTCATCTGTTCTTGAATTTCTTTAGTTCGCGACATGACATGTTGCTTTTTGAGATCTTTTAGCCTACTTCACTTTGTCAAACAGGTTCAATTGAAGTGATTTTTGATTCAACCGGTCTGGCAGTAATCAAGCCTGGGTGTGGGTAGTAAAATTGAACTTAAAAAATGTGGTTAATCACAGTTAATTCATGATTTAAGAAGGGGGGGGCAATTACTTTTTCACATAGGGCCATGAAGGTTTGGATAGCTTTTTCCCCTCAATAAAAATGGCATTTTGTCTTTACTCAGGGTATCTTTGACTAATATTAAAATTTGTTTGATGATCTGAAACATTTAAGGGTGACAATTATGCTTTTTTCCCTTCATAAATGAAATCATCATTTAAAAACTACATTTTGTATTTACTCGGGTTATCTTTTTCTTATATTAAAATTTGTTTGGTGATCTGAAACATGAAACATGAAAAGGGGGCAAATACTTCTTCACAGCACTGTAGATCCACTATGCCACAAAGTTCCGCTAGAGGAGTTTGGCCCGCGTAAATGTACACAAACCTATGTATGGTAGTCGACTCCGTAGTGCTCCACAAGTGACAGTGAAGATCCTCAAATTGATAAGGCAGTGGATCTGCAGTCATGTGAATATACAGGAACCTACACATTACGCTATAGAGAATTTCTTTCAATCATGCTATGAAACTTGTCTGTAACATTTAATTATTTAGCTTGAGGTGAGTTTTTTTAAATATTGATATGTGTCTCATAGATATTTGGACATATTGGCAGCAGATTATGGCATGCTGCATTCCATATATTCAGAGATTTATTCAATATATTCAGACTTTCATTCCATATATTCAAGTTTCATTCCATATATTCAGGCTTTCATTCAATATATTCAAGTTTCATTCCATATATTTATAATAATTTCCTAAACGGCATATATATATATATATATATATATATATATATACCCCAATTCCGAAATAGTGGGACAAAGTGTAAATTGTGAATAAAATCAAAATGCAATGACTTTCAAATCACACCAGCCAGTATTTCACTCACAAAAGAACAGAGATAACATAGCAAATGTTGAAACTGAGAAATTTTAAAATTTTATCCACAAAATGAGCTCATTTTAAATTTGATGGCTGCTACAGGTCTCAAAAAAGTTGGGACAGGGGCCTGTTTACCATGGTGTAGCATCCCCTCTTCTTTTTAACGCAGAATTGAGGCGTCTGGGCATTGAGGAGACAGGTTTCTTGAGTTCAGCCATTGGAATTTGATCCCACTCTTGTTTAATACAGGCTTCCAGCTGCTGGAGAGTTTTGGTTCTCCTTTGATGGACTTTTCATTTAATTATGCGCCAAATGTTCTCAATTGGTGAAAGATCAGCACTGCAAGCAGGCCAGTTCAGCACACGGACTCTTCTACTACGAAGCCATGCTGTTGTAGTAGCTGCAGTATGTGGTTTTGCATTGTCCTGCTGAAATACACAAGGCCTTCCCTGGAATAGATGTCGTCTGGAAGGGAGCATATGTTGCTCTAAAACCTTTATATACCTTTCAGCATTCATGGTGCTTTTTAGAACATGCAAGTGTCCCACACCATATACACTAATGCATCCCCATACCATCAGAGATGCTGGCTTTTGAACTGAATGCTGATAACAGGAGGGGTGGTCTTTCTCCTCTTCAGCCCGGAGGACACGACGCCCATGATTTCCAACAAGAATGTCAAATTTGGACTCGTCTGACCACAGGACACTTTGCCACTTTGCTATAGTCCATTTTAAATGGCTTCTTCAACAATGGCTTCTTTTTTGCATGATACAGTTTTAGGTGGCATCTGTGGATGGCACGGCGAACTGTGTTTACAGACAGTGGTTTCTTAAAGTATTCCTGTGCCCATTTAGTAATGTCAATGACAGAATCATGCCGATGAGTGATGCAGAGGTGTCTGAGGGCCCGAAGATCACGGGCATCCAGTGAAGGTCTTCAGCCTTGTCCCTTATGCACAGAGATTTTTCCAGTTTCTCTGAATCTTTTGATGATGTTATGCACTGTCGATGATGAGACCTTCAAAGCCTTTGCAATTTGGCGTTGAGGAACATTGTTTTCAAAGTATTCCACAATTTTTTACGCAAGCCTTCACAGGTTGGAGAGCCTCAGGCCATCTTTACTTCTGAGAGACTCAGCCTCTCTAAGACATCCCTTTTATAGCCAATCATGTTACACAACTGATGCCAGTTAATGTAATTACTTGCTAAATGTTCTTTCAGCTGATTCTCTTATATATTAATTGCTTTTTCAGCCCTTGTTTGCCTGTGTCCCAACTTTTTTGAGACCTGTTGCAGCCAGAAAATTTGAAATAAGCTCATTTTATAGATAGAAATGTAAAATGTCTCAGTTTCAACATTTGAAATGTTATCTATGTTCTAGTGTAAATAACATATTGGCTCATGTGATCTGAAAGTCATTGCATTTTGATTTTATTCACAAGGTACACTTCATCCCAACTATTTTGGAATTGTAGATATATATATATATATATATATATATATATATATATATATATATATATTTATTTTTTTATTTTTTTTTTTCAAAAAGGTACTAATGCACCGAAGCTTGTCAATACAAGTGCAAAAGGTATTGGCCAATTTCAGGCAAGAGCCCATCAAAACAGACCCTGTCCATTGCCCCTCCTCCATTTATTTAAAAAAAAAAGAAGAAAACAGGGCCTCTCTCAATGCTTAAGTGAGTCACTAACTCTGATGAACCGGAAAACAAGCTGTGTCCATGAAACAGACTTTAACATTTTGCTCTCAAATGCTCCTACTGTGCTCCGGCAAAAGAAACAATCTTCCTGGGCAGATGCTGACAAAACCAGTGCAAGCTTCTGATGAAAAATTTTAGTAAATTAATGAGCTTACAAAAATCTAAGCAGCATAAAATGTCCACAGTCATCCTGGGGGGCCTTGGTGGGGAAACCAAGATAAAAATTGTACTTTTACCCACAACAAAAAATTCTGAAGTGAGGGGGCCAGTGTGGTTTAGGCGAGCCATGCATTCCGCCCCCGCTTCCTCAAGATGTCATTTTCCTTCCACTGCTGTGTGTACAGACTGCCAGTACCAATCATTAGGCCCCTCCCTCAGCAATGTCAGCACCTGTCCATTTCCAAAAAAGTTGGGACAGTGTGTGAAATGTAAATAAAAACAGAATGCAATGATTTGCAAATCACTTAAACCTTAAATTTAATTGAAAATGCTACAATGTCAACATATTGCACGTTTAAATTGAGAAATTTTATTGTTTTTCAAAAATATCTGCTCGCTCTGAATTTGATGTCAGCAACACATTTCAAAAAAGTAGGGACAGTGGCAACAATAGACTAGAAAAGATGTGTTATGTGAAAGGAATACACCTGATGGAACATCTTACAGCTAATTAGGTTAATTGGCAACAGGTCAGTAACATAATTGGGCATAAAAAGTCTTTCAGGTGAAAAGACAGCGAGGGTGTCGCCACTCTGTGAAAGACCGCACGGGCAAATCGCTCAAAAATATCAGAATAATGTTTCTTAATTTAAAATAGCAAAAAAATAGGCGATTTTTTCCCTCCGTGTTATGTAATATAATTTAAAGATTCAGAGAATCCAGAGAAATCTCTGTATGCAAGGGACACGGCTGAAAACAAATATTGAATGGCCAGGAGCTTCTGGCCCTCAGGTGGCACTGCATTAAAAAAAAAGTCAGGTTTCTGTGGTGGATATCACTACGTGGGCTCAGGAACAGATCTGTAAACTACTATTGGTGAACAGATTAAGTCACTGCATCCACAAACGCAAGTTATAACCTTGCAAAGTAAAAATTAAACCATATCTAAACAAAATCTGTCTTCGCTGGGCCCAAGCTCATTTAAGGTGGACAGAGCCAGAGAGTAAAACTGTCCTGTGGTCTGACCACTCAGATTGTGATATTCTTTTTGGAATTCAGGGACGATCCATCCTCCAAGCTAAATAACAGTGGGACCATCCAGCTCATTTTTAGCATACAGCTCATTTGTGAAGACATCATTAATGCTGAATCATATATTGAAGTTTTGGAGCAACATACACTGCCATCCAGATGTCGTTTTCAAGAAATGCCATGCTTATTTCTGCAAGACAATGCCAAACACCATATTCTGCACATTTTAAATTGACATGGCTCTGCAGTTAAAGAGTCTGGGTGCTAAACTGCCCAGCCTGCAGTCAAGGCTAGTGAAATTGAAATAAAAAAATGTGGTTAATCACAGTTAATTCGTGCTTAACAGGGGCGATCACTTTTTCACATAGGGCAAGGTAGGTTTGGATAGCTTTTTCCCCTCAATAAAATTGGCATTTTGTCTTTACTCAGGGTATCTCTGACTAATATTAAAATTTGTTTGATGATCTGAAACATTTAAGGGTGACAATTATGCAAAAAAATTAATCGGGAAGGGGCAAATACATTTTCACAGCACTGTAGAATATTTGGTGCATTGTGAAGAGATAAATATGATACAAGAGGCCACGCAGTGTTGACAGCTGAAATCCTGAATCAAGATAGAATGTACAAATATTTTGCTTTCAAAACTACAGCATTTGGTCTCCTCAGTTCCCAAATACTTAGTGGCTGTTGTTAAAAAAAGAGGTGATGCAACGCAGTGATGAACAACCCCCTGTCCCAACCTTTTTGAAACGTGTTCCTGACTTCAAATTCAAAACAAATGGATATTTTAGGGAAAACAATAAAAGGTGTCATTACATCTCTTGTTGTACGCTATGTTATGTCTATTTACATTGCGTCACTTTTCTATGATGAATCTGGACTATGTATGATTGAGTGTATTTGTGTCTTAGCCTTAATTGGCTGACAGTGATGTCAGAATGATGTCAGTGGCCTATTGCCTTTATATATATACCTGTCTACAGGTCATGTAAGTCATTTGCCTGATGAAGACCCTGCTGGGTTGAAACGTTACCTGCTTTTCCAGCCAATAAAGTATTAGGAGCTACAACCCAGTGTACAACCATTTATCATTTTTTCGTTTTCAAGGTCTAAGAATAGGCAATAATTTTAAGCATAAACATCAGCAGGCTCATGGTTAATAACTATATTACTGAAAAAACTTAAACTAGAAGAATTAAGTGAGAGCCATACTCACACAATCAATTTTGTATCAACACACGCCATTTTAGGGTTTACAATGGTCGGTTGATGCAAGTGTTCGGAAGAAGATGTTACTGGTGTTGACGCATCCTGGTTTTTTCATTGAATGTTGGCCATACCCTAGGGCAAATTTCAGCAAATTCCCTTAGTGTGTCGGCCCAACCTGATCGTGGCGTGACGGCCCGCCATACGCGCACACTTTGCTGTTACCAAAAGTTAAAATTAAGCTCAGTCATAGCCTACATGCCCTGGAACTCCGCACAGAAAGGCCCCAGGCCGGAATCAAACCCACAACCTTCTTGCTGTGTGGTGGCAGTGCTAATCACTGCACCACCATGACAAAGAAGAAGTTACTATTATTATTATTATTATTATTATTATTATTAATACATTTACATGAATGAATGTGAAAAAGAAATGTGACTTTGGGGCCATTTATAATTTTTCAATAAGACCATTGCACTATTTGGATTGATTCATACATAGCCTTTTTAAATAAAGTTACATATCTTACAGACTCCACAGGGCATAGAATAGCTCACTAGCTTCAGAACCGCAGTACTCGCTGGTTGCAAGTTTACTGGCAGGTGATTCTGAACGACAAGACAGGGTTTTAAATAGGAAAATTTGAAAGTCTTCCTTGCTGTATTCCAGGACAAATTTTATTTGCCACCGTAAAACAACAAATCAATATGCATGAAATGGTAGGTTATTAACAGCTATTCCATCAGTGGGGGCCTTTTGTAAGCTCAAGCAAATTTTAACCAAATACATGCTTGCGATAGCCTATTAATTTAACGTCAGTCTTACCGCTTTCCGTGTCCCCCTCAAAATGAAAACTGCTGGCTACGTGAGGATCATCGAGGCCAAACAGCTGGTCAATTTTTTTAGCATTTGAAAGGCTGAGCCTCCAATGTCTGTTTACTTTATTCTTGAATCTTTTCCGGCTCTCCACTGCTTTCTGACATTTTTGTCTGATCTTGTAGTTGTTCAAACGCGTTTTTAGCCTGTTAACACAATTGAGGACAAGCAAGGCCATTGGTCAAACTAATTTCCCAGCAAGCCTGCCTTCTTAAACTTTTAGGACGAAAACAACAACATTAAATAAACTGTACATGGCTTAAGCCTTTGCATCATTTTTTTTTTAATCTGCAAGAATACAGTTTTTCGGTAATTCCTATATCATAAAACAAATATATAAATAGATACTGAAAAATGGCCAAGATGTAAGATAACCGGAATAGTAAAGTAGAAGAATAAAAAGTGGTATATAAAGCATGTTTCACCTTCTCATTAGAATGCAGAAAGTCTCAGGGAGAGCTGTCTAAGAAACATAGAGTAAGGAAACTATACATGAATCATATAGCGACTTTTTCTAAGTGAAATATCACTTCGAATTAACTAATATCATCCTGCTGTTTGCTTGCCTTAATGTGAGCCACTGGCAATCAATGGGCCGTATGCAATTGCATTTTTTTTTTTTTTTTTCCCTGAGGAGGGAGGGCTCCAAGATTTCACTGGGCCAGCCCTGTGTCAGTGTAGAAAATGAACCAATGGGCTGCTTTCCGTGTTTTAAAGGCTGGCGCGGTCGTTCAAAATTATTGTTATTATTAATTAAAATCTACGATTGCATCGGCCCAAAATGTGTGTCGGGCCACCAGGCCTTGCCCGGTACGCCAGATTACCAGTCCAGCCTTGCCGGGAACTATGTCAAATGTACCATCGTTTACACACGTGGCTGTTGGAAATATACATTTTAGAACATATTTTTTGAACAAATATCTTCCTGTCTTGGCAGTATGACATCAATTTCAACAAATTCTTTTTTCATTCATGAGGAAAATATATGTTACAATGTGCATTGATAAGCACATGATTATAACCATTGGTGACACTTTGAGGGGCCCCAGAATGGGTGGCCCCTCCCAAAAACTAAAAAATGTTTTAAAAAATATCATTTTTTGTCATAAAGAAAATTGATATTGCAGGTTTCTCTAGTGGATTCATGAACCTCATGGGGTGGTTTATCAATGCTGAAAATTATTTTGAATTTGGTGGCTTGCGGCAGAAAATGCCCTCACTCCTCCTTTCTCAGTTGAAACGTAATATGTTGTGTTTGTACTATTTTCTATTAAATTTAAGGTTTAAGTGATTTACAAATCATTGCATTCAGTTTTTATTTATATTTGACACAGCATCCCAGCTTTTTTGAAAATGGGGTTGTACATTGAGTAGCAATATCATTTTTAATTTCAAGGAATAAACAGCACAACCTGTTACAATACAATATGACAAGAAAATGGACGTGCATGGTTTACACATCATTTCACAAGACTTGAATCTTGACCAAACTGACCCATGGTCAATCAGTGAAGTTCAGTGCACTGGAATTGAATTATTCTATTGATCTTGTTTACTTAAAGGTCACTGGAGGCTTGTGTCCGGGGGATAGGTGAATGGCTTCTGAGCAAGCAGAGGCCTGATGATTCACGCAAGAACAGTCATTGCCTTAGGTGACAGAGGAATTGTGATAAGGCCCTGCCGACCCCCATCTCCACTGAGATTTCAGAGCTAAGTCGGAGGTCATAAACAGAGGGAAGTAGACAGATATCTTTCGGAAACTAGAACAGAAGTCTCACTTGCTCTCTGGCTCACATGCTTAAAAATTACATTGCAATTTACATTGCTAAGATTACTCATGTAATGTCGGTGCCTCTTGCGATACACCTCAGAAACCCCACGTTCGACACAGGAATTATTTTACTGGATTTCTATATTCACAGAGAAGGACCATCATTTTCCTTATGATTATTTTTTTGCTGAGAATAACTCATTACTTTCAGGAGTTCATAAAGGTCAAAGTATAATTATACGACAACAGCAAGGATGTGCAAAATAGTCCATGTTGTGAATATTCTACCAGTGTATCCAAGTAGAGTTGCAATGAATTATATTAAAGCTGCACTGCCACTAATAAAAAGCAGTAATGGGATTGTATAAATGTGCCATTGTGTGTAATTAACATGGCCTGTGATTTTTATTCCCCCTAATTAAACTTTAATCACATTTAATGGCAAAGACATGGTGCTTAATAAAGGTATCAAGAGTCATAAATAGAAGCAAGTCACCTTAATGACCCGGCCGCGCAAGAGAAAATTAAAACGACTGAAAGACATGACTGACAGTCAGTATGATGCAGCAATTTGACTGTGGCCAAAGTGTCCCAGTAGCTTTGACCTCACCATTAGCCAGCCTCAATCTGACAGCTTCAGAAAGGAAAAAAACGTGGCATAGACTACACAAAAGTGATGATAGAATGACCATAAAAAATTCACGGGGCGCCAGAATTAAGACTCACTCCCTCATGAGAACAAGTAGTTGCGAAGGTCCACTTTCATGTTCTATAAACATCAGTTATCGTTAGAATTCAGAGGAGAATTGAACGAACAAGCACTCAAGTGACTGCACACACGATCGACCAGATGGTTTTATCAAATCATTTTTATGGAGCTTAGCATGGGCTCAATCAGGAAGACTCCCGTCTCTGACTCCTACGCAGGATCCAATCCTGCCAGGCCACTCTCTTATATACCCCAGTCAGCCATCTACTGCAATCATGCGCCAGTCCACTCTCTTATATACCCCAGTCAGCTATTTACTGCAATCATGTGCCCAGTCATGCTGACATCCTCGTTCAAACAACATCTTCACCACCACCAGCATTAACCCCTTGCATACGGGTTTGTATTCCACTGAATGCTCAAGTGACCGCCGTATATGCAATACATATGAGCCAGTCAGGCGGGACCCGCATATGTCCATGCAAGTGATCTGTTCCTGTGGCCGGGAACCATTTATTCGCGGATGGGTTAGCTGGATGGTGTGTGGTATCAACATGCAACTGCTGTGAGGCGATTGCCATGAATGATTTTGTACCAACATTGGGTCAGACTAATTAAGTACCTGATCGCTCATTGGGTGTGTATCCTGAGCTGAAGATGTGAGTTTAGCGAAGAGAATAGGCGAAGTCACCAGCTCCGAACAGACTCCTTGGACGACACTTCTTGGAGAGCCATCCACCCACGGCAAAGACCCAAAAATCGCGGAAACAGTGTGTCATCTGTTCCAAGAACTAAGTTCGCCGGGAGTCCCAGTTCAGATGTGACACTCACGAAGTTAGTTTGTGCGTCAAACTGTGTAACAAACTGCACTACACGAAACAGGTGTACTGGAATGTGACTGAGTGATTTTGTATATTTTTTTATTTTTCTGTATTCATTTATACAAAAGTGAGTGAAAAATGAAATATAAAAATACAGTTTCTATTGTCCTCTTGTGCCATCATCCAAAAATGGATAAAATACTTTCCCTGGCAATCATCACAAGAAACAGGCGAAGAATGTGCATGAAATACTTTCTTGGCGATCGTCGCAAGAGCTAGCCAACAATCCCGGCTACGGCAGTCAACACAGCACTCCGCGCATTTGCGGTTCCCGGTATGTGGGTCAGCGAGCCAGCCCGCGTATGTGCGTTTCCCGTACATAAGGTGTTAAGTCTCTTTTCAAGGTGTTAAGTCTCAACATCCAAAGGATGACAGAAAGGGGGGTTTAGATGTTGCCCATTCATGGGATTCTTCCAATATGGAGTCTGTGCCAAGACCTAATCCAAGTTCAGTCAGTTAAGCATTGAAATTGTTCACTAGTCTTCACTAAAGCTCACTGGCTTGTTAGGAGAAATCATTGGCTAAAAGGGGACCTATTATGCTGCATTTCCAGCTATTTATTTTCTGTCGGGGACTCAGTAGAGTAGCTTTTAATGACTCACAGTTCTTATCCTGGTCCTTCAAGCAGGGCCTCATTTCAGCCCCTGTCTAAAACAAGCCGCTTTCGCGGCTGCTTTCTCCCAAAGGCCCCTCCCTAAAGGCCCACTTTCTCCTGATTGACAAAAGTCCGGAAGCTTGGCATGGGGCAACTCACTGGTGAATTAATGCATACTCCCAAGCCCCTTAGCAAAAACAATGGTTTGGAGGTTTCAAAATCAAAATATAAACTAAACGAAAATGGCACATTCTCAAATGTAATCCCACAAGTTCCAGCCCGAATCTGATCTAGAAACCAAGGATGTACAGCCCAAACAACTGCAGCCACAAAGATTACAGCGAGATGTGTCTGGTGAATATTATGCTTGTTACCAGCTTATTGTGCGATAAAACGGCGGGATTAGTCTTTCAAGCCAATTATTTATTTTTGGTTCTTTTTTCTACATAACCCTATTAATGGGTGTACCTGTGGGAAATGCATTACAATGCTGACTGAAGTGGAAAATATCTCCTGTAAAAGACATACCAAAAGTAATGTAAAAAATAGTAAAATGTTATGGTGTGGTTCACAGTGACTGGAGCAGATGACCATAAAAAGAAATCCGTCGCACAATGACGTCGTACTGTAGCCTGAGTAGAGAAAAAAACATTGAACTAAACGTTCAGAGCTGTAGGAAACTTGACGTTTCTGCTCATGGGGAGCAAACATTTACCTCATTATTTGAAACTCTGGCCATGTTTAATGAATATCCTTCATCGTAACACTATATGCAAGACATAAGATGTAGAGAAAACATAATAGAACCTTTTTAAGGAAGTATTATACTAGTTTGAAATATGACTGTCTTCAAGTAGTCACTTCAGTGAATTTGATGGGTAGATAGTATACATAACAAGAGTGGCGAGGACAGGCCACTAGGCCAAACTAGGCTCGCCTTTTCCATACCATTAAATTCAGCTGTAAATGGTACCCAGCACTGTATCAAGCCTGCTCTTGAAAACTCCCCATTTCTGTCTCAACAACATAACCTGGCAAGCTATTCCACCCCGTGTTCACTCTCAGTGAAAAAAAAAGAAAAAGAACTTTTTAATACCGGTACTAAATTTACCCTTGGTTAACTTACATTTATGACCCCTAGTTTTACAAAAAGATATTACTTATCCCACATGGTGAATTCCGTTAATCCCTTTTACATATTTCAAAACTTCAGTCGGATCACCCCAGTCTGCTTTCACTGAGTCTAAAGAGATTAAGGTTCCTCAGTCTTTCTTCAGGCCTTTTATAACAGGAATCAGCTCAGTGGCTCTTCTTTCTACTTTTCCTTGAACCGCTATATTGCCATTGTAGAACAGCCCTCAGAACTGCACACAATACTCAAAGTATGGCCTGGAAGAGGTATTCTACAAGATACCTACCTTTGTTTTACGCTCAATAGGCTACATTTGGCCATGGAAACCAGCATCCTATTGGCCTCTTTTCACTGCTACAGCAGAGTGGAGAGAACCTGAAAGGATTTGGTCAACAGTTACTCCCAGGCTCTTTTCAAGTGGAACATACTCCAGTTTTGAACCTCCTGTAAAGTAATCCCACCCAATGATTTTATTCTGCACATGTAGAGCTTTACATTCAATGATATTGAATTTCCTTTGCCAAATTTCTGCCCACGTCTGAATTTTATGTTTGTTATCCTGAATCATCTTAGCCAACTATAAATTGTGAGCTAAACATCCCAATTTAGTATCATCGGCAAATTTAACAAATTTGCTTTAAATGTTCTTCTCCAGGTCATTAATATGGATGAGGAGGACCAGGTGTCATAAGTCTTTGTCTTCAAAGTCTTCAAAGAATTTCAAAACATTTCAAAACATAACCATGTTGCCTATCCCAAAGGATGTGGTTACTTTCAAGAAATAATTCCAACCTGACTTAAATCATAGATTCCACTGTTTTACATGCAATACGAGTTAAATGGACATGCCATAGTTCCCTTGGTCAGTAATGTATCATCCTGTCCTGGAAACTCCCCAAGTTTCTGGCTCAACAGCAAGGCCATTCAAGCTTTTCCACACTAAGGGCAGATGAACTGACAGAAAACTAAGTGAGTGCCCACAGTCCACATTATGAATGGTCATTCTAGGACTAGTTTGATGGCACAGAGGTGCACAGGCATAGAACAGAGGAACCATAATTCTAATATGAGCTGATCTACAGAGGTGTCAAATTATCAGGTGGAAAATACATAAAGTTCCAAATCTGAAGATCAGTACCACTCTATATGTCCATTTTTGAGAATTATGGGAAAATAACAGCACCCCCCCCACAGTTCTCCAAATACTACACTATTGGTAAAATGTCAATGGTCTACTGCAGCCAGCCACAGCCGAACATGTCTTCTTATGGGTTTTATGGTGCCACAAACATATATTTACATATAGGGACTGCCAAAAAATATATACAAGCACCCCAAGGGGAGGTCAACTTACACCATATATCTGCAGTTCAAAGAGCTTTTTGCAGCACACAACTCATAATTTTACTATTAAATGCCTCTGCAATACCAATAAAAATAAAAAAAAAACTTGACATGAATCGATGATCTCGAAATGAAGCAAGCGGTAAAAAGTCAAAATGGGTGAGGAGATAATTAAAATAATGGGTTGTTTTCGCGAATTTCACAGATTTGTGCGCACTTTCCCACAATGCACGGCACGTTGGCTTTTTTGTCCCCTATGCCCCTGTACCAATGCGATAACAAACAACATATTGTAACGACAACAGAAAATATACACAACTTATTTTCCGTGACGGTTATCCTTCGGCTGATGACTTAATTTTAGCACCATGCAGTTTCAAATATGAAATTGCATACTATGATTTCTGCAATACCGCACAAAAATTTGGTTCCACAATATGCAACGGATAGCATGCTATCTAGCTGACTAGTGAGTTCTTTCATGAGCCCAGCCCCAACTCACAGATTCTTACTTCATCTCTCCCTGGAACCAGGATCTCAACTCCAGGGAGAGAAAAAGCATGTTGCAGTTTCGAATACGGACTGTTTCACTTTGATTTTCATGACTCCATTCAAAAAAATATTGGTCATACGATATGCAACGGCTAGTTTGCTGGATTGTAATAATAATCTGGATTTTCTAATAAAGTAGGCCTTTGATAACCCCTGGTATAAGCGAAATTATATATTTTCAGGATGAAAGAACCACAAGCTAGGGAACAGAAAAGGCTGAATACTTTTTGTAGTTTGGCAGATGAATTCACAAGAATTCCAAACCATAGCAAGGATTCCTTAAAATGCAACAGAGATATGAAGGGATGATTTGGATTTTTTGAAGTGGGATAGTATGAGGTGCTTATCCCTGGTATGAGTACAGTATAGTGTGCATTGATGATTATACACTTAAAAAATGAGGATAAATCAGAAACCAAATACTATTGAAGTGCTTATTTCATGTAATATTGGATCATATGCATGAAAGTAAGTAAAATGGTAACAATATTGTAAAAACAAAAATAATAATGTATTTTTGAGAGAAAAAGTAAGTATCTAGTCTGGCCACCCTTTGCTTTGATTACAGCATTTAATCTTTCAGGCATAATGCTAATTTATTTTTTAATATCCTCACTCCCTAAATCGCTCAATCAATGGCTTGTTCAATCAGATTAAGGTCTGGACTTTGAGCAGGCCGAGTCATAACTTCTATGTCCCCAGATAATTTTTTCCAACTGAGATCACTGCACAAGTTAGAAGTGTGTTTAGGGTCATTATCTTGTTGAAAATAAAATCCACATCCAGTCGAACTCTTCCCAGATGGCAATGCGTGCCTCATAAGGATGCTGTGATACTTCTCTTGATCCATGATTCTGTCAATTTTTATGAGATCACCAGCTCCTTTCCAGCAGACTGAACCCCAAACCATAATATTACCACCTCCATGTTTTACTGAAGGGGTAAAACAGACATTTATGAAACATTCTCCAACTCTACCGCGCCCATAAGTTTTGCATTTGGATCAGAAAATTTCGAATTTTGATTCATCGATCCCAGTCCGTTGGTATCCAATCCTTGATTATCTTGGCAAACTCAAGTCTTTTTGATGTTGCCACCTCTAAGAAGTATTTTTTTTTGGCAGCAGAGCATTTTCATACAAGAGTCTGGAAATAGTAGATCTTGATACTTTCATATCTCTTCAGTTCTGGAACTATTAATATCATCACAGAGTTGTGCTGTCAGCCGTCAATTTTTTTACTTGTCATACACGGATAACAAACATCTGAGCATTTACTACAACTTCCGTTTTGCACCTGTATTGCCACTAGTTTTCAGCAAACCGGTCTCTTTGAAATGCTTGATGGTGTTTCTTACAATGCCATGGCAGCATTTAACATCTTCAGAATTTTTTTTTTTTTTCAGAAGTGTTTAACCAGCATCATGTAAGGCCACAATGCGGCTACAAACAATCTCAGAGAGCCCCTTTTGTCATGCCATCGTGTGTCAACACTGACACTACCCAAAGGTCAAGTCACCTTGTACAGTTGTTGTCGCTGAGGGTGGCACAACCAGTTATTAGATTTAGGGGGCAATTTCTTTTTCACATAGGGCCAGGTAGGTTTGGATAGCTTTTTCCCCACCATAAATGAAATCATCATTTAAAAACTGCATATTGTATTTACCTGGGTTATCTTTGCCTAATATTAAAATTTGTTTGATGATTTCATACATTTAAATGTGAAAAATATGCAAAAAAATAAATCAGGAAGGGGGCAAATACTTTTTCACAGCATTGTATGTAACTGGAATATTTCAGTCTTCTACTTCTAATAAATTTACAAAATGCTCCAAAAACCTTTTTGCTTAGTAATTATGGAGTATTGTGTGTAGATTGATGAGAAAAAATTAACTAAATCCATTCTAAGATGAGTCCGAAACATAAAATGTGGAAAACTTGAAACGGTCTGAAAACTTTCCGAATATACTGTGGGTGACTAACATAGGTTTTGCTGTAGTCCCCATTCACAGCAGAGCACTGTTCTTCCGTGGCAGCACTATGTTCTACTTCTACAGATTGGGAGCTTGCAGGATTGCCATCCACTGCAGGTAACACACTGACAAAGGAGAAGCACCTCATACAACCCCACCTAAAGAAACCCAAACTATCCCCTTAAGCACTCAGTACTGTGTCATGCGTGGGAAACAACAGGCAGGAGTGCATGAAATGTTTATGAGCCTAATCTTTTTCAACATGTGTCAGAGCTCCTCGTAGAGGAATGTCACATGAAGGAGTAAAGCTCACTGATACAAGGGGCCTAAAGACTAAGCTGCCCTTGACAATATGGGGAAAGATTAACGAACAGACTGAAACAAGTGAACAGCACACTCTTTATAAGGCAGCAAATCTGCATGGTCAAAAAAAAAAAAAAGCAGAAACCACTACTTCTATGTACTGTTACTGCTTGAGTCACTTTCTGTACTTTTCATGAAAGTGGCATGTGATGAAGTTCATTTTCTTTGTTAGAACTGGAGAGATTACTGCCCTTTTTAAAGTGCACAGCAGAGAGTAAAGTGAAGATTAAACTGTGCTCTCCTATCAGCCAGCCATTCAACAGTAGAACTTTTCTTTGAAGTCAAAAACAAAAAACAGTTTGCCTGAGAAAACGCTTAAAGACTTCTGTATCATGAGGCCCTCCCTGATGTACATGTGTTTGTACTGTGGCCTACTTGCGATCTTTCCAAAAAAGCACTGAATTTTAATTGCACAAAAGATCCCTTCACACTGCTTTTGTAATCTAATAAGACAAATTAAATCACAGTTGATTGCAATTAGTAATTCTAGTCATGCCTTCTGTTGTTATAGTAACCTATTTGATAAATTCGAAATAGATGAAGTTCTTTGCGTTCACTGATGTTGAAAATTGGTAGGGCTGGTCCAATCAAATGTTAGGTACACATCACTTATTTTTATCCTTGTTTGGCATTAGACTTGCAGCAAGTTCCCTGCTGAAAAAAAAAAAAAAAAAATACGGGCAAGGATCAAGGACCATCGAACCACGCCTTCCTGGGACACTTCTTCACATCCACTGCAACTGGCGCTCTCATCTCTGTGAGGCCTCCGTCCGTCTCCGTCTCTCATCGTGATTCAGTGTTTCAGCAGCCAGAGCAGCACTGTTCCAGGAAACTAAAGCCAGGTTGTCTCAGAAACAGACAAACCCACCTAAATTCAATAGAAGTGGTCTCATATTTGGATGAGGTGGCATTCTTTTTGTGGAAAAAAAAAACAAAACTAAGAACTAGGGCAGTAAGATTTGGAGAAGAACTCAAATTGCGACTATTGTGGACAATATTGCGATTGTGATTTACATTGCAATCTACTAAACATGAGTCTAATTGGAAAACACATGAGTCTACTGAGTAATCAAAGATACAAACTGAAACTAGCATAAAAATGCTAAAAAAAACTGTAATTTTAAAAGGTATTTTTAAAAAATCAAATGAACAAAAACATTTTAAAGTAAAGGCATTTCTACAAACGTTTCACAGTATTACAATTAAATAAATAACCTGATAAAGAAAAAGTTCTAATTTTCTAAGACATTTTTGATGTCCAAACTCAAACATTAAAGCAGTGTGTGCCATAAAACTGAGTTATATGTTATAAAATAGGCACACAGTGCCTAGTTCAACCTCTTATTAAAATGGAACTGGAGATAAAATAAATGGAATACTTGTTGGTTGTTAACTCAGTCAAACCCAAACCACTAAAACTTTTGTCTATTTGTACATTTTTTATGATGATTAAGTACTTCCATATCCTCTTTCTAAAAGGTTCCAGCTTTCACTTCAGACTGTAATAAAACCATCTTGTCCATCATGTCACTAGCGGCTAGTGACAGGATGTCATTCTTGTACGAAACGTTAGTAAGTTAGCTTATAGACAATCCTTGCCTTACAATATAAACATTTAAGTTAGCTTATAGACTATCCTTGCCTAATAGTTAGCTTATCAATCGCAAATCTACCGTGAAATGGATTACCTGCCGCCCCATATTAGTCATACATGTTTTCTTATCTGTATTATCGATGCAATTGTGTCTTTTTATTGGTATTTTAATGCATTTTAGTGCAAATGAACATGACATGCTAAGTGATTGACAAGTCAGCTATATGGCATGGATTGTCCACAAGCTAACTTGGTGTCATTTTGTATTAAGTATGACGCTCTGTCTCTAGCCGCTAGTCACCTCGTCTTGTTCCAAGCAAGAGCGATGGGCTGAATGAACATTACAGCCAGAGCTAAAAGCTCTCTTTGATGCAGAGCTTTTTGCTTTATCTTCAGTTTCATTTCAAGAGGTGGTTGAACAAGGCATCGTATGCCCTTTTCAAAACCCACTGGACTTTTAGTCAGAAAGTGAGCTGATAGAGAGGTTTCTCTTTGGTGAGCAGGCCCCGTTTGAATTAATCGATTAGTGGTCTCTTCAGGTACAGCGTGTATCGGACAAAAACGATTGTTCTGGTGAAGAGAATAGATTTTTCTCTGTGTTGAGGTGGTTAAATTAGCTGTGAGAGCATTTCTATTCTCTGAAAATATCTTTAAGTTATCTTATTTTGCTATCAGTAAAATTAATATTTCTCTTCTTTTGGTCAGCGTTATCCATTGGCAACGTACATAACTTGTTAGCTAGCTTGTTCGAGCAAAGTTAGAGTGCACCCTCAATAATGGGTATTGCTAGGCAACAACCCTCACTCTGCGTGTATTCACATGGACGAGCTGTAGAAAGACCAGGCGCAGCTACGACCATTCTCTGTCAGGTGCACTTGGTCTAAATTCAAATCACAAAGTCCGACGTGGCTACAACCAGCGTGAGAGCTAAGACATACGTGCATTCCGCTCCAGCAGTGGTCTTTCACAAATAGCTATATCCATTGTGAGTCCATCGGCCATTATGATGTACAGTACATCAGCAACGTCCAGTCATATCCACAGTGCCAGTGTGGGTGCAGGTTTTTGTTTTAGCCCAGTGCTACAACACCTGATTCAACTAATTAAAGCAATTCTTACCTTTCTGGCATTTTTACACTTTTCTTTTGTAATCTTAAAATGCTCCTAATAAGCGTATGGCACACTAAAATGTAAAAGAAATCCACCAGGTGTTGAAACTCATCAATATTCAATTCTCATATATTCCTGATAAAAGTCTGACCAATAATTTTATTCGGTCCGAATAAAATGATTTGCCAAGCTTCCTGGCTGTCATCCGTCGCCGCGTCCCTTCCAATTGCCTACCGCTGTCACCGCTTGCGAGTCGCGCGCCTCTCTGGCAAAATATTATGAATTCTACCGAAAAACAACGCATTTGACTGTAAACAAATGGGCACTGAAATGCTATAATTACGATAATAACGTTAATGGTAGTTCGTCAGACTACAAAGGTAACTAAACATTACAAGGGCATTTTATTTTATACCACATACAGAATTGAATATTATGTAATAACTGTTGGTTAGTTTTCACTTACAAGTGCCTCTGAATCTGACTCCATTGACTAGTTTCACTCGCGCTGCTCACTTCCTCACCGCACGCGTCAGGGGAGGAGGGGAGCATCAGAGGTCGGGCAGGCGGAAGAGGATGGGACTTTGGAGCGAGGCAGAGTTGTTCATGTTAAAATTTTTACTAAGTGCTGTGTGACATGCCAGAAAGGTAAGAATTGCTTTAACTAAACTGGGGGCTCAGTCAAGACTTCGATGAGTAGTATCAGATGTATTAGTGTGGAACCAGCCAGTACGTTTACATGCACAGTTAAGTCGAGCTACGGTTATAGCTTGATTTGCCATTTAATTGGGCTACAGTCCTTGTCTCAGTACACATGCACAATAGGGGGATCTGTTTATTGACCGAAGTATGTCCATCTCTGTTACGATAGGTGGCAATGTGCCCCTTTTCAGCTTATTTGTGTTGGACCTTTTTCTGGTTGACCTATTACGTAACAGACCAAACAATCGACAAACAAATTAGCTAGTGGCAAACTGGTAGTATGTCGAATGGCAAAAATCTGGGCAAATTTATGGCTCTGTTTATTTCGTACCTGCTGTACGCTATGTTTTTTGTACAGTTGAGATGCATGCTATCCCTGGTGGTTATGGCAACGCTGTATGCTCCTGGAGAACTTCGACAGTGCGACCTACGCCACGCTCCACTTTGTGCCCTCTCTACTACCCCGGGGTGCGTCTCCCAAAAGCGTAGTTGCTAACTAAGTTAGAAACTTTCATAGTTTGTCCACTCACAGTCAGTTGTTCCAACTATGTAAGTTAGCATCTGTGCTTTCAGTAAACGCACCCCCGGGCCTCCCGTGCATGTTGGATGCCGGTCAGGAGCAAAGAACTGGTGAGAGAGAGTCCTTGTGATTGTGTTTTCCGATGGCAAGTGGAAGGCAAGTTTTCAGATGACGCACAAGTCATTCAATAAATTATGCGGATTAATGGTAGAAGTTCTGAGCTCCCAAGACGTGACAGTTTGAGCACCAATACCAATGCAGATGAGGATTATTCTGCACAACAAGCAAGTTTGTACAGAACAGTAGCAAAGTTGTTGCGATTCAGTTCGGTGTTCCCAAGTCCTCAAGATTCCTGGGTCAAAGCCCAGCACGATTAACTCTAGAGCATGCGCAGAGTGCATAGTCCAGTTCAATTCGATTCAAGCGTATACATGGAGGGGTAATCTGACTAATAAGTGCATTATCTGGGTGTGTTAGTCCCACTTTGAGAAATTCAATTTAGTACAATTCCAGTCAGACTAACATGTTTACATGTATTTTAAAAGTCTAGTTTTAGTCGGACTAAAACAATAGATTTTCTCTAACATCATGTAAACACACTCAGTGGACGCACTTTAGTGTTATTTTTAGCTCTAGGGCCATAGTGGGCAAGACTGCGCACAGGGAGTACATTGCTACTTTATACACTTTTTAAATTCAATCGCAGTCTTGCGGGTTTATATAATTGCACGGGCTGACATTGCGATTTTGATTGCAATTAGATAAATAGTTCTAGTTAGTGCCACACGATTGAAGTTTTTTAACAGAGAATTTGCTCTTATAACCACTACAGCAGTGTGGTTGGCCTATGATTTATATCACAATATATTTAGAATTTTAAATGATAATACACAGTACTTCTGAGTACTTCGTGCAGTACTCAGTGGGACTTTGAAAAATGCAGTGGGACTTCTAAAATGGCATCAAGATGCTCAATGGAGCGTATGAATGTGGCATTTTTTTATTTTTTATTTATTCGGTTGATCAATTGTGAAAACGAAGGAATACTTTCATTCATGTCAATTCGTGCATGCGTTCATGTGGGTGTCAACGAATCTCAAGGACTGAATTATTATTTCATAAATTAGCATTTCATGGAAAAGATGGATGATAAACTGTAAGAGTATCATTGTTAGAAAATCAGCTGAGTTTATATGCGGCAAACTTTGCACATTTTTTTTGCTCACTTGAATTCAAGCCTTTAAGTGCATCTTGCGGTTTGTTTTGTGGACCTGCATTGTAGAGCATTTGAACTGTATATTTAAAATGTCTCTTTTCCTTCATGTTGTAAGTGACAGCAGTTGCTATATACAAAAGAAGGGTTGATATGAGATATAGCCTATATGAAGACAATTGTTATTCATTTCGGTTTCATTCCTGGTCCTTATACAAGTTGCAACAGAGTAGCAATATAATGCCTTCTCCGTATTTTACCAACAACAACAATAATAACATGAAATAAAAATTAGGCATCTATCAAAAGTGGATACCAATTGTCGCAGACAGCCATGTTGGACGACATGTGCATGGATGGCTTGGAGTGGATTGGTATGTGATATCAAAGACATCACACTCACACTTCACATATAATTTTTCCAGCTAATACTTGCAATATTGTTCATTCATTGTAAAATTTTTTTAAAATCAATCACATTCAGAAACATCTGAAACAGTGCCATTCTTGGAATTGTATGGCAGTTTGGTAACCAAACCAAAAGGGGCTCGCCTGAAAATGACAGACTATAGAATGTGAAAGGTTGAAGATATTGACACAATTTTTTTTGCAGATAGCTTGTACAGGTACCCTAAAGAAGTGCAATTTTATCCGTATACTATATAAGCTTTAAAACTGCAAGATAGTGTTCCTAATTTTCAGACAAAGGGTACCAACATAAACTATAGATTTGATGTAGTATTTAAGAGTTCATGGATCTTTAGAGTACATTTTTCAAAATTCAGAAACCTTTCTTTTCACGATTTTTGGAAGTGTATTAACCTCACGAAATTACTTTAAATGTGCTTTAAACTTATGCACAGTGTTGCTCATCAATTATGCCAATATAGCCCCCCTCCTCATAACCTCACAATACTCCTCTTTGGTTCTTTGCCCGGATATTAGACTAACTTTTGCATTAAATGCATATTTACCAGACTATGTCTTAAAATGGTACTTAATCCGCATGTCTGCCACATGTAGGTTTTACTTGTCGACCGTCGTCTTCGTTCCTGCTCTCCATGTCATGGCGTTACCGGGGGTCCATTATCACCCCACACCCTTCCGCCTCGCCGCACTAGGAGGCTTCCGCCGCCTCTGTGGCTTTGATCCGCTCCACCGACTCCGCCCCCATAGCAGAACCATCATCCGTCTCTGCTTTTGCAAATGAATTTGGTCAGGCACCGGGCCCATGGCACTTCAGAGCACTTAGGGGAAGATATGCAGTGCCCATATGCTGCAATAGATGCAGTACCCATAGAGATTGAATGCAAAAATACTGCCATTGCATTTCTTCTGATATTAACTGTCAACATTCAGTATTTCAAACTCTGGCCTCCCCGTGGAAAGTAGATTCAACTGGCTGCTCATTGCTTAAGTTCAATTGTGCTAATAAGGACTGTCACTCCTTATGAACTGCAAGGCCTACCCTCATCAGTATCCTGCAAAGAGAAATAGGACCACTTCACTTCAATAGGACTGCCTATTAAAGGCAGCTATATGATGATACTTCACGGCTCTCCAATCAGCAGGAGACTTATATGCTCCCAAGCAGAAATAGTGCTTAAGTAAACAGGGGGCTATCCATTCACATGCAGGGATAATGGCTAGGAAATTAGTGATCTGCTATTGTTCTCTTAGTAGGTTATTTTAGCAATTGTGGAGCCACTGATAAGATAATATATGCACGTCCCCCTATAACACGATATACAGTGCTGTGCTCACAGCAGAAACAGTTCAGACCTATTGCAGCTAATTTACAGAACAGAGCAGGAGCAAAATAGAGCCCTCTCCTACTCACAGTACATGTCTTATGGAAAGGAATGCAACCATTGTTCACAAAAAGAAAATTTTTCTCAATGTCTGCAAAAAGGGATTCCTTAGTATGCATTGCTTTTGGAACGTTTTGCAAGGCTGAACCTCATCGTTTGTTTTTTTTTCTCTCCTTGTTTCACTTTTTTAACCTCTTTCTCTTCAAGGTTTTGGTACGTCAAGTTTGCAAGATATGTTGGGAAAAAATAGGACAAATAATTATGAATAATTTCAATTTTTTAACATCTTAATTAGGAGGAAAATAGCTTGACGGCAGGCAGCAGAAAACATGCATGGCTGCACACTCATTAAGAAAAATAATGTGATTCTTGGCATTCACCTCATGATGCCCTCAAGACTACATTCATTTAATTGTTTTCCCCCATTTTTACCCATGAATTATTTACACTTGTGTATTAGCATAACAAATCATAGGCTATGCAAAGCAGGATTTAAAGAGAAACCCTGAAGACTCAAGCATATTCAAAGAGTTGAACAATTAAGCAGAACAATTGCCACGACCAGCATCAATACAGAAGAGGACTCATCTGTGAAATTACCTGCAATTTAACCCTTCAAAATATTATGTTATAAATAAATCTCCCCCTCAAAAATCTTGTACCACTGATATGGAATATCCCAATGGTATATTCTAGAAGAATCCGCCATGAAATAATGCCTGAATTTTTCCACTATTCGACTTTGTTCAATAGGTTCTTTAGTTTAATCTGTAAAGCTCTTGGCCAAACTTTTCATTTTAAACCAATTCTTTGAAAAACAAAACATTCCCACATCATTAAAACTGGGGGTAAATGTGGCACCAAATTGAGAATGTGGCAAAAAAAAAAAAAGGCTTTCCATAGCTACAAAATAATTAGTAGCACACAAGCACATCTTTTCCCAGCCAAACATAGGTGCAATAGCAATGGAGGAAGCTGAAAGAGTTGAGTCAGTCCTGTGGCACTTCCTGTCAAAAACTGGGTTTACAATGAAGGGTCTAATTTTCTGAGTTAGCTCTCATCATTAATTTGATTTGCAGTTCAATTTCCTGACAACCGCCAAGAGAGACTGCATTATAGAACAGAAATGGCAGGTACAAATGACTGTGTCATATCACATTGCTACATGTGAGCAAATGGAACCGGGTAATTCATGGAAATATTGCTTTAGATAAAATAATGCAACTCTAAGAAGTGTTGAATTTCATTGCTTATCTATTTATATACTGCCCCTTTTCTGACTGGCCTGTATATCTGGGACCAGTGGTACAATCCATTGTTCTTCTTCCCCTTAATTCTTAGTATGGAGCAGTCAAGAAATTAAGAACGTAGGAGATGAAGTGCTGTGGGAGCCACAAAAATTCATTCACCACTGACATAATCTGCCTTTGAAGAAACAGCAAGCCTTGCAGGTTAATCCCACAAAAATAAATAAATAAATAAATAAATAAAAAAACATTATACAGGCCACTGCTGTTACTAATTGAACGCAGTATACCGTAAAGTTCCGTGTATATGGCGCACTTTTTTTACGTCGGGAAATATGAAAAGTTGGGGATGCTCCTTATATACGGGAACAACAGAATCGCGGTAAAAGTTCCGAGATACATGCAAACGTACACCCGATTTTATAAGGTGAAACTGGGGCTATATGTGCACGTGAGTTTGCACAGCTTAATAAATGGGGAAAAAATTACGATTCAACATTTTTTAAACGCAGGATTTTAATTTTTATCTATGAATGAACTTTTTCACATTTCACTTTCCATGATAACGTTAATGCAAATAACCATCGTAGAAGCATGGAGCTACAATGGTAGAATGCAGACAGAGAGGGATAGAGGCTTAATTGCGGAATAGAAGTCCTGTCTGACGCGCCATTTACTTGTCTCGAGAACTAAGCAACTCGAGCTTACTAAGTGCTCTAGTGCAGCTTTATTGTGCAATGTGGCATTTGGTTACGGCTCAGCACCAGCACGGCAGGTGTCCTTTCAAAGTGTTCCCTGCAACTCCGCAAATAACTTCCCAATGCAATGTATACGTATCACTCTGATGCATGCAAAACCATGCACGCTGTCCTATGATCCATTATGTAGCGTGCACGCATCTACGGCGCGAGGCTTTCCAAGCTAGCGTCTTACCTTTCACTCACGGTAAATGATTATGACCGAGTTACATGAACTACCATCAATGAACTTACCTTTCGTTGATGGCTATATCCTCTGCATTAACAGTGTCATTTGTTGTATTCTGCTTCTTTGAAAATTGACATTTCTTGACGATAAATGAGAATGTATGAACCGAAATGTTCCATTGAATCATTTAAATGGCGCGTTAATCCCTCCGGGCGAAACAATTGAGAGTGATTAAGACGTCTCAACGTGAGATCCCTCTGCTATCAACAACTTATTCCTTCAAAGATATTGCCGCCACGTTTTTCTATAAAGGCCTAGGGGGAAGTGATGAGAAGTCACTCTTTACCGAGCTGTCATAGTGAACAACCATAGTGTCTTGGTTGTTCCAACCTGCAAGGAAAAATAGAAAATAAAATTTGTTGTAGATAATGCTGCCGTTTCATCGTAACTGCGCCGGTTGCGATTAGAATTTGCCAGGGGCTATTGTGGACATTTATCAGAAATTTTTGGTAGTAGAACCAACATATTCCCGCCCAATAGATAGTGGCATATGCGAGGGCACACGCGCTGTCGGCATGTTGGTTTATGTCTTGCGTCTTGCGCCTTCCATTTATCGCCGATGTTCGATGAATAATCACTTCTCATGGAGGAAGTTGAAAAGGAAAGGAAGAAAAATAGGACAAATACATGCGGCATTCTAGGAAAATTTAGAGGAGAGATAATATATATGACACACGCAAGATTTGGGTGGAAATTTGTATGATTTTTTTTTTTTTTTTTTTTTTTTTTTTTTTTTTTTTTGACAAGTCCCAAAGTCGGGGTGCGCCTTATAAACAGGTGCGCCGTATACACGGAACTTTACGGTATTCATATTGAACTCTGTCAGCATGACTTCCTTCCATGAGGACATTCCGCCAAGTTCTGGTCAAATGGCAAAAAAAAGTTATCCAATGGTGCTTCATAATTTATAGAGACATACATAGATTGAAAGAAATAAAACACGGTTTTCTTCGGGAAGTTGCCTACATAACATTTCACAGACCTCCTGGTACTTTGTGAACTTTGATGAGAGGTGACCTCAGCACACTCACCGACCAACAGCGCAGATGAAAACACTGCAGGGCCACAGTGCACTGTCAGAGGCACCAGGCACTCCCAAGTCCTTAAGCAGCTCAAAAAGCTGTGAAATTTCCTGCAGAATAAGGCACCCCTGGGTCACCATGAGTACTCAGGGCTTTTGTTCACTATCTCATCCCATACATTCAAGGGCGAGCAGGGGGAAAGCTGCAATATCCAGTCCATGAGGGCCTAAGGCTACGTCCACACTTAACTTCCCCCTTTAAAAAAACGTTTTAGTTTGGACGGAGATCGTTTTTGTTTTAAAAAGGCAATCCCGGAGTTTTCAAACTAAAACGGGATCAGCTGCATTTTCAAAAGTCTCTGTTTAAGGGGTTTGAAAATGCAGGAGTAGTGTGGATGCTAGGCAAAAACATAGCTAAAGTTATGCATTTGAAAATGAAGACGTATGTGCGTGGACGTAGCCTATATCTATCCTCTGGAACATATCTGAAACAAGTGTGTGAAGGGAAGAAATTGGAGGCTAGCCGCAGTCAGACAGGGAAGTCCCGTCAATAAATCCAACCTCAGTCAATCGCATCAAACCTCTTGCACACAATACTGTACTGCACAGAGTCACAGGAGGAAACTGGGTTTTTTCCACGATTCTCACCCCTTTAACCAGAAAAAAGGATGAAAACAGCATGTGAAGAGGTTATTTCCATAAGTGCTCGAGTCCATATTCATTAAAAATCAGATAATGCAACAAATCCATTCTTTCTTTGATGAGGAATAAGCTACATAAGCTAATTTTGGTCTAGAAGCACTCAAGTACAATATAAAATGAGCAGTGAATTGGAAATTCCCCAAGAGGCTACTTCTAACGGCGACCAAGTCCAGTCTAAAACTTCTATAAGTACACAAGTCCAGTCAGCCAATCAAAGCATCGCTTAGAGAATTGGTTGGCCAATAGCAGTCATTGTAGCTTTCTTACCTAACCAAAGAGGCTGACTCTACAGGCCAGGATGTGTATAAGAACTCAACCCAAAAGAGCAAAAAAAAAACAAAAAAAACCTTCCATTTCACTGTATATATCTTCCATTCATTTTGTTCAAGAAGCTTTTTGACATCCATGACTCTAGTATACTGGTATGACTATATTTACTGTTCATTTTCATTAGATAGTGGTGCGTTTTGTTTTCAAAAAGATGCTCTATTTTAGTATTCTGAAATAATAAAATTTATATGCTGTTAAGTTTTAAAATTTTAAATTTTCGTTATTTTGCGGCATTTGCTGTTTTGTGTTTGAAATATCTGGGCCAAGAATCAAGATAGAGGCTAGAAGGTCTCCTAATATGTTTTAAGACATCTTTTCTGGTATTTCATTACGTTTACCTCAGCTTAACACATGTAACATGATCCCCACAAGTTGTCAAATTCTTAAAATCTCTTTCTTCTAAAAAGACGAAAACGGACTTGCCCACTTCTGGAAATCAACCCTTCATGTGTGCATGTCAGGGGTGGATGACATCATACCACAAAAACGCTATAAATGCATGAGAAAAAACTCGAACAAGATCTGCAGTTGGAAAAGTAATTTAACTTCTATGACTGACTTAATTCAAACTTACTGACTGGAAAGGATCCCCACTTGGTACTTAAGAGACTCACACAGCTTGTATGGGTATGAGGGCTGCTCTCAAGAATGGGACCACAATTATCTTATCACAAAATCAGAACTCGAACTACAAAATAGCCTCGTAGTTTTTGTCCCATGCCATATTCAACTGCCTTACAAGTTTTTTTTTTTTTTCCTTAAGACTTGCACTGCACCCCAATGTAATAAATTCCATTCTATACACGAATCACAGTTGACTCAAAATAAGTAAATGCCTTCATCCAAAGCACTAGTATATTAAACAACATTCTATGCCATAGACTGCGTGCCTTTATGACAAATGCATATTATTTAGATGCTCAGGCAAAGCATTCAGTGAGAAGTCTTGGATGCCTTCTAAATACAACAGGGATGAAATTTTCAGTGCAAATAGAAAATTTAATTCAGTCTAATTAAAAGTACTATTAGAAAATAAAGTGATAAAATTGAAAAAGATTATCATTCTACTGGGAATAAACAGGGCATAAAACTAAAAAAAAATGAAATTGAAAATACAAATTTATAATGCAAACTGATCATTTGAAAATGTAAAATGGCAATGAAACAGTGAAATTCAAAATGCTTAAGTTTAAATAAAAATTTTCATTCTGAAAGCCTAAATTTTCAAAATTAAATTTAAAACGGCAATAGGAATGGAAAAAGGCAAACTTCAAATATGAAACTCAAAATGAGAAATGGACAAGCTTAAATTGAAATACTTTTTTTTATCAAATGTTTTTTATTTTAGAAATTATATAATGTGAAAGAAAAATACACACAGAACAACACAGAAGTGAAAATCGATAGACAGAAACCTTGACAAACAGACTACAATATAACACAACAGCAACAACATCAATAACCCAAACACACAAAAAAAGGGGGGGACCCAAAACCCTACACCCTACAGTTTCATTTATAGGACAGAGGCTACACCAGAGCCTTCAACCTCTCAGCAGCTGCATGCCGCAGTTCCAGGTTATTTTCCTTCGCTCCACTTATACAGGCAGTTGAATGCTCCATGATAACAGCATGAAATAAAAGAATCCAATGAGTAACAGAAAGTTTGTTGAGTTGTTTCCAGCGCATTGCAATAAGTTTTTTAGCTGCCGTAAAACCTGCAAAAACAATTATTTTCTGATGTTCACGAATTGTTAGTTGAGAGAGGTCGTTCAATATCAGAGTGGGAACCGACACAGGTATGGTCACAGAAAACATTTTGGATAAATAAAAGGCTACTTCCTTCCAAAAGTCAGCCACAGGTGGGCACTCCCAGATCATGTGCAAAAAGGTTCCATTGAACCTTAAATTGAAATACTTGAATTAAAAGTTTAAATAAAAAAACTTTTTTTCTAATTGCACTTGACTATTGCACATCTGGCCTTTTAAACGTTATGGGGTGCGCCGTATTAATGCAGAGGCTTATCCGGGCTCAAGCCCTGGAGCCTGACAACGTGAAAGGGCCCACCGCCAGGCTCGGGATCAAAACAATCATCATAAGAAATGTAAAATAATGCTTACATAGTGCTCTAACTGTTGTGTGTGTTGGGCCTGCCCTGGAGCGGGGTGAGAGGCATTAATATCTTGAAAAAGTAAAAGCCATTGTGATTGGTTAATGGATGACATGCATGCCTATTTTTATTGTCCAATGAATGAGTTGTAGTATTTGAACTGTACATGTAACCGTTACCTTGCTCCTGGAGTGGAAATTTTTGCCAAAAGGTGCTAAAATGCGGAAAGAAATCTGAAAGTGGAGCACAGAAATGCAGAAAGCAACAAGACAAATTGCTGCGGGTGTCTTAGCTATTAAGAAAAATACCCAAGCTGACTGGATATTTCAAAGCTACAAGCCCCAGAGACTGAAAACCCTCCAGCAGCAGTGGCGGCTATCTGGGGGCTGCTAACGACCCGCCCCCGGTTGGCTGCTAAAGATGGCAATGAGCCGCCTGCACCTGCTGCTGCTACTGGTTCGGTAGCAAGCAAGGTCGTTACTAGTTAGCTAGCTTAGTACAACAACAACATTAGAATATGTACGCTTGAAAAAGTGGTTGCTCCAGGGCCCATGGTTCTTTAATGCGGCCCTGGTTATGGTTGCCATTTTCTTTTTGGCATTTGCCATTTTGCATTTGGCTTTTCAAGCTGTATGCAAATCAGGAGGCGTGGCCCACAATAATCATTAGGATGGTGATAGGATGAGATGAGTCCCCAACTCCAACACCCACCTATACCATTGCATTTTGCATGAGTGGACTGGGTTTAGAAGCACAAAATTATTTGCATTTCTAGAGCTGATGTCAGTGATCTGCATCGTAAACATTAGCTACACAACTTCGCACCATATTCCATTGTTTTGCCCGTGAATTAGAACACCATTGTCATAGCCATAGGTATAGTCATTATGCACATCATTATATTTTCAAGCCTGTTAACTGTATCAGAGCTATTTGTATTCGTCATGTGAAGGACAGAACATGGTTTTTGCCCGAACTCAAAAACACAGCTGAAAGCATATGCACTGTTGTTCTGGGTCGATGGTAACATTGGCTGATGTGACATCATTGAATTAATTCCGAGCGTCAGTATTATTGCCTGTAGAACATGAATAAACAACACTCTTCTTAGCTAGCTCAGTCTTTGTGAAATTAATATACCTGACAAAAACTAAAGTTCTTCATCATACTTTTTAGCTAGCGCAACCACACATTTATCATCAATAACTTCTACTATATAGTTTTTTTATTTTATTTTTCCCCTTCCCCCCTGAACACGCCAAACTGTTCAGCCCACAGCAAAGCGACCAGCTCTCATCGGCTCAGGGGGCAGATGCCGTGGCACTCGATTCCTCCGACTCACGTGATGACTAGCCCTGGCCTCTTTACACTATGCAGTCGCACCACCAATTACACGCTGCTGATGCCAATTGGAGGATCATGTACTCAGCTCACAATTTAATTCATACTGCTACATGCGCTCGGCCAAATAGAGGAGGTCGCTAGAGCGATGAACGAACAAATTTTAACCGGCTTAACCCCCATTATCTGGAGGCTGTGCCAATTGTTGCCTCGCCCATGCAGACCTCCTGCCATAGTGGCTGGGATTCGAACACCCGCCCACAGGACTCACAGACAAACGTCTTAGCTGTGAGCCACCTGGAGGCCGTACTGTAAATAATTAAGCTCTTTACCAGGACAGTCTATCACAAATGAAAGTTGTGAGGTTGGGGAAAGTCCATTGACTTGATTAGCCAATAGCCAGTTTTAAGTTGACATGCCATGAAACTATTTTCTTCAATAAAATGTCACAGAATCACATACAATATGTTGTTTAACATAGCATATTGTGATTGGTTCAGGAGTCAGCAAGTAGAACATGACTGGTGCATTTTACGCATTTTTAAGGGGCTAATGCAAAATTTGTTTTTATGTTTTTAAAAATGTTACAACTGAGCACTCAAGAGATTGTGCATGCCCGATAAAACAGTATTAAAATTCGCAGTGCAAAGAAATATAGAAAAGTCGGAGAAAATCAAGACTACATTTCTTGAGTCACTCGTGAGAAGTTCCAACCTGGATAATTATCTCCAACACATACTGCAATCATTTGGAACTGAGGGCACTCCTGTTCCCTGCTTCCTTTCCAGTGAGACTGTGTCCTTCAAATGGTATCACTGTGAACTATATTACATAACCGAAATACAGCCGTATAGACCTGAAAGCATTCATCTACGAGGATACCAAAGCGAAAAAAAATAACATCTTTGTACAACACATTCCCAAGTGATGAAAAAGTCTTAGTACTTCATGAAATGCCATAATACCTTCTGAATTACAGATCTGAGCCTTGGGACTGATTCAATAGGAACACAGACAGAAATGTCCACCTTTTACAGACAGCAATTTCCACCTTTTGCATTAACAGCTTAAGATTTAACAGCAGTAAAACCTTGAGTGGGAACATTTAGCTACGTTAAAACATTGCCTTTGCCTTGCTTCATTTGAACACTGTTGTTTTTGAGGCTAATACTGGCTTTGCTTTGAGCCTGCAGAGACGAGGCCAGAGGAAATGAGTCAGAGCAGAACCGGAGAGCGATGGCTTTTCCTGTCCACTCCTGCGGAGCAGCGTGAGGTGCAAGACGAGAGGCAGAAATTTACCTCCTCGGTGAGAAACATGCAGGATTGGGGGGATGGCAAGAGAAAGGTATAAAGCAGGTGCTTCTTTGCAATGCACACAAGCTAGCTTTTGTCACAGCTTATGATTCAAAAAATACAATGCAATATCCAAGATTTGCGCTACAATACAGTAGCTTATTTATGCTATAAGGGTCCATTGTGTTAGGGGAGGAGCAGGATGTTTGCTCTGCTGGTACAATGCCCTGTAAGTGACCTTGCACTGGCCCCTGGCATCAACCCAAATTCTGTCATCCATCCAAGCGGGCCATCTGGAGCACTCCCCTGATCTTCAAAACACAAAACAGGATTGAGCCTACCTAGCGTAGACACGCTATCTGATTCTATCAAAGCAATGTGTCGGCAGCAACCTAAATTCTGCGCTATGTGCCAGTCAGCTGCTCTAATCCTTGGTAATAGCAGGCAGGAGCTGATATAGGCATTCTCTGCCATCTGAAGTGTAAAATGAAAGGCTGATATTACATGCACCCAGTGAATATCTGACAGCAGTAGCAGTCAAAGCGCAGTGACAGGGACATGCTACATATGGAGGAAACAGGAGGAGGCTGCCGGTTGAGACAGCGAGTGCAAGGGCCGTGCCACCTGGGCCCCATGGAGCAGGGTGAGCAGACAGGCATCTCAGCGAGCGAGTGACAGGGTTCAAAGGTCGCTGCTCCTCTCCCGCGTACCTTGACACGCTAAGTGAACATTCACAAGAACCATGCAGGGAGGCTGAGCTAAACCCATGATTCACTGAGCAACTGTGTTAATAAGGCAGCACAGGACAGCACAGCAAACTGAGGAAGTTCATTTGCGTCAGTAAAACTTCGTCATTCAAATGTAAGAACAACAGCCGCAGAACTTTGTTGGTAAAATACAATTTAAACTGGAGAATTGTAGAGTATTTACAATCCCAGAAAACCATGTAAGGAAATTCTTCTGTTTAAGCTGAAGTTAAAATTCAACACACTTTGGCGGTCATGCCGTCTTCTGAATGGCTATCACAAGAAGCACAGAACTAAAGCTGCAACTGAAATGGAAAAATTCTCTGTACATTCCAGAGATGCCAAACAGAGATTTATGACAGAGAAGCTAAACCCTGCAGAAGAGAAGCTGACGTGTTTTACGTGTCTAAAATGTCAATATCTAAAGCCCCAGAAGGGACTTATTCTGCCTCTTGGCTCCCCATAAAATTGCATTTTTCTTGACAGTTAACAAGAAATGGTGGCAGAAGGAAGTCTAATAGGCTCCGCTGGGACTGGTACTAATAGACTGCCATTCATTTGTGTGTAAGAACCAATCAAAACTCACTATAGGAAAGCAAAATCGCTATAAGGCAACGAAAAGCATTGCTTTTCCATTTGCACTGTGATTTGAAGGGCTTGTTAGCCACCAAAATTAGTTTGCTTCATCGTGTCTTCAGCATCTTACTAACCTAAAAATGATGACATCAAAACTGTTGCCATTACAGAGGATTGTGACTGAAAGTTTTGTAATCTGCTAGGTCCAGCACGTAAAGCTGTGTGGATGCGTTCTAGTCAGGATTGTACAGCTGCCCACTTTACGAGGGCAGTTCATCCACCCAGACAAGACCAGTCCCTGCCCCTCCCCCCACGGGAGGAGCTCACCTGAGCCTCTCCTCCTCCTTCTTGCGCAGCTTCATGTCCCTTTGCACCACCTTCAGCACATGGTCCGCCTCGTCGTCCGTCAGGCCCGACAGATCCAGCTTCCTGCCCATAGCTGCTCGGGGACTGTCAGCTGGCCGCTCCGTCTTCAAACTGCAAAACGAGAATGAGCTCTGCACAAGGGAGGAGGAGCGGGCACCTGTGGGAGGGAAAGAACAGAGAGAGAGAGAGAGGTCTTTCAAAATCAAACTCCAACGCATCACGGGCCTGATGTTGTAGATGCCACCTCAAAATGTGCAGAGCAGTGGCGGTCCGTCGGCAGAAACACAGGGCCAGCAATAACCTCTCCTTTCACTGCTTAATGACCTAAACCTCTCGCAGTTTACCTCTCCCGATTAGCAACAGTTGCTCAGACTAATTGGTAGAACCGACGAGAGTCTAATTTATTTTTGAAAGCCTTGTTATACATTGAACAACAAAATTATATGGCGTTTTCTTCCGCACATCAATGACTACGTAAAATATGAATATGTCTTTATAATGTCTGTGCTCGTGTAGCTCGTGAAACAGCACAGATTTGTATTAAATTAGTTTGCAAGGCTCATTGAGCAATAAGCCATGAGAATCCGTTCTATAGTCTGAATGTAGTAACAGCTAAAGGGCATTGTTAGGTACGATCCATAGCTGAGCGATGGCGAAAATAATTGCTGCGAAGTCAGTCAAAGTTTCGGATTTTTTGCATTTATGTTTCCATCCTAACATTGTTGTATCAATTATATAAATGTTGGCAATAAGCATTCATTTTTTCATTATCATTTCTTTTTATGGAAAATGGATTGGTCTTGCTCGCTCAGTCAATAAATTGTTTGATTGTTAATCAGGCGAACTTGAACGAGAACAGCGAGTGGACAGTCGAGCAGTAAAGGGTAAAGGTTACTGAAGCCCCTCTGAACATGTGACCGCACGCCCCTGGTACAGAGTAAATGACATAAACATGCAACAGTGACAAAATTAACATCATAAAGTACAGCAATTAAAATGCCATAACTATTTTATGATTGTTTGATTCAATTTAACATCATACATCCAATGGTGATCCCACATAGTTAGATTCTTAAGCACCGGCCAATACAATGAGAAGCGATTGAGACACGAGTCACTCCTTGTGACGGCATGGAAAGAGTGCAACACAGTTGTAAGGGTAACGCTAAATCTTAGGAGCTGCCTGATTCATAAACCCTGTCAAATTATAGTGGAGACGGTGAGACTCATCTCCAGAGGGAACCAGCGTGACAGCAGAACAGATTAGCTGCTGTTTTGCACTCTTCGCTCACTGGGAAGCATTTTCCAATTTTTGTGATGAGAGGGGCTGAAAGGGATTAGTCATGGCCCATCAGGAGGGATGTTTACACCTGCCGTCATTTATAGACGTGTTCCGAGTGACACGGGCGGTGCGCACCTTTCACAGCTGAAGCTGCATTAGCGCTTTTAGCAGCCCTGACGTCAATGCGTTTTCCACACTCAGATGGACACAAAAACACAGATATATCCACATGCATGTACATGCGTGCAAACACAACACACACACACACACACACAGAAACAAAATTATGTGCACAGTCGAATGAGTACGAACACAGATAAATACACATGCACACATACATCCAGACATTTCCTGACAGTTTTGAAAAGTAACAAATGTGAGAGTAGAAGCAGTGAAAGACTTCCTGTATGATTAAACAGACTTCACAATGGCTGAATTCATAATCCTTACAGCAAGATTATTACAGTAACATTACAGAAAATGTTCTCTCTGTAGGAACACCTTTACAAATACAATAGTGGAAAGTGCCAAAGCATGACCGATTGGTTCTTTATGGTGTTAGTGTGAGAAGTGCTTTCCTCCCTTTCTCCTGTTGAGTTTTTTGGCTGCAGAAGTACAGTGAGCCACCATACGGCCTCCTACAAATAACTCTGTTCAGAATTTGAATTTGGGAGAACACACAGACACTTAGCTGTCCAATTAAGTTCATTACAATTACAAACCTATGCTGTACTGATTCCCAATGCTAAGTCAACGGAATTACCCATCACAATTGGGTCGTTCCATGCCAAGTGGACCAGTTTTCGGAAAGTTTGCACCACACCCTCTCAGAAAAATCTGAAAAAAAATCATGGGCGTTCGCCATCGTTTCAAATGGTCAAATCCCAAATCTTAAGTTCAAACTCCAATTTTTCATGGGGTAATTGCCAATTTAAGGAGGTGGTGTCTAGTTGCTCGGGAATGTAGCAATGACTTATAAGTGTTTTTGAAGGGATACAAATACACTTTCCAGTGCCCCTAAATTAATGTCAATGGGTAAAATTACCTTAAATTTATGAATCTGCAATCAGATTTGGCATGTCTCATTTGATTTTCCTGTAATAGGCTGTTGAAAATGACCATTTTTACAAAACCAAAATTTTTATTTGATTTTTATATGGTCCCCTTGACCAAAGTATGCATAATCAGGGGTTCATATTGCAGCCTCATCCTCAGCAGCTACAGCACACTGGCCCCTTAAACCCAATCCAATCTCCTATCTCTAGTTTAGGAGTAACTTGCATCTGAAAATGCTTTTGATAAAAAAAAAACCCAAAAATGCCAAAATTCAAGGCATGATTTGGTCATGTGGACAGGCAAGAAAAAAATCACAGAAAATTTGTGGAGCAGCTTATATATTAGGGCAATAAACAGTAGAAAATTCATTGTGTTTCCAACTCATTCTAGACAAATTCTGGCATTTGTAGTTACTATGCTGTGTGGCTTATATCAGTGCGGTGCAGACTCTGGTCCAGTTGGCACGGAATGACCCAATTGTAATTTGCCAATGGCAACCACTCTAGATGCATCCTTTATACATTGCGTCATCTCAGCTGATACTTAGAATATGGAGATAGAGATCATTAAAAATATATATAATGTTATCAAAATTGTCTTAAGCAAAACCATGTTTGTGAGTTCTTATATTCTTATATCATGGGCTAATGGCCAGTTTATAAATGAAGAGGAATGGCAAATTGCAGAGCAATTCGTGTGGCCAGGTCATTTCAGGGCTGGGAGACATGCCCATCACTCTTGGAGTTCTCTGAGGAGTTAACAGCTCATTTTTCAGCTTTTCCATGTACAGTCCAGTGTCTGGGTGGAGGACAGCAATTAATTTACTGTGGCATATATATATCATATTCATTTCACAATGCAAGCTATTTGAGGTGGGCCTGTTAGGCACCTTATTCAGTGTCTCAGTTTTCAGCTTCTCTAACATCTCCCTGTCTGACTGCAGCACTTACTCATATGTTATGGAAAACCAAAAAAATGTAGACTGATGTAAACTTAAACCATGTATTCTTGTGATCAGACTTCATAAATACTTGCAGGATATTATGCCCTGATTTCAATCCAAATGTTTTCCTAAAGTCAGAACAATTTTTACATTTTTATTTTTGAAAACTGAGTTTGGCAAGTTAATAAGGAAAAATCCAGGCCTTTGTGTCATTACAGAGCTGGTTTTCCAGTATTGGACACATTTATGGGCTGAAATAGTGTCTGGCCAGCTGCAGCGTCATTTCCCAGCACCTGATTAATGAATCATTTATAAAAATTCACATGCCCTGCGTCCTTCAAGAAAGGAAATGGATATTATGGGGGTGAGCCGCAACATCAGTATTCACTCTAATGTAAATTACGTCCACAATAATAGATGGCGTGGACTACGAGCAATGCTTTCCTCATAAAGAATCTAATTTGTTGTGTTTGACTCCATTATAGTATCCCTATCCATTACATGAATAGCAAACTCTAAAATCAGACTAAAATGTACTTCATTTCCAATAAATTTTCACATTGTGCTACTGCTAGCAATTACTTTACAATCTGTAACCCATAAGTTATGTTCAGAGGCAACTCGATCAGCAGTTTCCTGCAATATATTGGATAGCTGAGCATCACATTAATGTTCTGTAAATGAGAAAAGAAGGCTACTGTCACTACTTTTGATGTAAATTGACAAAGGTGCTGGAAAAAATACAATGTTGGCGCTACCAGCCTATGCATTGCTAAACAATGTGTCAGTGCACTGGACAGATTAAGCATCAGGGCAATATTTAATTTGTAAGTTGCGGTATAAATATATGGGACAAGATGGCATGAAAACACTAGCACTCTAAAGGCCACATCATCACACAGGCAGACATGCCACCATAGAAAGATCAGCCTGCACTCTTTACAAATATATGCCACCAGCACCCAGTCGCATTACACATCGCTGGATAAAGACAAAACTTAATCTGCCACGAGACAGAACTGCTCAGTCAAACCAATTACTTGAGGTACAGGAAACTGAAAGGGCAGGGTTCTTCCGTGTCTGCCATCGCATGAGCAGGAATGGGCACAGGCAATTACTGTATGGCAGGACCAGTGAACTGAGCTGCTGACGCACCGCAAAAAAAAAGGCTCTCAAGTTCCTTGTACCCTGAGAGGAGGAGAGAGACAGACTGACCTGAAAAGAAACCTGCATTTCTTTAGCAGCTCCAGACTGTCCCTGCTGTCCATGCCTCTCTCGGGCAGCTGAGCGGACGGTTGCCTGGGGACTGTGGAACGCCTTGTGCAACAGCCTCACTCATTGGAGGGGGAAGCTAAAAACACGGCCGCATTAAACAGCTGAGATAGCAGCATTAGACCAGCCTCTCGGTTCTGCCGACGTTATCTCTACCGTAACTTTGCACTGTCAACAGCACAAAAGAAACGCCCTTGGGAATAAACCCTCCTAAAAAATGTTTTAGTTTTGAGATTCATACAGAAACCAGAGGCACTCCTAGAGTGCAAACCTCCGCCAAGGCAGCACAGTCCAAATCTTGGTGAGTGGGAGCAAAGTTCAGTTATCGTGTGTCATAGGATTTCAAGATGGCTGCCGTAGCGGCCATATCATTTGTCTGATCGGGGCCAAAATCAATAGGGTCCATCCCTGATGTAATAGCGACCCACCCACAAAATTTCAGAGATATCCGTTCATTACTTTTGGAGTTATCTTGTTCACAAGCAGACAAACAAATAAACAGCACCGATCACATAACCTCCTGCCAACTTCGTTTGGCGGAGGTAATGATTACTTCATCAGTCAAATGATACACGATATTGACAACTGACAGAATACTCCTCAAATATTATAGTATGCGTGGTGTTTGGGTCAGTTTAATTGGTGTCAACGACTGCTGCTGTTGTGCTTACAGTGCTTAAATGAGCAGTTTAAAAAAGCTCAAGCTTGTTCTCATTCCCAAAATTAATCTGAGAATCTGATTAATGCACTTTAAAAGTAATTAAAAAGATAACATTACTGTTTGTTTCTCATCCACATATCTTGTATACTACCCATGTTTTTTTCGAACCCAGAGTTCGAGAAAGAATTCTATAAAAAATTAAATCTTCGTAAGCTAAATTACTTTGGTTCATGGAATTCTATGCTCCTTGAGCTAATCCATTTCTCTGATCGAAACTGCACGAGGAAAAGCTTTCTACCCAGCAGTGAATCATACGTTACACTTGCATAACATACCACAGTGAAAAATGGTAAAGATCGATTTATTTAAATATAACCTCTTGACTGGCAATTTTCCTCGACCTTCCAGCTGACAACAGCAGGAAGGTGATTACTCAGGCTCATTGTACACACTCCATAATCAAGCCAATTGTTCGGGTAGAAAAAAAAATTACACAGAAAATTAATGAGTCCCTCAACATAAATCAGCATCCATCCAAATTAATACTGAAGCACCAAGCAAGTCATCTTTACGTGAAAATAAAGCCGACAAAATTATTCTGCGGAAGATTTTTGATATGTTTCAAGGTCCTGCAATTACAAGTATGCAACAATGGTTTGTAGCATTCAGTCACCAGATGTAACCTAATTAGGCGTTTGACACATTGCTTGATCACTTGTATCATTCAATTGTAAATCGATTGATTTTCACCTATGCAGACTCCACACTGCAGTGCACTCAAGCTCACCATTCATTGCAGCCAGTTAAGTTCCTTGTAATTCATATCAAGGACAGTGAACACTGAAGGAGGACAACAGAACCGTTGAGTTGGACTGGACAAAGCTTGAAGCACTAATAGTGGGTCAGGACATGATAATGCACTGCTACGGATCATCAAGGAAAACTGCAATGTTACCTAAGCTCCTGCTATTTGCTATTGCTCACTTCAAAAAACTACCACCTCTCTCTCTGATTGGTGAGTCGGCATTCTGTCCTTGTTCGTTTCACTGTAGTCTGTCTGTATGCTATTGTGTTTACTGCCCATGGCCAAATTACATATTGGTTACCAGGAAATGGCAATAGGACAATACACAAAAACTTCAGTTTTTTCCCCATGTGCAAAAGACAGTTAATAAGGGAATCCACAAGCACATAACCTTCAAATCAACATTATCTTTGTGTGGATTGAAAAGGCACATTTTGGTAAAAACAAAATTGCAAAGAGTCATTTGTCTGGAATAAAATTTGATGTGGTTTCTCTCACCATCAGTCTTTTTTCCTTTTTTTGAATTACTTTCCATATAATTCACAAATACTTCACCGTTCAACAAAAACAAGCCTGAAATAACTCAGATCCCCCACCACGGGATGGCTGATATCAGTCCAGGAAACAAAACACAGTGCAGGGATGTTCACACAGATAGGAGGACAGAAGGAGGTATTAAAAGCCACATCTACACAATAAGATGTATCCATATATTACATTTTGTTGAGAAATATTGAATGCTTTAGGAGTTCTGGCCCAGAAAAGAACTGGATGACTGATATCTGCCCTGGAAACAAAGTGCTGTGGAGGGACAGACTGACAGAAGGAGGACAGACGGATACTGAACGGTTTAGGAGTCCTGGCCCACAGAAGAAGCATGCCAGAGACACAGAGGGACAGCACTCATTCCCAAAACCCCCTTCCACTTCCAGGCGGGGATAAAGCTATTTCATGCAGTTAGCATTCCAATGAACTGACCATACATTGCTGCAAACATTTGTGTCAAACATTCCTCTGATATAGGTCTTTATTTTGATTTCAAGAAATGACCAACCTAAAGCCACCAATTAGCAATACACACTGAGACATGAAATAAACACAGTCAAAGTAGTGTTTAATGTCTTCAGCCAGGAGGAATTTTGACCATTTGTCTACCAGTTACCCACAGCAGAACAACACCAAAGCATTTTTGATTTTGATTTTTACAGTACTTGTCCTCCAACACATTCTCATAAATGTCCAATGTCTAGCATTTTAAAGGAATGCGCTACTAAAACAAACCTGGCGGCCAGTTTCCCGATCAGATGCGATACATGCCACGAAAACTGCTACCTCTTCCACGATCTATCATTGGGAGTGGTTCGTCTGTATAAGTCTGAACACATGGACACTTTTTGCTATAGAAACAAGGTGGGTTTGACAAAAATAAATAAATAAATAAATAACAGCAGTTTATCAAAAGAGGCTAGATCAACCTAACTATCAATGATGCCACCCGACAGATCTCTGGTGTATGTACAAAAGGAAGGCGCATACTTGGATTTTGGTTTATTTTTGTTTAGGCACTTGTCTTCATTTTATGGACATTTTTTTTTCTTTTTTCCTTTTGTGTCAGGTCGTCGTCGTAGAAGAGAAATTGGTCCGAATCGACTTACCTGGTGAAATAAAGGTTCATTAGAAATTAAAAAATTAAGGCATTTTACAAATAAGCATAAAGATTTTAAAAAGTTAGTTGGAGCATTAACGTAGTTCAAAAAACCAAATTCATGCAGAATGTTCGACCAGGGGACAGCAGCCTTTTCATACTTGCTTACTACATACTTCATATTATGCCACAATATGCTTCATATTCCAAGTGACCCTTAAGTTTGTTGAATACTTTATACTAATTGCTCCTGTGGCCACAATCACTAACCGAATAATAAGTAGTTGGTGATTCAAAACACGGCAAAAACGCTCCAAATTGATCAACACTCTCACACCTTGCCCTTTCCAGAATGTCCTCTGCGATTTGCAGCCAAAATGATATTCTGGAATTAGGATATATTCATTTTTAACAGTAGAACAAATTACAAATTGGCATGTTGTATAATGTCAGGATAACTGCAATTTTGACAGAAATTATGTACACATTCTGTATACTGAGAATTAATTAATTCTTCCCAAAATTGAATGGGAAGAATAAAATTAAATTTGGCAAAACAATAACTTGAGTCTTGCCTGATGTTGTAAACTGAAATGTTTTAAGTAGGGTGGAGTTAAGCCACATTATTAATCATTGATGATGATTATACAATGACCAGAGTTGGGTTCAAGTACTTTCAAGAATTGGATGCAAGTTTTTTTTTAAATACCAAAGTGCTTGCACTTGTATCGGAGTACTTCCTATTAATGCCTAAAGTACTTGTACTTGTATTCAAGTACTTTTCAAAGTTCTTGACCAGTCTGTCTCCTAAGTGCTGACAGAGATTGGTCAAGTACTTGAAAAGTACTTAGATACAAGTACATGTACTTATTATTAGGTATTATTAGGCATACAAGCACTATGGTATGTTAAAAAAAAATACTTGCATACAATTCTGAAAAGTACTTGAAAGTACTTGGACCCAACTCTGACAATGACATTCAATACAATCATGGACGCACTATTTGTGTTATTTATATTAGTACCTTTAAATATGTGACATATTCCATTTCCCATAATAGGTACGGCTGCTGTCGTTCTTTAGCACTACTTACTGGGAGGATCAGTAATTAGTTGTGTTCAGTTAAGATGTGGATGAGAGATCAATACCATTGTAAGAGTTTTAACTCCTTCAACCCCACAGCCCTCTACAGAGGGCTGACCAACATATTCCCTTCAACCCCAAATTCCTGTAGGGAAAATTCAAATAATTTGACTAATTGATTGGAACATATCAGGTTACATTTAATGGGATTCCAGAGATAACAGTAAGATACAATGTCCAGATAATGACCAGCCCTCTACAGAGGGCTGTGGGGTTGAAGGGTATAGTGATGCTAGAATATCTGGGGTTGAAAGAGTTAATATTGAATGGCTGCCATGTACAACCCAGATGGGCACAAATACTGTTGGACAAAGAGGGGTATTAACCTTCCACTGTGATGCACTTTAGGCTTCATAATGGTGGCATAACTATAAATGTAATCAATTTCTTCTTTATACTTTGGGAAGTATTAAAACATTCAAACATTTCTCTTATTATTTATTTTAATAACATTTTTAAAATGAAATAGTTTAACATGATGAAACAAAATTAAGCCTTTGTCTGCAATAGAACACACTGCATATGGATTCTTGCCTCAGAAATAAACAGCAACACTGCAAATACATTGCACTTAATCTCCAAAGTATGGTCAGCTTGTGTAAAGCATGCAATTATGGCACGTTTCACATCTACCCGCCTTCGTTTAATCCATCGGAAAATGTTCGGAGATGCCTTCAAACATGACAGCAGGATTAAATGAAATTATGTTTTTCTGAAGTTTAAACTGATTACACAGGAAATTTAATTTGTTGCATAAACTCATCACTATAGGGAGCAACACTAAGCAGAATCATTAAATTCCATTGTGCAGGTTAACATAGCATCTATCGGTCATTGGCTGAACAGGAACTCATGTCACTTCCCTTTCCCTTCCCTTTTCCCTTTCCCTGGTAAGCTGCAACAAAAGTTTGTGCCAGAATACTGCAGTTTTTAGTGAATTGTAGTTATCAAAATGAAATCCATGTGCCTGCATTGTAAAATCATTGTTGCAACTGCTAAGCACTTATCTGAGACTTTATTACTCCTGACTTACAGCAATAAATCATCAATTCAATCAATTCACGGCATACCAGACTATGTTTATGGATGAGAATGCAAGTTTTAATTTGCATCCCTTCTGGCAATCAAATTATAAATAACAATTGAAATGATGCCTTGAAAGAGGATCTGAAATGAAAAGCAAATCTGGGCAACCAATGTCATCCATATGACTTTACAAAATTGAACCGGATATATTCAAATTCACAGTCGCAGATGATATCCTACAACATGTTTGAATGTCAAACGTTTCAAACACCTTCAAAAACCTACAACTTTATCAGCTGTACATCTCATTACCATCTGCATGGACCCCAAAAACAATGGTAACACACATCACACTTCAGTTTCCATAACCACAGTAAGCAGCTCAATATACAGGAAGAATAAACACAATCATCATTAAAAAATGCACCAATAAGTAGATTGTGATTGACTGTATACAATGGGTGCTGGTATCCTAATGGTCCTCCACCAACTGATTAATTAAAATGTTTTAAAAATTACCCATAAGATCATATTTCTCGACAACCTTTGGCCTATTTAATAATGTCAAACTAATTGAGAGAAGATACAGATTGTCTGTATTCAAGCCCACTGTCACTTGGCCCTCTGTTATATTGAGAATGTGCTGAAAGACTGCTCCTCTCCCTCACTCCTGGCTTCAAGTTCACCACACTTTGCGCTAATATATCAATCCTGACACACCCCATTACTCTGTGTATAAAGCCAATCGGAGACTCACTGTCAGACTCTCACTTCTCTTTCTACTGACAAATAGGGTACATTTCCCATCTTCAGATAAAAACAGTCATGAATCCAGTTACCCTTTGGAGAAATTAATACTGTTTAAAACTAAAGTTATCCTATAGCTCTATCAATGGTCTTTTCACCACCATTAGTATTACTTTAGTAATCTTACGATAAGGCAGACCATATTGACATGACACGGCAGACCATAATAATACTATAGTTGTTTTAACTACAGTAATACCATGTTACTGCTGACCATAGTAAAATTATAGTTGAATGAACTATAGTACAAACAATACCATGGTATTACTGACTATGGTAATAGTATAGTTATTTGAATTATAGTAATAATGATACTGCAGACAATAGTAATACTGTAGTTGAAGAAACAATAGATATTACTACAGTTATACACACTATGGGAATAATTGTATAATATGGCGGACCATAGTAATACCACAGTTCCGTAGATTTAGTGTACTGTGGTAATACCACAGTTGCCTACACCATGTTTTAGAGACTAACGCTATAGCATTGATGCACCATTGATATAGTTGCCAGACTTCTGTCGCTGTTTTAAAAACCATACCTGTTTGTACAGCATAAGGATGAATAAAAAAATGCTATTTATTGCTTAAATGTAAATTAATAAAATTCACCAAAAGGGGTATCGAGGGACATATCGCCATTCTAAAAGCTAATGGCTCTTTTGGGCACAGATCAAAGTCAAAATTCTCCAAAAAGGGTTTTTTATATTCCAAAGTAACCTGTACATTCTACATTCTACACAATGCAAAACAAAGGCGGATTGGTGAGGATGGAATCAGATTATGACTTGCAGTCAAGCAGATTCACTGAGTTAGAATGACAGTTTTTGTAGTTCTGAGCAGTAATCGTGAGACAGCTCCTTTAAAGAGCTGAGGACGTCTGACATCACTGTTAACGGGAAAATGGCGGATTCCGTGAGTGTTTTGATTCCGATGTTTAAGCATTTAATATTCAGTTGAGCTTTATTTGAAGCCCTTTGTGCAGAAGCCAAAACTGGCTATTAAGAGCCATAGAGAGAGTGGCACTGGCAGTGGAGTTGACATCTCAGAATTGCATGAAATTTGGCAGAATGGTGCCCATACATGTGTAATGGGAAATCCTTGAGTTTTTATTGATATGGCTACATTGCCATCTAGAAGCAGAAAATTCAAGTACCAAATTGAGCATTTTTGAGGAAAAATAGCCATTTTTGAAGGAATATTGTGGATAACTGCTTCAACATATTATTTCGGTACATTTCGCTAGTATATTGGAACAATAACTATGAAAGAGTTATGTACCGAAATAATATGTTGCTTACCTCTGTTTGAAACCTTAAAATTTATCTTGCACCAGTACCTCTATGGGCACCACCTATCTCTATAACTAGTTAAACCAGCCAACTGCCAAAGCAAAATCAGTGTTTTTGCCATGTATACATTGCACATATTTCATTTCAAGAGATTTTTCTGTGGCAGGTCTGGTTTTGCGAGATCGAAATAAAGTGGCACGGCAGGGCGCCACCTATTGGCATTTCTAGTCAAACCAACATAGTGCCGAAACAAAATCAGTGTTTTCGCAAAGTAAATAAGTCAAATATTCCATTTCAAGAAACTTCTCAATGGCATGTCTGGTTTTGTCAGATCTGACATATTGGTGACGGCGCCCCCCATACTATATGTTATTAATTGCTTATTTCCGTATTGCCTTGGTATTGGCCCGAGGCCTGGTTCAGTTTGTCTGCTTCTCATTATCTCTTCTTTATCATTACAGGCCACATTTTGGTTTTGATTAGTCAGTTGGTTGAATAAATGGCTTGATTGCAAGTTAGGCAAAGTACACGGAAATTGATTTAAGGTAAGCTAATTATGCCAAGGCGATGGAGGCTGTCCAACCTCGCTGGTAATTAGTGGACTTCAAATCACAGTTTTCTTCCCGGAAGCATTTCAAATGACCGCATTAGGTATGTGTCATAGAAAAGGTAATAAGCAAGCTCGTCTATCTGCCTCATAGTGGCAGTTACTTTTATCGCGCTTAAAATAATCGCGATTCGGCGAATCGCGCAGCCCTAGCTGTAAACATCAAAAAACTTTATGCATTCAGTTTTGAAATAGTAAAAAAGAAATAATAATAACACTGGGAATTGAAAAATGGCTGGGGGTTAAAACTATACATTTCTGGGATCATAAACTCTTGACCACGAGTGCACATCATCTGACAGTGATTGTTTCTAAATTATATAACATTTATAAGCCAAATAAGACAGCTCTCCAGGTGGCTCCCCGAACTCTCAGATCCCTCAAAATGGCGCACAGTCAAATCATAAAATAATCATATATTTAACACAAATCAAATTTTGACACACAAAATGTTTTATAGGATGCCTTGTAAAATAAAAACAGAAAGCAATGATTTGCAAATCAATTAAAACCCATATTTCATTGAAAACAGTTCAAAGAAAACAGATCAAATGTAAACACAGAAATTTACTGTTTTTGAAAAATGTTTGCTCATTTTGAATTTGAACCTCTAGTGTGTGATGTATTTAAAAGATGGGGGGAATCTGGTCAAATCTCAGTGTGAAAAGGGCAAGGCAGAAAACCACTTTAGAATATGCGTGATCTCTCAACCCTCAGGCAAAAGTTCCTTAAGAACCATCGTGAGACGTTAATGCATACTGTGACATGGGCTCAGAAATACTTCAGTGAACTTTTGTCAGTCAACTCCATTCGCTGCCGCAAGATACAGATGCAAGATATAGCTTTACTATGCAAAGCCGAAGCCATACATCAACACTGGCCAAAAGCACCACAAACTTCTCTGGGCTTGGCGTTTTCTGAAATAAACAGAAGCACAGTGGAGGATTTTTTGCGGTCCACAGGATCAACATTTCAAGCAATTTTTTTAGAAAAAATAAAAAATTAAAAAAACAGCCCCTATGTTCTCCATACAATAGTGATGACATTTGGATCTGTTTCACTTTCGACACTTCTGGGATGGAAACAGGTCTACAACATAGTTTTGAAACTTCAGCTAAAGGAAAAGAAACCCCTTTTTTCAGCTCTTACCCAAAAAAAAGTACGTGCTTCTCCTTCCAAAAATATTCTTTTGCGAATATTTGTCATTTTTATTGACCACGTAATCAAACCTCAAACCTCTGAAATACTAATAATTAGCACAAGTTCATGAATGCTGCCATTCCAATATTTTAGTCAATCCAAAAATACTTCATGTGGCAGTGTCCCCGATGTTATGACATGCTTGGACACCAAGAAATCAGCTGATCTATATAAAGTGTATATACTGTAAATTAGTCCTGATTATAACTCGTGCTGCAGCTTCATTTTAAACCAAATGATCAAGGTCATTATGAGAACCTGAGCGACAAAAATCAGTTTACAGCTGCTGTGTGCGGCTGTTGATTGCTCCAACAAAATGGGATATTCAGGCCTACCCGTGGGCATAAGCTTGCACTGATTTCCCTTGGTGAAGCCTGACTGGGGGCACAGAACATCCCTTTGTAACAACAATTAGTCCTGCCTAGTTCACAATCATTTACCTTTATTGACATGTTTTCCAATTATAGTAATAATCCACTGGCAATTGAAGAAACGGCAATCTAACAGCGATGAAATAATGGGCTAAATTCAGTACAGGAAAATAATTTATGCAAAAATAGGCCCATGCTTTACATAAGACCAACTGCACTGAAACGTCCACACTACCTTCTTCGCACATCAGGTGAGTTAACTTTTGTTTTATGATTGTTTAAATGAAATAAAAGACCATTTGAAATGTCTTTATGCAATTTCATAGCTTCCAACCTGAGAAAAGAGAAGCGTGAGAATTCCAAAATCATACTCAGTTTCCATGTTACTAGAGGAGAAATCTACTGAAACGCAAGTGAAACTGAAAAACTTCAATGAACGAGAACTTCAATTCCATGTGATAATCTCTTAAATACACGTTGATTGAATAATGCCTGATCCACGTTCCAATGAAATATTGCCTTTCACTCTCGGTACAGCGTGGGTTGATTCAAAAGTGGGACTTGGCAATTAAATATAATTTTGTTTTCTGAAATAAAATTTTTTATTATCACTTTTGTTATTAGGTGTGAGATTGCTGACTATGGCGTGAGAACGTGATATGCCACTGAAAAGTGTGAGATTCAAGCCATTTGCGTGAGAGTTGACAGGTATACCAAATATCAGCTTAATCGCTTCAAAAGCGGCTTCACAATGATTCCATATGGCATGAGCAAGTCAGAAGTTTACCAAGTTTCTAGCCGCCAATATGGCCTTGAAGGGTTAACAAGCTAAATTATGATCATTTTGATTAAACTCCACCCTGATATGATGAATAAGTTATTCTGTGTATCATTATTTGGTAATAGAGTGTGATTTCAACCATCAATACTGAGCTCATCTGAGTTCACCTACTTTCCAGACTTAGTCATTCAAGAAATGCGGGCCAAAGGGTCCATTCAAAAAAAAAAATTAAAAATTAGTTCACACTGAAGGAGCTGGACAAGCAAACTTTTTATTGGCCCTAAAGTAGCATAAGGTGTGTAAGGTGGTCAGATTAAAAGCTAATTGTCCATCTCAAGTGGAGACATGGTGAAATCATTGCCTAAAATGAGGGTTCTGAAGGGTCAGTTTGTCCTGTGAAGATTTTGGGACCCCCCCATAACACCACTAATGATCTGGTGTCCCTGAAAATCATCTGTGTTACAGTAATGTCACAATGTTTGATGAAGAAGTTGTCGAAAAGCCTTCAAACACACAAATATCAATTACCTGGACCCTTCAATATTCCAAAAATCATTATCGCATGAAACAAAATCCAAGTTTAAAAGGTAAATATTGTATACAAAGGAACTAGTATCCCATTTGTAAGCACTGATTCCATAAGAGGAGGAAATCAATGACTCCTTTATCAATTTTTAGCCCTGTAGCTCATATAAAGAGAAATTATGGGTCTCTAGATATGGTTGCAAATTAAGTGCAGGAAAAAAAAAAGAAGTGGGCGTGGCACCCAAATTTCCCAGTGCCATAATGCCGAAATGACTTAAGGTATGAAGCTGAAATTTGGGATTCCTTCATTTGGGGTCAAAAACTAATTTTTCATTTTAGAATTTTTTTCAGTTAAATCTGAGAGATGTCACTGGGGAGGGTGTTTGAATTGATGTGGAATGACCCTTCAGCTAGAATGCTACACTTTCTAAAACAGTGGTTGTTTCAAGGGTTTCTAAACTGCTTCATAGGTTAGAAATTGGTATTTCTACTAGACCAAAAATGACAAGGACAACCCAAGCTGATATCAGCATCAGGTCCAAAAGTCAGCATCTGTCGTGGTGTGCATGAGAGTCAGTGCACACAGCATGGGTGACATATATATTTTTTAACCATTAATGCTAAAAGCAAGTATGAATTTTAGAGCAGCAAATGCTCCTCACCTATTGACATCCCCACATTTTCCAACAGGTCAAGACCAATCCACTATCTATATGGATTTCAACCGCATGGCTACGCAAGCAAAGAGCACAGGTGCTAAATTGGCCTGCCTGCAGTCCTGATCAGTGTCCAATTAAAAATGTATGCCACATTATGAAACAAAAGAAAGAGCAACAAAGGCCCCTTAAAATTGTGCACCTAACTCGGTGGTTCTCAAACTAGGTCCTGGCACCCCACTGTATATGTAGGTTTTTGTTCCAACCACAACTGCAATTGGAGAATTTTAAAAAGCCGTTAATTTGTCTTAATTAGCTGCATTCCATGTTTAGTGCAGTTATGTACCATCATAAGCCACATTTTGATGGCTATATCCATTGTGCCATGAAGAATAAAAACCATTGAACATATTGTGCTTATTTTTCTATATTGTGAGAATTATCGGGTAAAAATGTTCTTAAACAGATCAAATTAGGCTTTGAAAAAAATAGTAAGCTCCAAGTTAGGTTGCTGAACACAAGCGTTTGGGTTCTTTCAAAATATTTTGCCTGAACATGAAACAAAACAGGTGTGACTCTTGTTTGCCAAATAAATTGCTAGGCTTTGCGACCATGTGTCAACAGTTTCACCAATGAGAAACCAATCGATTGTTTACGTTGAAAAAATGTTTGTTTAAGTTGTTTCCCTCTTATACTACTCTCCATAGTTCTAGCCAGGCCATTTTAGCGTACCGGGCCGGTCCGCTGACGAACGCAAAAGTCGCATGCCAGTACGCTGGAAAAATCCGCCGGTACGCAGAAAATTGCGGCCGGTAGGTTACAGATAGGTCACCAGTAGTGCTGGAGAGATGAAGCTTTGTGAAGCATTGAAGCTTTCCTGCTAGATGTGTTGAAGTGTGGTTCATTTCTTGAGGTTTCGAATGCACTCTAGAGACCCCTATTGGTCAATAAAAACACATACGAATGGCGCTTCCTAGGAAATGATAGGCAAGCATAAGCCTACGGCGCGAAAGTGGCAAAATCAATAAATGCAAAATAAAATCAAGTATTCTGACTACATATTGTAATAACGAAACCAAAAGATACTTTCGGGGACTGGACAGAGGGCAGTGAATGCGCTTGTGAAACAAAGAGCTTTGTATTTTGTTAAAAAATAGTGAGTGTTTCCCCTAATAATAAAAGGAAAAGCTATAAAACTAAGGGAATTTAATATGTATTGGAAATTATTTGAAAAGGTTTGAAAATATGACATATTGTCTAACAATTTGGCCTAATAGCCTCACTAAGTGACCTTATTCGGTGAAATGAAATCAAAGTATTCCCGAACGGGTGAAAACTTTCTCTTTCTTGCAGGCTCCATCGCACGCAATGACAAACTCGCACACTGCACAAAATCGCAAACCGCACTGACAAACCTAAACTACTGACAACTACCCACGAGCTGCAGAAGAAGATTGGGACATTTGATAGTCGAATCACTCGCCAAAAGTGATCCCCCTTTTCGAGGCAACATCCTAAATGAGGCTTAGAAAGTAGTGAGTGACGTCATTTCGCCAAGATGACACAAGCCTCGACACAGAGCTCCGTTAGGAAGTGCTCCACATTTTTGATACAAGCTCCGAAGCCTTGGTGTCAAGGGTAACAGCATTAGTCACCAGTCCCAGTATCGGCAACAACACGGATGGCTTCAGACTGTACTGATCGACCTAGTTTAATCGATTATCTGAAGATAGGCCCGTATAGCCGTCGCTGTCGCAACTAGCCTACCTGTCAAGGCATAGCATATAGGCTCAGTACCAGCTAGCGCGCGAACAGCCGATCATGGACCCTTGGCTGGTTCGTCCGCCCCCTGGGACTAGTTCCCAAAATGAAACCAGTGCCGCGAATGTCTCGACATCAGAAAGTTCGGAAGACGATGATGCAGTCGTCAGAGTAGAGCCTAGTAGCAAGCGAAACCCATCAACAACGGAGGATCTTGCTTGAGCGAGTGAATATAGCCAGCTAGAATTAGAATTAGCTCTGGGAAATGTCAATTTAACTGTCCTATGGATCCTGATCTTTTCTGCCACTTTGCCGTCTCTTCCGTTTAACCTGCGCAATTGGCACAGTTTAAAATAATCACGGACACTAGGCAGCTATATACTTCGGAGATACTGATATTGCAAATTGATCATTTCGCTGGCGTCAAATTAGCCGTAAGTAATTTGACTAAGATATCTTCACGAGAAGCATCAGACGTTATTGCACAACACTTTCTATCAGATATAAAATACTGCATTGTCAGTGACTATAAAGTTAGATTGGTTACTAGAATTGACATTCATATTTTGAATGGCTTCGTCGAAAATTCATGCCAATTGCCTTACTTAGATTGACTAGCTACAAACACGTCGCACACAGATGAAAAAATAATATAATATTGTTGCTAGCTCGTCATTTTAGCCATGGGTATCCTTCCAATATCAGTTAACATTTCCCAGTTAAACTTGCTGCCGAATCAGTATGTGCAGACCTTTATAATGTGTGTTTAGCGACCTTGCCATGACATAGCTAGCGAACTTGGAATGTAGGTATACCGTTCGCAAAGAGTTCTTGTTCGTCTTTATGCATGGTCGAAGGAAGTCGTGTCTCTTACGCCTAAATACTTTGAATGTTCTCCCTCTGCAGCTGCTGGGAAGGAAATGCTGCGGGTCCACTGCGCATTTACAGAGCGCTCGGCTCCGAGCAATAGTAATTTCAAATGACAGTAAAATTGTCCAGCCATATTTCCCTTATGAATGGGAGGGCTTTGTTATCGTTAATATTATGACTGGTTCCGTCCGCTGTTCCCCAGGCGAATCACAAGCTAGCGAGAAGGAAAAAAAAAAATCGGCGGTAAACAACCTAGCGAGTTAACCTGAGTTGCTGGTTCGTGACAGCTGTGAATATCGTTTCGAGTTTATGAAGAACGTTAATATTCAATGAGAAGTTTGAGGTAATCAGCATGGGAAAACCTACACCAGACCTTAATTTGATGCAAAAAAACAAGGCTTTTGTGAGGCATTTCAACACCAGCAATCATGCGCGATATCCATGGATGAAGGAGGAAAAGCTGTATTGCTGGGATTGGGTCCTGGGCCAAAGACGGACTCTGAGCGGGTGAAAAAGGCAATTAAATTATCATGAAACGGAAAGCTATTTATAGGGCTCTGTGCCAAGTGATTTTTCTAATTTTGCCGTCGCTGCCAGAGTTTTGTGTAACGTTAGGTATGTTGCAAAATTTATTTGGGAAAAAAATTATACGGCACTGCTGAGATGGTGAAATAGATTAACCGGTAATACAGCACGATGCTTTTACCAAAATTAACTTTACAGGGGAAACGGAATGAAACTTTTAGCCACTGAAATAATTTTTGTGACCTCACGGATGCGTAAGAACACAGCGTTAATTATTCATTAATTAGATCCTCCTGACTCCTTCGGCGTGCGATACTTCTTGTTTTCAAACATTGACGTCATATTCAGCCATACGCATTAGCGTGGTTGGCAAGAACAAGTGTAAATCAATACAACAAAACAGGGGAAGTATGGCATCCTGCATTTGTGGAACCGATTCGGCGGTCTCTGAGTACGTACAAAACCTTGACAGTACCGCGATGGCAAGATATTTCTTTTAGCTTAAGTACAACGAAGGTCTGTGTAGGCTTCCGGTGTTGTGCCAGGTAGTTATCCCCGACAAAGTTTCCCTATCAGCTTTGGTCAAAAATGAACACAAAATAAATGTTATGAGGGTAGTTCATGATTATAGCATTCTGGAGGGGGGATACACTTTATAGCAGGCTCAAAAATATGGTCTGAAATAATTTGTATTCCCCTGTAACATAGGATAGAAGTGAGCTAACCTGTACATACTCTCCAGTATTATCAGGCTTGATCAGAAATGAACACAAAATAAATGTTTTCATTCAATAGCAAGACGTGTGCGCTCCCGCGGACAGGGGAAACACTTTCTATCGGAGATAACTAACTTGGCACAACAGAAGTTACGAGCTGAAAGGTTGGAGGAACGACCCCTATTTGGGTCTGGGTCGGCTGGATCATCACGTGATTTTCCTACATCGAACAGAAATTCAACATTTGTTGATCATCATTGATCAGCGAAAGTAATCCACAGTCGTACGTTTACCCGAACGATTTTAAAAAGGGGCGCCAATATATTTTTTGGGGTTTTATTCGTGATAAGGGGGTTTAGAATATATGATTAATATTTAATATCGCGAGTGCATATACTGCGCATTCCCTAGCCACCTGGCGTGTCATCAGTAACAAGGCTGCCGCCGTTACAGCTGCAGTAGACATTTAAAGGAGGACTATACTGACCTATACATTTTGACTCAATCTTATAGTAATTAAATCCAACATAATATCCACGGTCGATTTTTTTTTCCATATATACCCCCTGTTCTTTTAAATGACCATTAATTAGCCGGAATTGCTGTTTCCAGGAGGCCGCCATTAACCCCACAAGTGGCATGAGAAGTTGCGAGATCATAACGTCACTGCGGCTGCCACATGCATTCATGTGCATGATGCATGCGATGTCAAAATGTCTGAATACATGGATATCTAAATAAATTAGACTACCAACCAATTTAAAATTGTTCATTGAGCGAATCAACTGTTTGATTGCAAATTGAGCCAAGTAAATGGGAAGGGGGTGAAAGCAATTGTCGAGTAGAGGAGGATGATTTTGAAGACCTTAACTTTGCTTAGTTCAGCACGCAGTTTGCCTGAATGTATTTGCTTGATTATTACATTTGGCCGCTGTACGCGAATCTTGTTCAATTATTAAATCATAAATGTTTAAAATTTGCGGCACAGATTTGCCTGAACGTGCTTGCCTAGTCTTCGGTGCATTTGTCCATTGCTTGCAATGCGAAAATAATTTCTCTCCCACATTCACGTTTGATGCGCTTCACACAATGTTTTCTACTCCGCGTATATTTTTAGACGCTTTAAAACCAGGGCCATCCTAACATGATTTCATTTTTAAGAGATCTTTTTTAATAATATGTGAAAGTTTTCCGACGAGAGGTGGAATTCAGAGGTATGCTATTTATTCAGATTACTGACATTATTTCAATCTAACACGGTAGCCTGGTTCGGTTTGTCTGCTTCTCATTATCTCTTCTAAATCATTATTGGCTTGATTTTGGTTTTGGTTGGTCAGTTGGCTGAATAAATGGCTTGATTACAAGTTAGGCAAAGTACACGGGAATTGATTTAAGGTGAGCTAATTATGCCAAGGTGACGGCAGCTGTCCAGCCTCACTGGTAATTAGCAGACTTCAAATCGCACTTTTCTTTCCGGAAGCATTTCAAATGGCCTCTGTTCACCTCTAAATTAAAGTTGTGTCGGATAGAAAAAGGTAATAATCAAGCTTGTCTGTCTGCCCCATAGAGGAAGCGGGAATATCTTGGTCATTCAACAATCTCTATGCAGGACCGCAGGACAATGGAAATTCATGGCGTTGACAGCTGCACTGACGTCACGATTAGGGGCGCCTCAAGCGGATCGAGGGTGAATTTTCGTCTGCTGTGGTGAAAATGGCGCTGTCCACTAGTTTTGTAAAATCGCTCATAAAAATTAAAGAAATTGCAAAATAAAGAAAACAAAGTCTTAGGAGCTTTTTTCATGATATATTGAAATAATAACACCCAACTTTCCCAGCCATGATAGTCCTCCTTTAACTCTCAAATTTTCTTGACTGGATGTACGATGGACGTTTTTACTTACTCGAATGTTCCTCTGGGTACCCAAAATTCAAGCCGAAAAAATACTGATCTTAGTCAATACTGATGAAGGTTGAAAACGGAATGCTTTCCAATACTAATATCCGAACTGTCAGTTAAATTCTCGCTATCGGAAAGTAAGGAACCTATCGAATTACCCAACAAAAAAAAAATATCAATCCCTTGCCATGACCGAATAATAAAAAGCGAAAGCTTAGCAAAACGTCACAGTAGAATTAGGGAAAATAACTTGCGACTGACCCGACAGAAAGTGAACAGTACAAACACGCCAGTGGGCCGACGGCATCCAGTTCTTGCATCGAATTGCATCAATCCAAGTAGATTTTTTCGGTTCTCGATCAGCAATACATAGGAAACGTATTCCTGAACCCTTCACGAAACGATTTATGCAGTTAGTAACGCTGCAACTGACTAGCATTATGACAAAAAGTGGAGGACAACTTTACTTCACCTATAAAATCAATTGTCATGATGTGGCTTTTTGCCAACTACGGTAGTCAACAAACCCACGTGACCAGGTTTGTGACATCACGAGAAGTATGGCTCCGGTACGTTCAATAAAATTTCTGGCTAAAACCCTGCTCTCTAATATATCTCAAAGTGGATATGAAATTTTTATTCTTGATGGCATATATAGATTTGTTAAATGTGCCTTAAGAGGCTAAATGACTGCTCTAATCATACATGAACCAAATTAAAACAGCTTGTTAAAATCCTAAGATTGCAATTGTGGTTGGAACAAAAACCAGCATACACAGTGGGGCGCCAGGACCGAGTATGAGAACCACTGACCTAACTAATGAAGGAATGGGGGAATGTTCCTTATGTCTGGACTTGACCAGCTGATTTTTTTTTTTCAGAATCTTAATGCTAAATAAGTGTGATTAAAAGACATGGTGATGTTAAACAGAGGTAAACAATTGACTGTGCCAACTTTTTTGGATTCTAATGCAGTTGTCACGCTGTATATTTCCACCAATATTAACATGTTAGGATATCAAATATTGTGCTGTTGTACCATTTTCAAACTGGCAGAGGGTGAATACAATTTTCAAATCCTGTGATTTTAGTTGCATTTTTGATGACGTACCAACTTCTTTGGAATTGGGGTTGTATTTTGTTTAATTAGGGTTTAGTTAATGAGGGTTCACAGTACAGCCATCATTTCTTTTCCTGAAAGTAGAGTATCGTAGTTTAAAGATATCCAAAACCCTACCTGCTCCCTCAAAGTGTAAAAATCCCAGTCAGGAGTTGTCAACCTTATAAAGAAGGAGCCAATCTGGCTGCAGTCTTTCGTTCCAGCCAAGCAATTACACACCTGATTCTATTAATTAACTCCTAGAGTCTCTGCTTAAGACCTTGATTAATAGTATCAGGTGTGCAGCTGATAGGTTAGAATGGAAGCCGGCCCTTGCTGGATAAGGTGAAAACCACTGCACCATGCAAAGTTTAAAGAAAACAAGTGGAATCAGAAGGCAGTGGTGTAACCAGAGCCGAAAATAGGGTGGGAAAAACATGTCTTAAACTGATTATAGGTCCTGACCTGTTCTCAATCATTTTTCAATTTTCCAATTATAAGAATAATCCCATAGCAAAGACACAGCTTCTTTCTTAATGCAATCTAAGGGCAACTGAATGATAGGCTGAATTCAATTTCAAAAAATATTTCACTCTCAAAGTACACTGTGCTAAAAAAGCAAACTACTTCCACGCTACCCTTCTGGCACATCCTGTGATACAGGCAATCCAACTTGCTCTTCATGTTTGTTAAAAGTGAACAAAAAACCTCCACACAATTTTGGATAATGTTATGATTCTGTCAGTTTGCCATGTCTGTTCTGTTTTGCCATGTTCTGTTTAGGTTGTTCCATGCCATGTTTTGTTTCTGCCATGTCTTGCCATTTTTGCCATTACCCATATTTCTGTATATAGTCCGGTTCATGTTTTCCACCATGCCCTTCTTTGCACTTTGTCTCCCCTGTCTGGTCTTTTGTTACTACAGCTCATTCCCCAGTCCTCCGTGTCACATGCTTAGGTGATTTAATGGTTTCTGGGTTTCCACCATTCCTTCTAGTCTCGTTTGCTTCCTTCACCTTACTTTGCTATTTTACTAACCCATACTAACAGTTCATTATTTTGTTAAGATACTAACCAAGACTAACATTGTATATAATATAGGCATGGGCAACGCTCTGCATAAACTCTAATGGAATGCGTAACAGCTGAACTGGGGCGGTAAACAAGCCTCAGAAAACTTATTAAAAAAATGATGTAAATACCATTTTCATACAAAAAGAACACCATGGTTTGATTAAAAGCAACCTTTTCAATAGGATACCCGCATTTCATACATGAACTCTGCGTATCACGGCCAATAACGCGATTTGAACAGAGCTATTATTCGCCCGTTGGATGAATGCGTGACCTCAATTTGCGCTGTGTTTACAAACTTTCAAGTGCACGGCGTGGCAAAAATATCCATTTTGGAGGTAGATTTCAAATAGCCCGCGCTGACGTGATATCCCAGGTACGGCCCTGATTGAATTACAGCCATCTAATTTGAGAAATTACGAGTCTGTTCGTCCAGTCTAGACCTCCAGGGGATGTGAAATAAGTTCGACAGAAGTTGTTGAAGTTCGTCGCGACTTCCTCTCAACAATAGCAAGAAAGGTGAGTGTATTTTTACTGTAAACCTACATAGTTAGTTGACAGAATATCCTGTGACCCTATTTGTGAAGTTTCAGTAAAATATACCAAGGAATAAACCAGCGCTAGGCGTTCAAAACCTACCAGTGTTCTGACAAATTTTGCTACCTATGCCACCTCGCGAACACCGGTCACAAGATTCATTCACTTATACCCTTCAATTCGAGACTGCGAGGATGGAAATCTGAATAATCAATTAGGAAAAATTCTCGGCTCTCGGTAATTCTGTATATCGTTTAAACATTTTGTTGTTGGATTATGAAAGAAGACTGAAAATAAGCGCCCGCTTTTTGTTTGGGTGTAAAAGCGCGTATTTAAAGGAGAATACATTGTATATTGATTAAGCATTGAACTCTGCATAAGTCGAACTGTTTTAATATTTGTTGATGACATTGCTTCGGCTTCCTGGAAGCAAGTACGCGCAAATCTGCTGTCTAGTGAGCATTTCAGGTTCGATGTACTGAGTAATAACGCCGCGGAAACTTAAACTGGCCCGTCATTCTGCCGAATAGTCTTACTAAACGAGTTAATCGTCTGATTGCTAATCAAGCAAAGGGGAGGGTTTCTGCCTCACCAAACTAACCTCCGACTGCTCGTCACTGTGTTTTACTATGAATTATTCACAGTAGCTCATTGAAACGATCATGGGAGGAGGGTATATGGATATAGTTACAACAGTGCAAAGTTTTTTGTTTTTTTTTAATCACCACGGGTTATTGAAGGGGGAACGTTTCGTAGCAGTGGGAGGGCAAACAACTGCTGGCATCAGCGACTTCACTGCATTTTATATAGTAATGGGCGAGTAGCGTGAACGTTTGCCCTCCCACCGATAATTTTGACATTTTTGCAGGCCATTGATCCAAAAAAAAAACTTCACAAGCAACCCATTCATACCATTTTTTAATATCAATGCAAAACCTAATGTTGAACATAATTGGGTGAAATTCAATGCATTTTCCATTAAAAAGGGCCTAGGGGGTGCTGCTGTACTTCAGAAAAGGGGTAGATGACTTTAGCATCAATTATTTCTGTTAGGGTACCCTAATGGATAATTTGGCCTGGTTTATTTCTGAATAGACTGTATTTTCAAAAATGCCCTCAGGCTTCACCCCCCAATTTTCACAATGGGTTTTGTTGAAAAATGCTGAAATCAGCCATTTTTGGGACCCTGTGGCTCTGAGGCCCTTTCCTGTAAAGGCACTGGACTTGTGGCAAACTCTTCGTCTATGTCTTCTGTACTTACCGGCAAAAAATGATTAGAAAATAATAAAAACTTTGTTCTCAGCAACTCAAGAAATGTTGTCATTTTATTCATTTGTGTTGCCCATGCCTATATAATACTAACTTACTAACGAGCACCAGGGATTGTATAGCTGCACTTACTAATTGATTAACAAGCTCTCAGCATTCGCCCTATTCTAGTCTCCGCCTCTTGCCTTCACTTAGTCTTTGCTGCAATTCAGCGGATCCTCCGCACCTGCTCCACTCTGTCATGCCTCATTATCTGTGCACGTTAGAACTCCCTAACCGGAGCTGTATGTTTTGTCATAGGATTGTCTCGTGATCCCTGTCCGCGTTTTGGCAGTTGCCTATTTCATGTGATTAGGTTCTCCCTCATGTTCCCTCCTTTGTAATCAGTCTGTCTTCTTGCACTTGTGTCTTGTTAAGCATGTGACTTCCCATGAGTGTTTATTAGAACGTTTGTCAGAACGTTCTCCTTTGTCTGCTTGTGCCACGCTTCTCTCGCCTTGTTTTCATAGTGATTACCTTTCTGACTGGACCGTCCTCGTTTTTCGATTTTTGCCTATTCCCTGTACTTTGCCACATTCTCAGTGTATCGAACCTCTTTTGTCTGACTACGATTTTTGTTATTGGTGCCCTGTTTACGATTCTGGATTTTGCCCTTTGGATTCTGATTACTGGTTTGTGGACTTTGTACCGTTGCCTGCTCTGTTGCCTGCCCCTTCAGAAATAAAGCGTCCATTTTGCATTCACTGGTTCTCGCTTCTGGTTGCTGGCGTAATCCTCACAGATAATGCTGATTGAAATGCAAAAATTACATGTCCAGGTCCATGTAACACTTATCAGTTCGATTTTCTCTGTATAATATTAAAGTAGAAAATTTGAAAATTAAATTTTCTAAAAGTATTTTTGTCAAATCAATAGATAATTTAAGACTTTCGAGTTGTTTTTTTTTAATTTTTGGAATGTTAGATTGGAAAATAGAAAAGCAGGACATCAAGGAAGTTTTACTTCTGTTTTTGTGTCTCATGCTGGCTAAGAGTGTGGGGTCAAAGCACCTGACTCAACTTGCATCTAATTGGCTGGCAGGGGCCACTTGCCTCACCAATTGTCACACCTGCATCCAGGGATTGCATCCTGTCATGGCCTCAAACCGAATCTGCAGTGGTAGCTAGGTAAGTCTTGACAGTTTTTCCTTCTAAATGCACATTTGGCAGAAGTGCCAACTCATGAAGACATTGACCTCTATCTTACACCCAGTGCTAAGCGTAACCCAAGTGTTTTTGCTACTTTCCGATACCATTATCCCGTCCAGCGTCCAGTTTGCCTTAGTAGGGAATCTGCTTGCGCCTAATTGGATGCCCGTGGACGTATTGGTCTTAAAATGAGGTGTGGTCAGGTGCCCTGCTGGCGTGTGTCTCTCTTTGAGGTCGCATAAAGCTCTTGCGCGTTTTGACCAACAAAACTTGGGTCAAAATTCAGTTTTTAACTGCTATTTTAAGGGCACATTATTCAGATAGTATTAAGTGCCTTTGTAGGCTAGAGCACAAACAGTACCCTCGGCTTGGCACACAGGGAAGAGCAGCTGTGCACAGACATGCAAAGAATTAGATATTAAAAGATTACGATGCAAAAGATTATCGAGTAAATCAAGATATTTAAAAAATGTCAGATGTCATAATGGCGAGAGCGATCTTTGGCGCTCCCCTGTAACTGTGTGCCTAATCATTGAATGCTCTGATTTATTTAAATCGCAAGGGAACCTAGTCCATCAACACCTAGGTGATTCGAGATTCAGCGTGCAAGATATTTGGAGTATTCGCAAATTTTTCAGGATAAAGCCATGACTCCATAAGAAGGAATTCACAATAAAACAGAGCAAAGGGTGGCCACGGCTCAAAACTGAACCACCCCTTATTTTGAGTTTATAGGATGATGAGTTTTTTTGATGAGTTTTCAAAGGTTCTGGAATTCGTTTTTCGATTCTTTTTGATTTTTGTGAGAAAATTGACATTTTTCATCTCACCTGTCTGAGACATGAAGTTCAAGCGAAATTCGAGGGTGTCATTAAATGGCTCACAGGAACCAAAATAGCTCAGGTATCACCAATATAACGCCTAATTCGTACAGAACAGATATCAAATACTTCAAGATCAAATTTCTGGATCGGAAGGGTGTTTATGAACGTGAACAAGGGCATTCTTTACTAGCCACTTGTGTGAGGTATCGTTCAGGAACCAGTCGCGATAACCAGGAATTGCAATGGAAGTGATTTTTATTAGCGAGGGGGTAAACCCCCGCAGGACCGAAGGCAACAGTACAAAGTCCACAATCCAAAAATCACAATCCCAGGGGCAGAATCCAGAGTCGAAAAACCAGGGCAGCAATACAGTAATTGTGGTCAGACAAAAAGGGTTCGATACACAGGAGCAGATAACAAAGCCAAATCAGAGCCAAAAAGAGGTAGTCGGACGGTCCAGTCAGAAAAGCAACACTATGAATATGAGGCGAGAAACGAGAGCAGCACAGGTAAACAAGGGAAATGTTCTGACAGGGAACTGCGGTGAGAAGACTGTTTAAATACACACAAGGGAAGTCACATGCTATGATTAGGGACATGTGAATGGGATCAGACTAATTACCTGGGAGCAAAACACAAGGGAGAACCTAACCACATGAAATTGGCAAAAGCCAAAACGTGGACAGGGATCACGAGACAACCTATAGACAAAACATACAGCTCCGGTTAGGGAGTTCTAATGTGCACAGATAATGAGAGGCAGGACAGAGTGGAGCAGGTGCGGAGGATCCGCTGAATTGCAGCAAAGACTAAGTGAAGGCAAGAGGCGGAGACTAGAACAGGCGAAAAAGCTGAGAGCTTGTTAATCGATTAGTAAGTGCAGCTATACAATCCCTGGTGCTCGTTAGTAAGTTAGTATTATATACAATGTTAGTCTGGGTTAGTAACTTTAACAAAAACAACAAACTGTTAGTATTGGTTAGTAAAATAGAAAAGCAAGGTGAAGGAAGCAAACGAGACTAGAAGGAATGTTTGAAACCCCGAAACCATGAAATCACCTAAACATGTGACACGCGGGACTGGGGAGAAGCTGTAACTTAACAAGAGACCAGACAGGGGAGACAAAGTGCAATGAAGGGCATGGGCAAAACATGGACCGGACTATAACAGAAAAGTGGATCAGGAATGGCAAAAACGAAAACATGGCAAGGAAACAAAAACTGAACAGAACATGGCAAAAACCTAACAGACATAATCATAAACATAACAGGGCATGAAGAAAACATAACAAGCATGGCAGAATCATAACGAACATGGCAGAATCATAACAACTTGACTACAAGTTGATAGACCACTGTAAATGAAGTTAAATTTTCGAAAATGTCTCATTCACCAAATAGCCCCAAATTCAGTCTGTACAGCCTATAAAGATGACATTTCATCGCTGTGCAGAAATTTCTGAAGGTATTTAATCAAGCACTTGAAATGTGAAGCTCGACTTTCCCGAAATTGATGATAATTTTCCTACGTGACTGCCGCTCTTGAGTCCCATGTGGTCCTTTACGGGTCCTGTTCCAAACTAAAAAATTCTCAGAAATGCAGATTCTACCTACCTTGTAGTTGTTGTTACTTTAGAATAAAGGAGGAATATCTGACCCAAAATGTATTCTTCTGTGCAGAGAAGCGTCAACGTCACTATATGTTAAGTGTCGGCGACCCGATGGGGGAGGGGTTGCAATAAAAACCAAGTGGACGAGGTGCGCATTCCTTGCCAGATGGCAAAGGGGTAGCACGTGACGTGGTTGGGGTAAAATTTTTAGTGATATAGGAAAAAGGAAAACCTCCAAGATTCGCATGATAAGGTCGAATTATCGTGAAAAGATACTACTTGACAAAGCCGCATGTTGGTATGCCATGAGGCTCAAAGGGTAATCCAAGACTGTCCCTACTGTAAGAGCGCCATGCCCATCTGGGTCATCCTCGTCAACCGTAAGCATTGGATGGGCCTTGAAGTCAAGCCATACCACCAGCCGTGCGAGGTTCTCTGACAAACAACGTGAATACTTTACCAGCAAGTTCCTCTTTAGCGATAAAACAAAACACAAGACCAACCCAGCTGACATTGTCAGATCCATGATGTCGGCAAAGGATGCCAACAGACAGCACTTGTTCTCAAGAGCCGAATTCCTTACTGCCCAGCAGGTATCAAGCTTTTCTTCTCGCCTAGCATCCAAGCAAGCATTATCCACCACTTCCAGCCAAGTGACAACAAGCGATGACAAAGACGGTACTGATGCTGCCATCCAGGAATTAGCTTTCGACAACATTGGCGATTAAGTCATGAGTAGCATAGGGCTGCAGCACCCCGGCTATTGTGACAACTTCTACCTCTGCGAGATGCAAGCTAAGTTGAAGCTGTCGACATTAGCTGTCGCCATGCCGCCAGAGGTCTGCAGTAGTTTTGAAAATGACACCTCTGATTTACAGTCCAAGAGGAAAGCTTCGATCATCGCCAGGCTGGAGGAATTCCTGAAGCAGTTTTTGTGGTCAATGTATCATAGCTTTACGGCTTTAGCAACCAATGAAAGGCGATTGAAAATTCTTTGCGGTCTCTTTCTTCTCTGGTGCTGTGGTTATTCTATGTAAAGGCCCATTCACACCAACCACGGATTTCCGTGCGGATTATTCGCACGGATTTTTATAGGAGCTAATTGCATGGGCTCTAATGTAAGCTTGCACACCAAGGCGGAATTTCCGTGCGGCAGAAAAAACATCCGCCCGGACTTAAGCTTCTGCAAAAATCCAGCTGCGAAATTGTACTTTTAGCCAATGAAATGATTTGTTTTTATTGATGTCACAGCATTCAAATCTTTTGATTAGCTAGATAGCTTGTATTCAGTTAACACTGAAATTCAACGCAACATCTTATAGCTATGTGTGCAGTTAGTTTATTTTTTCATAGTAGTTAGAGATCTAGCTAATCATAGTTTTTTTTTTTTCGATTAATGTTTTCATATGTTGAATATTTGCGCACCAACTCACGAAGCTGTGCGTCACTGAGGTGCCAATTATGACAAAGCTTTGTCTGGGTTGGACAAGTTAAGTTTATTGAAACAGCCCCAGGTCCGCACATCAATAAGGAAAACGTTCGTTGGCTACGTCAGTGCAAAAGTAGAATGCGAGGCTAACGTTATGGTTCAGATACATACAATGTCATTGTTGCTGCTGCTGCTATCATGGTTCATTTAGGTTAAATTATAACTCGCAAATTTTTTTTTCCGCTGTGCAGAATTGGAACACAAAAACGTGAAATTTCGCATCGAGTTCCGTGTGAATGGTTTAACGCGGAATTTTCGTGCTGCGAATATTCCGCAAATCCGTGCCGCTTTTCCGCTCCGCCCCGGTGTGAATGGGCCTTCAGGCAGCCCGGCAGTCAGAGGTGGAGACTGTGGTTTGGCTACTAGTGTTGTTGTTTCCAATCACCCATTGTAACTTGCAGTTAGCAGTTTATTATGTACTAACCAAGATGTCTGGGTAATCAAATGTTTTTTTTTTTTAAATCTTATAACTGAGACATATATAGATGCCACCTCTGATCGAATGTACTGGTTGGGATAACCCTCGTGTGTAGTAATACTAGGCACACCCATTTTCTTCATGCAAGGAGACGGTGGTGACGCAATTTTATGTAAATGATGGTGTTTAAATCCAAAGTGTTGGCCTAAGATGTAGCTGTATTTGATATTTTTTGTTTGTGATGAAGCAAGGGACAAATCTAAACTATAAATCAGGCTGAATTAAATATGATGACTGGGGTGAATTTCATATTATAAAATGCGCCCTCTGGAGGGGGGAATAACTAGGAACCAAAGGAGCATTATTTCATATTGTAAATGCACTAGCTATCCTACAAATACGACCTGGATAAATCTGTGTTAAAAAAAGAAAAAATAAACAATAGCAGCATTCTAGTAACACAGCCTTTCTAAGATACATTTTGTCATGAAATTAAGGGAGGGGTTGGGGGAAATGCCCCCCCCACCCCCAAAAAAAAAAACAACAACACCAACAAACAACATCAAATAAATCTTGCAAGGCTGACTCTGTTACAATTTGTGCAAAGCTTTCGTAAATTCTCAAAAAATACACAATTTAGACTTCCAAAAAGACTTCCCTGCTGATAATTATTTCCATCTGCCCCCCCTTATTTCTAATGTTCCACCTGCATGAATGGACGTGACTTGTCTCAGCCATGTCTTAAGTTTCGAAACATTAAAACACTCGTAACATGGGCTTATGGATTTCTACAACTCCCGCGAAACTCCTTGGAGCTTGAAATTGTGATATATATATATAAAATAACTAAAAGGACTGTAAGGAAGGAAAAATTTGCTCTTTGGTTGATTTTTGCGATCGGAATCATGCAAAAACAAATTCGTTGCAGGTCAAGAAGGCCGTCATGTAGGAAAATTATCATCAAATTTGGCAAAGCTGAGATTCACATTTTCAAGCGCTCGGTGAAATACCAAGAGAAATTTCTACAAAGCAATAAAATATCATCTTTAAAGGCTGTGCAGACTGAATTTGGGGCTATTTGGTGAATGAGCAATTTTTGAAAATTCAACTTCAATTTGATCAGTCTATCACTTTGTAGTTAAGTGGCTACTAAAGAATTCCCTTTTTTGTGGTCAAATATACCCTTTTAATCTGGAAACATGATCTTGATGAAGTGTTGGATATCTCTTTTGTGAATTAGGTGTTATATTGGTGATACCTGACCTATTTTGGTTCCCGCGAGCCATTTTATGACACCCTTGAATTTCACTTAAATTTCAGGTCTCAGACAGGCGAGATGAAAAATATTCATTTTTCTCACAAAAATCGAAAAACAAATTCCAGAACCTTTGAAAACTCATCAAAATTGTCCTATAAACTCAAAATAAGATGGTTCAGTTTTGGGCTGCGGCCATAATTTTGCAAATTTGCTCGATTTTTGTGTGCATTCCCTCTTAATACTCCTTCACTCTGCCATTCATGCAGTCTTCAAGGTGATCCCCCCTGGAGGGTTAGCTGTTGGGAGACCATGGCACATCATGCCTATACCTGCGTGAATTCTACTCAATTGAGAATGGGAAATGCAAATTAATTAATGAACAGGCATCATCACCAAGAACTGACTGCAAAACAAATAAATGTTTTGAGGAGTGTAAATGAGCATATGCTAATATAAATGAGATTTTTATAATAACCACGCACATTTTTAATTTCAGGTCAGTCTTGTATTAATTTTTGTACCTTTGTTGTGCTTTATAGAAAGAATCTTTGGAGCGCTTCAGACATCCAGAGAAGTCCAGCACGGATCGACCCGTTACCCACAATTATCTCAAAATCAATTCTGAAACAAACTTACCCACTAAAACAATACATGCAACCAGTCTGTCTCGCTTTTGTCATAAATATACTACTCTGCATTTTGTCGGAAATGTGCTTATTATAATTTATGGTTTGGCTGACAGACAATGCAGCCGTAAAATGTTGAACTTTATGAGCATTTAAGTTACTGATGAAATTCTAGTGAGTGTCTGTAATTAATCCAAATGTCTTCCATACATCCAACTTGGCCTTCAAGGATTAGATTTCAACAATATTCACCAACAGTGATCTTATGTCATCCACGTTGATCCATTTCTTTCCCAGCCTCACTGTCACCTGTCGACAGAAGCAAGTTCATCTCACTCCTGCTGGACATTAGACGATTCAAGGGGTTACAGTAGCGTAATCAAAATAAAATCCCAAGATGTTATTTTCCTCACTCATTTTAATTTCTCTTGGTTGTTGCCTTGTTCGCATATTGTTATGTTTTTACCCGCGACCTTCAATTAAAAGATTTTTTTTTTGTTTCCCTGTTTTAGGCACACATTCAAATGCGACCCCTGGATTCACGGTCTATGAAGACGTTTTTCTTCGGAATATGATTAGAACAATTTTGAACGATATTTGAAAATACATTTAAAGGCTAACATTTTTGGACATTACAGAGATCAGGTTTCTGAAGTGGTTTGCTAGTGCGCCTTCACTTTGCGCGCGAGTAAACCCGTCTGTGCAGAGAAGTGTTTTTCCTACTATTTGGAAAATAAGCCCTTACAATAGCAATTCACAAAGGTGCAAGGGCATCTGGCTTTTAAAGGGCATGGGAGATGACACTCTGATTGATTTACTTCACGTTACCACCAAAACACGCCTAGAAAGTAAGTATGACCCCTTTGAACCTTGCGCCTTACTTTGCGCCCTGATAACCTGCCGGTTAACTAGCTGAAATAGATTTGAACACTCCCTAAATGCACTTGCGGCACGCGGTTCAGACCATGCGCTTAGATTGTGGATATAGGGCCCTCTGTGTTTATGTAAGTACATAGCTTGAGAGCCATCTATATTGTTTGTCCAGTATTGCCCAGAACGGAAAAGCTGAATATGTTAGCCCACCGGTTCCCAAACTCAAGTCCTGGAGCCCCCTGTGTATGCTGGTTTCTGTTCCAAACATATTGCAATCAGGATTTTTGCAAGCTGCAAGGTTAGGGTTTATGCTCATGCAAAGAAAGCCAAGCCATGTTTAACTTGCATCATAGGCCACCCCTCTGGGCCGGAGACGGGGCTTCTCCGCAAATCAACTTTGCAGTGATGGTCTAACTTCTGCCATCTGACTTTGTTTTTCGATTTCAAACCGGGTAGCGGCTGCACCTGCAAGTGTACATGATGCATGGACAGTGCACAACAAGGCTAACGTAATATTGCCACATAGATTAGCGCAATGGTTCCCAAAATTGGTCCTAGTGCCTCCCTATGTATGCTGGTTTTCGTTCCAACCATAATTGCCATCGCAGAATTTTAACAAGAGCAATCAGGAGATGGCATATCCCCCCGACCCCACGTCATCAACTTCGGATTAGCAAAAGGCACCTCGTCAGGTCATGATTAATGTGTGCACCAAATTTTGTGGAAAAATATTGAACGGTTTTCAAGTTATGTTCCAGAAACGAAATGTTCACAGACATACAGACAGACAGACGGATGGACGGACAACCGCACCCATGACTATATCCCCCGCATTATATGCCGGAGGGATGATAAGCTATTAATTTGTTAATTTGTCTTGATTTGGTGCATTTTACGTTCAAAGCAGTTTTTTGCTGTCTTAAGCCATGGAAGCATCCACATGTGCCATGCAGAATGAAAGACCCTTGAACACATTGTTTTTTTCCTATGTAACAAGCAATTTCAGGGAACAACATTTTTAAACAAATCAAATTAGACACTGAGAAAATCAGGAAGCGCTGAATTAAATTGCTGAACACAGGTGTGTAGAGCTCTTTCAAAATTAATTTACTTGCACTAAATAACAAATGCATAAAACAAAACAGGTTTTTCTGTCATTTGCCTTTCTAATAAATTTTTAGTTTTTGCAACCATGTGTCCACAGTTTCACCAATTAGGATCCCATTGCTTGGGTACTATTTTGTCCTCTTTTTATGCAGTAATTACTCACATATAACAATGTGGATATGGAATTTATTCTTCACTGCATGTATGCATATCTGTCAATACATGTTTTAGATGGAACCTCCCCTCTTTTAATGAATGTCACCTAAAATGTTCCATTTATACTTATTAGGGCATTTTATTTACAGATCTTCTATCTGGTGAAATAAATTTTTTTATCGTTTTCCAAAGATGGACTGTACAACAGATTCAGGATGGCGGCCGCCATCTTGCATAGCACACAAAGCTGCAGCATTCCAATTTTGATTTAGAATTTGATTGCCAACGTGAATCTGTGACATGGCTTATGTTCTGAGCTTAGTCACTTAAAAGTAAACACAACAAACACAAGGGATGCACAGCCAAGGCAAAGCGAAGCAACCATGATGCGTCATCAGCCCACACTGCATTTCGTGCCATTCAAGATGGCTGCCACCACAATCAAACAAAAAATAAAAATCAATTTTTAAATTGTCTTCACAGCTCCCCTACTCTCTGTCAACAATCAATGAACTATGTTAATCGGATGGATAGATAAGTAAAATAGGATTATAAGTGTTCAGGCATTTGCTCTGACAATAAGAACAGCGAAACATCTGCTGTTGCTATGGGAAAGACCTGACTTTTACAAACAAAGGTCACCAGTTTACAATGGAACAAGAAGATCCATAACATCGGCAGTAAGACCTATCTTTGAAGGACGATAAAACAATTATTTCATTATGGGGCATTTTCTTTATCTTTATTCGCCAATCTTTATCTATTTTTCATTTTCATTTATTTGTATCAGACATGTAAAAAATACAGTCCATAGTAAAAGTAGGTATAAAAAATATAAAAAGAAGTGGCAGAGATATAAATCTACCTGTAACAAGTGTATAATTGACTGTGCCAAAAGGCAACATGACAAGAACTTTGTACACATCTGAATTAACAATGGTAAAAATAACATTTCTAGAAGACATAACTCGACTAATGAACATGAAAACAGATTTACGTAATGTTTCTTAATAAGAACGGACATTGTTAAACACAAACATGCCATTAGCACTGCACCGACGGTTAAAACCATGGATAATATGAAATGCATTGTTAAAAGCAACTTTAACAGAATGAACAGTAGAGGACTTAAAATTGACCCAAACATAACAGAGATAAACACTTGAACAAAAAGAAGTAAATTATCGATTCTTAGCATTTGAAGAGCAAAAATAAAATTGTTTAGAGATCATATTGCTACGGCTATAAAGACACCTTACTTTGGCCTGTATATCTTGATCATCACTAAGATCATTTGACATTATATGCCCAAGATACTTGTAATGAACAACATATTCCAATGCTTTGTCATCAAGCAAAATATCATTGAACACATTGTAATTATTGGTATCAAATAACATAACTTTTGATTTGTCGGAATTGAATATAATATCATGTGACTGACCATATTGAGAGCACATGTCTAGCAACTGCTGGAGACCCTTAGCAGAAGGTGAAAATAAAACAATATCATCTGCGTACATAAGATGGTTAAAAACCGTACCACCACAACAACAACCACATGGAATTCTATTGAGTTCAATACTCAACAGCTTGGTATAAAAATTAAACAACAGAGGAGAAAGTTTCCCCCCTTGCCTAACTCCATTAGAGACAGAGAATCCATCAGTTAGAGTAGTACCCCAACGAACACGATACATCTGTCTAGAATACCAATATCCAATAACTCTAATAATATAAGTAGGTATACCAATACCAAACATTTTATGAAGGGGCCATTTCATGGTATTTATTTTGTTGCGGACAGGACATTCACAGGCTTTTTTCGTTAATAAAAATTATTCCTGGGAATAATTGAAAAGTTTTAACTGGTGAGAGGCAAGTACTACCCAAGTACCTTATTTGATAAAAACATCAAATGTTTTGAATTTCATTTTCATTTTCAAAATGAGGCTGGAAGTTGCATTGCGGACAGGACAAAAAGTGAAGTGGGTTTTTTTTTCCTCGGAGGGAAGTGAAAAGTTCTGTCCATCCACTGGAGTTTTATAATCCAAAGCCAGGTAATTTTGTTCCTCTACATCTTAGGTAGGTTTCAGAAGAAATTATGAATTTGTCACTCAAACAGTGAGCCGAGGGGGGGGACTTATTCCAATGGGAGGAGCGTTGCGGACAGGACGTGTTGGACGGGACACTTTTTCACTTTGATTAAAAATGAGCAAAAACACACATTTACTTCATATTAAATGTATTATACTGCATTATTTACATATTTAGAACATAAAGCTGCATTATATAAAACAGTTGACATGTTTGAGAGGATATCAAAGCTTTCAGCAGACCCCCCCCAACAAAACCACCACCACCACCTCACCATCGACCTGATGGGACATTCTCAGAAAATTCTAGTAGGATATATAAGCAGTACAGACAAAGTTCAAAATATGATTCCTGTCAAACAGTCATTTTAAACTCAAACTGTCTGGAAATTAATCAAACAACAGTCCACTCAAATGAACAAATATGCCTCGTTAATTAAGACTCCATTACTCAAAAAACAATTGATTCAATTGAGCAAAGCTGCCAGGTTATAATAAGATAACAATTAATTCTTGGGAGTCATAGGGCATAATTAAGAATCTGATGTCCAAAGAGCCATTAATTGCAATTGCATTTTAGTGAATGATTTGGAAGAAAAGGGCTCACAAACATGTCAAACACTAATTACTCAGATGAGTAGGAGTGCCTAATGAAATGAGACAGGGAATCCAGATTCAACACCAAGCTGCCCTGCCAGTGCCATGAAAACACCCATTCAAATTCCTAGAAAGTTAACTGAAATAAAACAATACTCTTGAAACATGTCAAACAATAATAAAAATCTTGAAATCTGTGTTATTGAATTGAAAGACAAGCCATCCTTGCACCAAACTCATACCCTTTTTTTTCTGTCTTCATTTATAGGACATTTATTGTATGCAATCAGAAAGACCTACATTTGCATTTGTTTCCTTTAAAAGTACCTCAATATTAGTTAAATAAGAAACAACCTCCTAGAATTTATAAGCCTTTATTCTAAGTAGAAGGGGAATATCCATACCAACTAAAAGCCAAATCCATTATTACTACATTAACTTGTCCTGTCCACAACGTTTTTGTCCTGTCCGACACGCAAAACGTTGTGGACAGGACAAAAAAGAGTTGTGGTTTCTGATGAGCTGTGTTGAGATTTTTCAAAAACCTTTTTGTTATATTGTTTTATACTACCTAAGCTAAGAGAATTCTAACTTTGGTGTTTATAGTCTTATTATTGTAGGAAAAAAATAAACTTCTTTCTTCCAACCCTGTGTTGGACAGGATACTTGACACCCGTGAAGTAGAAATTTTATCACTTCACAATCTGAAAAAGAAAACTCACTGATGGATTGTCTGCATGGATATAAAACGTATCCTGTCAGCATGAAAAAAATTTCAAAAATGAAACGCACCACGAGAAAATGACGAAAAAATGTGTGTCCTGTCCGCAATGCTCTGGACCCATGAATTCGCGAGAAAATCTAATTTGCATAATTAAGGAGCAAGAATTTCGACTCAATTTTCTTTTTTCCAGGAAGTTCAGATACCTATCTAAGTCATCCAATTGTTTTTTTGGCAAGATTCAGATGTTTAATTTTTTCATGCCACTTCACAATTACCATGGAATGGCCCGAAGAAGGGTCATTACACCTCAATTCAACAGATTTAGAGAACATTTTCTGCTCGACCATCTCAGATTTGCTTCAGATTTTTACCAGATGAAGAACAACCATAATAACTAACTCATGCAAAATATTAGACTTATATATCAAATAGATACCGAGAAAAAAATTTGTGAACATGGTACCCCCCTCACCGTTTTCGGTGCATTTTTGCGATAAATCTTAAATCTACAGCAAAGTTCATACTGCATTATCTCAAAAAGTTTTCTAGATAGAGTCATGAAATTTTCAGGGCAGAAAGCCTGCTATCTATAGATGTCATTTGTCTTATTTGAAGGGAATTGCCTTGGTTTTGACCATGGTGTGACATTGTGAAATTTGGAAAAAAAATTTAGCACTTTCACAAACTCCTATATTCACTGGCCCATCAAACACAAACTAAACTTGGCAAGTGTCGAATAACTAGAGGTTCTTTTACATAAGTCTATATTGTTTTGATATTAACATAACTGGTTGTGTAGCATGCATATTTCTTGCATTTTTTTTTAAATAAATCGCAAAATATTATTTTTTATTAAATTTCATCTTCCAATTGCTCAGGTATGACAGGCTGTACCAATCAACAAAACATATTTCCTGGAAGGGCATCTTATATGCATACTGCATGTGAAATTTCAAGATGGTTCTAGGACTCCAACCAGGAAAAATATTTTTTTTGAAAAATAGACATATCGTCGCAATTTACGTCATCGCCAGCATAGGTTTGAACACTGTCACACATTTACCATAACTCAAAGAATTTTATTTATTTGAAAAATACAATCTAATGGATGAATCAAAATTGCTTCCAACAGTGAACAGATATGAAAAATCCCTATTTCATGTTTTTCAGTTTGTTCTCTCTCAAGATAGTTCCAGGACTCCAACAAGGAAAAGTATATTTTTGAAGTACATGTATTTGTGCATTTTCACTACTTCCATTTTTATCCCAGCTATTGTTTCATCATACATGTACATGTCATGACATATCTCAATTTCCTGATCTCATGATAGTGTCCTGTCCAAGAAACATGTGGCAGCTTGCTGGTGATGTCAGGGAATAAGCCCACTGAAATCCCAACACTTCTTGGAAAATGCTTGGCTGGCATATTAGGTCAGCCTCCACCATGACCAGGTCAGATTTCGCTGACATCATCAGGTCATCATCAGGTATAAATAAGACCCACTCCTGAGATATCATTCAGATCTGTCTTGAAACGGGTGAAAGAATGAAGCAATCACAGGAAGTGTTCTCTGATCCAACACCAACTCTAAAGTTACAGGACATGATACCTGGAAAATACATCAGTTGCATGTATGACCGAGAGTGGTGGATAGGCAATATCAAAAGCGTTGACCATGAGGAAAATGATGTTCAAGTTTCATTCATGCATCCACATGGTCCAAACAAAAGCTTCTTCTGGCCCAGAAAAGATGATGTTTGCTGGGTTCCGCTGAGCCATGTCCTTGAAATCATCGATTCACCTGTTACAACAACTGGGAGATTTATACACAGTTCCACAGGAAACACAAAAACGTTGGACAGAACAACTGAAAAATATTAAATAAGGTTTCATCATGTCTGTTTATAGTTGGGAACAATGTTGATTAATTCATTAGATTGTGTTTTTCAAATAAATAAAATTCTTTGAGTTATGGTAAATGTGTGACAGTGTTCAAACCTATACTGGCGATGATGTAAATTGCGACGGTATGTCTATTTTTCAAAAAAATATTTTGCCTGGTTGGAGTCCTAGAACCATCTTGAAATTTCACATGCAGTATGCATATAAGATGCCCTTCCAGGAAATATGTTTTGTTGATTGGTACAGCCTGTCATACCTGAGCAATTGGAAGATGAAATTTAATCAAAAATAATCTTTTGCGATTTCTTTTTTTAAAAAAATGCAAGAAATATGCATGCTACACAACCAGTTATGTTAATATCAAAACAATATAGACTTATGTAAAAGAACCTCTAGTTATTTGACACTTGCCATGTTTAGTTTGTGTTTGATGGGCCAGTGAATATTGGAGTTCGTGAAAGTGCTAAATTTTTTTTTCCAAATTTCACAATGTCACACCATGGTCAAAACCAAGGCTATTCCCTTCAAATAAGACAAATGACATCTATAGATAGCAGGCTTTCTGCCCTGAAAATTTCATGACTCTACCTAGAAAACCTTTTGAGATAATGCAGTATGAACTTTGCTGTAGATTTAAGACGATCGCAAAATGCACCGAAAATGGTGAGGGGGGTACCATGTTCACAAATTTTTTTCTCGGTATATATTTGATATATAAGTCTAATATTTTGCATGTTAGTTATTATGGTTGTTCTTCATCTGGTAAAAATTTGAAGCAAATCTGAGATGGTCGAGCAGAACCCACTTGTTGAATTGAGGTGGATTGACCCAGAAGTTTCTTACGGTTGAGCCTATCGAAAGCTTTAGAAGCATCAAGATAGGCCACAAACATCTGCGAGCCATGTTTCACATAATAAAGAATCAATTCCTTAAAAGCAAATACACAAAGATCAGTCCCATGTTTTGACTTGAATCCAAACTGATTAAAAGCAGTACTCAGAAAAGGTTCAATCCTATGAAGAAGAACTTCCTCAAGCACCTTAATAATAACATTGGATAATCCGATGGGTCGATAGTTGTTCCTATCACTGATGCGCTTGTTTTTATCCTTCAGAATCGGAACAATAACTGTTTCGATTAATTGAGCAGGGATATAACCGTGAGTAAGAACAGCAGAAAGTAATATTGACAATATGCAAAAGTATTCATCTATTCCCCTCAATAAACGTGCAGACTTGTAAAGTGTGCTCCAGTGTTTTTACTTTTGGGTAGTCTTTTTGAAGTACCCAGGTAAAAGTTTTTTTCTGTGTAATATTGACAATGTAACAGAGAAACTATTGCTGGCAAACTTAAGCTGCTCAGAAGTAAGATGATCACTACCAGGGGCTTTCCCACTTTTTCTTTGTCTTCTAATAAGAACAACTGGACTGATTTAGGCGACATTTATTTAAAAAAAGTGGAGAGTCCCTTATAGAGGATAAATCACTGCTGCATAACTCCACATTATTAAGAAAAATTAACACCTTGCTAAAATTCTATGATTGCAATTGTGGTTGGAACAAAGACCAGCAATATACACCACAGGGCCCCAGGACTGAGTTTACGCACCACTGTGCTAGCATATTTAGCTTTTCAGGTCCGGGCAGTACCGGACAATCACTATACATGGCTTTCAAGCGAAATGCTATATATGTATATAAACACAGTCTTCCCCATGAGTTGGTACCTCTGCAAAATGTGCATTTAGAAGAAAAAACTGACGAGACTTACGCTGCTACAGCTGCAGCTCTGTGAAAAGGCATGACAGGATGTGATTCCTGGATGCGGGTGTGACAATAAGTGAGCCAAGTGGCCCCCGCCAGCCAATCAGATGTAAATTGAGTCAGGTGCATAGACCCCAGTCTCTCAGACAGCCTCAGACACCAATACAGAAATAAAACCTCTCAGATTTACTGTTTTTCAATTTTCAATTTTTCTATCCAACATTCCAAGATTAGAAAATTCAAATAATAGAGAAATGACTCCAAAGCCAGAATTATATATTGATTTGACAAATTTAAAATATAATTTTATAAAACTAAATTAAAAATTCCAATTTCCTATTTTTCATTTTTTTATACTGAAAATTAAATTGTTAAATGTAACACTGACTCCTCCGAACGAAGTGTCACATTTCTTGTCTAACTGCATAGAGGAGAAATGGCAACACCTGTGTTTTCGGAGTGAAAATACTGTTAATTAATTAAAAATTACTTACAAGTCTGGACTACTAGGCTTATTGGTCTAAAGGGATGTTCTCTGCCAACCAAATTTTCTGCTCTGGCTATGCCGAAGGCATAAAAGCTTTTAAAAAAGCCAGAAAAATTCTGACCAGATACTGCATCAGATACTCAAATTAGATCGCTTCAAAAAATCACCAGTTTTGCAGTTGGATGCCTTAACCTGGTTATTTATACTTGACCAGTAGTTCCTAAAATTGATCCTGAGCCCCGCTATACTTTCTTGTTTTTGTTCCAGCCACAATTTTAATCGTAAGACTTTAAGAAACTGTTAATTTGTCTTCAGTAGGGGTACATCATATTCAGAGCAGATATTTATCCTCTCAGGTCATATTTTGACAGAATGCCTTGAAGAATAAAAGTTTCATAACCACAAATGTGATGTATTCAAAACATGTACATAAAGGAAAGGAAAAATTTTACTAATTAAATAAAAGAATCAGACCTAGGCCACACGCACATGTGTATTTTTCAAAGTGGGGTTTTTCCCACTTCATTTTTCAAAAAAATCTCAGCCCACAGGAAGACACAAAAACACAACTAGCGGGCACTCGGTAGAGCATGTACCTCTGCCACGCCACAAATATTTTAATTCTTCCAGATCCAGAATACAAAATATATTCTGGATCACTTCCAAAATTAAATCAACTCTTCCTTGGACTACCACCTATCATCCAGCCAAATTCGTGCCAAAACATTCATAACTTTTTAAGTTATCTGGTCAGAAATGTTACACAGACCCGCGCTGTAGCAGCGTAAGTCTCCTCAGTTTTTTCTTCTAAATGCACATTTTTGCAGAGGTACCAACTCATGGGGAAGACTGTGTTTATATACACATACAGCATTTCGCTTGAAAGCCATGTATAGTGAGTGTCCAGTACTGCCCGGACCTGAAAAGCTACATTTTAATTCTTCCAGATCACTTCCAAAATTGAATCAACTCTTCCTTGGACAACCACCTATCATCATGCCACATTTCGTGCCTAACCGTTCATATTTGAGTAATTGTGTTGACAGACAGACCGACAGACAAACAGCAGGGGTGAAGTATCACTTCCTTGGTGGAGGTAATGGCACTCTGACATTACCAGCCAAAATTCTGCCCTATCCAACGTGAACAGTGGACATTGAGTTTCCAGAAATCTTCCACCTGGCTAGTGTTTCCCAAAAGGCCATTTTCAGTGACCAAAAATGCAGTTTGCTTGTGGACCAAAGGCCGAAACGCATAGAAAATGCTATGTTGTCAAAATTGCCCATGTCCGCGTGGATAAGGCCTCATTTGGAACCTAATTGGTGAGACTACAGACTCAGTGTCATGAAATCATACAATTTATTTGGCAATATGATGATGAGTCAAGCCAGCTGTGTCATGTTCATGTTATTAAGTTCAAGAGAGGTATTTCGAAATAATTCAGAACACTTGTCTTCAGCAACCTCATTTGCAGCTTGCTGAAATTGTCAGTGTCTAATTTGATCTGTTTGAAAACTTCAGGCTATTCCTGAATTGACTTGCAATACAGGAAAGTAAACAAAATGTGTTGTAGTCGCTTTTATTATTCATGGCATGCATAGATATTTCTGTTGAAATATGGCTTCAGAGGTTCAATAAATGTTACAAAGATGAAATGCTACTAATAAAGATAAATTAACAGCTTGTTGAAATCCAATTAAAAAAACTCAGCCAAGTTTGAAAACCACAGACGCTATAGTCAAAGAAATGGGATTCATGGTTCTGCATCAAATAAGTCACATGTCCAATGTGAAAGGTACTATACGAGGAACAGACAGAACTAAGACGGATGAGACTGATTTGCAACCATGTTGAAATCTTTCATTTACTCACAGCCAATACATACTCATACTATTAGATGAGGGGGTCACACTTTAGATGAAGTGTTGCTCATAAAGGCTTTATACAGCATGCATAATGCCTTCATAAATGAGACATAATGTCTTCATAAATCATACGTAAGCAAATGTCATGCTTTGTAAAGGGTGAAATAACACATCATTCAGCATGTGATGCCAGATGTGACAATGACAATGTCACTTAGCTGACAATGTCACCCTTTGTAGTATTTAGCCACTAGCTAAGTGACATTGTCAGTTATATGACATCTGGCATCACATGCTGAATAAGGATGTGTTATTTCACCCTTTACAAAGCATGACATTTGCTTACGTATGATTTATGAAGACATTATGTCTCATCTATGAAGGCATTATACATGCTGTATAAAGCCTTTATGAGCAACACTTCATCTAAAATGTGACCGATGAGGGAGATGGCTGCAAATAAAAATCACTAAACATCTGATCTATCCATCTGTTTTTTTTAGTACAAACTGTTGAAAAGAATGGTAAGAGAGACATTTATCTGAATGGGACTGAAATTAAGAATTTGATTATTTATGCATATCATAAATAAAGAAATAAATTAATCAATGAATACAAGACGGATATTGCATACAGGTCTTAAAGCTGAAGGACATCCTGTTATAGGCTACAAAGCACACAGAGGGATTACAACATCTTGAGCTTCTTCTTTATCCATCTCAAATCAACTAATGACTACCAACAGCAAGACGAGCATTAATCCGCATCCAGTTAAAATCTAAATTCTGCGTTACATTTGCACTCCAAGCTGGCAGTATTGGACATCACCATAGTAATGATCAGCACAAACCTGATTACTCAACTGTTAACCCTTACTAACCACTTTGATCAAGATTTTTACAACAGAATACCTCATCCTCTTAATATGAGTAAATGAATGAATAAATAAATAAAAAACCATGAACACTGATGTCCCCAGAATTCCTTTATTTATACAGAATTATTCCTTCCTATGAGGGTATTGGTCCTTAAGCCTGACCAGGCAGAACTGCATGTGCACAGCTCACAGACCAATGAATCAAACACTTGAATGAGTGCTACTGCCACCCATCTGTCTTCTTTTAAAACAGACTTCTCTGAGTTGGATCCTGATGCAGTCTTTTCACAGTCATGATGACTTCAGCTGAGTTATGTATGCATGCTACTGAAAAGCGCATCTGACACAGTGCATTGCTCTATTTACAGCTTTAGAGCCACTTTATCTGCATACATTTATAAATCTGATTCTCCACTCATAGTTCACAGAACAAGAGCACTTTCTTATGATGGACTGCAAAAGAGAATCAAAACCATTTTAGCTAATATGGCCAAATATTGAAAATACAGTAGTAATTGGAAATGTTGAAAGAGCAGTTTTATTAAAATATATTTACATAATTTCTCATTGATTGAAAGGTTGGTTGATGAATCATCACACGATAACCAGGTACTCAATTTCAGAGCAATCGCCTAAAAGGAGTTTAAGACTGCTTTCACCCGGCTGGCATTCCACTGCATCCAACCAACCGGCATTGAACTCCTGATCCTCTTACATTCAACCGCATTACAGTCAGAATTAGCTCGTGATTTCGCACGCCGTTACTCAAGTATTTTTTGTGTAAAAAGAAAAATATTAAATAATAATAATAATAATAATAATAACAAAAACCAAAGAAAAAAAGCTTTAAAAAAAACCTGAGTACATAAAGGTGAGCAAGTCTGAAAACTGAGGATAGCCCATTCACAAGTTGACATTAACACTGTAGAATGAAGCACATTTATCATATAATGTTTTGAGACCGCAAGGCTACTACCATGATACACCTGGCTAAATAAAGGTTACTAACACAGTTCCCCTCTGTGTGTGGTTATGTGATCAGTACTGCCATCCAATCTTATTTAATTAAAACATAATCGCTCCTCAAACTTCATGCCACATTCTGTACAGCACAGAAACCGACAGTAAACAAACCAAATGGTAGGCTACACATTGCAGTAGTGACCTTCCAGACATAATTTTTAAATACGTCAAGGGAACACGAAGACTGTCACAACCCCTTTGATACCAGCTGGTAGAAACTACGTAAGGTTAGCGAATGAAGGTTATTTTTCCAGTCGTTATCGCATAGGTAATAACGATCACCTGAGCTTATCTAGCCTATACGCAATGCCCAAATGCTCGCGATTGACCCCGCGTTAGTGCGAAAATTCCCCCCTTAAAATAACGGCTAGACACAATGAATCGTTACACGACCCAATAAAGTTAGTCCTGCCCGTCGGTGAAACAGTTCATTCAGGAAGCACGTCAACCGAGACGATTTTGTGTTATAGGCAAAGCTGCAGCTGAAATGATAATAGGCAAAACCAAGATATGCCTCAATATTCAATTAATAAATGCGTTTTCTTTGTATGCATCACACGGTTAGGAAACAGGAGAAAAGATAAAACCACAAACTTACAATTGACTCTCTTGGAGAGACTACTTCGGCTGCGTTCGCGTTAGTCTCCTCTCCTAGTCCGAGTCATGCGGTGGTAAGAACCTTACAAGCACACACTGAACAGTCAGCCGATTTGCGGCAAACAGAGCCTCGGTCCATGATATGCGCGGTCAAGCCAAGACCAAATTTTCGCCGCGTATTGAGTATAATAGCTCTTACGCCTTTTCGTTAATCCCTTTTTTTCTGTTTTAAAAATAAAGGAGAGTGTAGTGAAGATGTTTTTATCTCAGTCAGGGTCGCGGTATCCAACGGGTGATTCCATCTTCTTTGGGCAGTGTCGGCACCTGAGTCCCCCGCGGAACAGCCAATCAAACGGCATGAATCAGCCTCGCAACTTCCCATAGAAGGGACCACAGCCCGGAGAATTAAATCAGTTGTGAAATCTTTATTCTGAATGTATTTCGCAAGGAAAAACCTTGCTGCTATCAAATATGTCAGGATATTGGGCTTTTACACCTTCTTTTAAGAGCTGAATGAGGCCAAAGTATTTTGATTTATGATGGTATTGATCATGAAGATGATATTGCATCTGTACAGGAGTGATTTATGTCTTCTTTAACGGATTCGCTTCATCGTATATTTAATAAAATGCATATTGATTCTTTCATTAAAGAACGCTTTTAGGATCCGTTTTCATTTGGAGTCAGTTCTACTTTATTACTTTTAATAATGGATCAATAAGTTGCCTGATATTTTAAACACATAATTTTTCTTCGAAGTTGTATGTCCATCTGCCAAGCGTCTCTCTGAAGAGGAAAATAACAATGGAAATAGATGGATTGAATGAAATTATTGTAAATATTCTTTCTTTTAAAATGTTCAATGGCAGGACATCCTTTGGAGACCAAAGTCAGCAATAAACTCTGCGGAAGCATCTTAACAGGCTCAGGAATTTCAATTAACTCAATTAAAACATACAGTTTTCCTTCAGTGAAGATAGTATTGATTCTAGAGGCAGATTTATGATCAGCGATGAATTATAGTCACTACAGTCACTGTCATTTTATTCAAATTATATCAAAGGAGCACTAGGGACATTGGCTGGTCAATCTTATTTGCATATGCTAAAAGGATGGGTGCCTTTTAATTGTCCTTGGGGATATTTAATTACACATGCTGCCATAATGCTTTCTAGGAATTAGATGCAAAACATTAATCCTATAAAACCTACACACCCATGTATTGGTTCATCAAATGGAGCTGCTGTATTCAAACCTGAGGAACCTCGGGCCTGTTTGCAATTCAAGAGGAGATCCCAAAGTTTCCAACGATCCCAAGTATGTCTTGCTGAATTCCAAAAAAATGATGTACAAGATCTAGACATTCTCCATTTGATGTCATGCTGTGGACATAAGAACATGGGATCCTAACTTTCAATAGTTCTCTCAATATAAGACTAATTTAGCTTCAGTGAAGCACTGCAACAAGCAGAAACAAAATATGAATATGAAATCGCCCAACAATATGAAAAAAAAAATTTCCTTACTTTGAACCTACTTAAAGGAAAACTTAGGTTAAAAATTAGAGTATAAGGGGTTGATTTACATTTCCATATTAATTATTTTCTTTCTAGGATGTGAACTTTCTACTTTAAAGAACACAGTGGAGGCAGCTTCTCAAGAAAATGGTTTACTTTGCTGTGTTTAATCATCCTATTGTCTTATGATAAGCTAACATTTTGACCCCATGAAAAAGCCAACAGAAAATTATTGCAGCTGAAAGTGTCACCCAAGTTTCTCCCTCAGCTAATTTAGGCATTTCTATTGACCATCTAAATAGCCCAGTAAATAAAACATGACCCCATCCTTCTCTCATGCATAGAGTATTGATTTTACATGACTATTGCAAAATGAATGAGGATGAAAGAAAAATGAATGAGAAATTAATATGAAATGGACTTCAGTTTTAGCCAGCACAACAAAAACAAGATTAGAACGACGGTTTTATATGACAATAGAGCTTTGCGTGAAAACGACCCCAAGAACACCGTTGCTTACAACATGCACGGAAAATAAATTATTTTTGAAAGTTAATTTTATGTTTTCCCCATGAATGAAGGAAAAAAATATAGCTGAAAAAAGTCTGTAACATGTCCTTGAGACCGTAAACATTAAAGGCGATCATTTTGACCCCAACAATAAAAGGAGGCATAAGTTGTTTGAATCAATCTGTAAATCAAAGAGCATGGCAAAACAGTTGAAGAGGTTCGTCACAAAAGTCAATAAACATCACACTCTAAATTTTTGAGCCACCACTGCAAGAAGATCCTCATTGGCCAGCCAGTAGTCATGCCAAGTTCAGGTATTAGTCACAGGCTACATATCCCAGTGTTTAACATGCTTGAACATCAGCTTCCATTCCAAAGCACGATAAATGGCTAGCTAGTTTTTCTGCTAACTGCGATATATCCACGCAGCCAATCAGCGCTTAAGTACCCCACACTGCCAACGGGCTCGGATTGTTTAGTGACTCTTGTTTTAAGCAAAACAGAAATGAATGTCATTTCTATGCAGCAAGCATTGCGGAAAAATTATTCCCTAATTTGTTGGTTAAGAATGTGTTTCCCATCAATGGACATGGTTTTCTCCTCGCTGACCAAGTTTTTGGCTGCATTGAGCAGCAGATTCACAAAAAGGGCAGTGTAGTACGCGTAGAGGAGTATTACAAAAATTACAGAAACATGGAAATTTTCATGTCTATGATATTGAATGGCAAGCATTTAGCTTCAAATTGCACTTCCATGGATATTTTGCGTTTTGCGATGAAACTCTTCAATTATTTATTTTACCTTTATTTACACCAGTGAACTGAAAATGAAAATGTTCATCCAATAATTAAGATGGTTCCATCATCCATTTCAAATGCACATGTAGCAAATACTTTGCCAATTAAAATCAATGACAGGATCAGTCAATTACGTATAATGATGATAATAATAATAATAATAATAATTAATAATATTAATAATACTAGAGCTGGGGGGTATTCCATCAACGTAGCTAAGAACATCCAGACTAAGGTGTAATCTTGTGGCTTGAATTAGCGCTAACTCCCTATCTAGCCTCGACCCGTTCCATCAAGTGAAATAAACTAGCTCCAACTGACGCTAATTCAAGCCTCACCTGCTAAGCTGCACTTTGTGCACGTGCCCAGAGAAAATAAAAAGCCCACACTAGCCAAGTGCCGAAAATGTCGCAAAATGACTCAAAGCAAGGGAAAGAAACGAGCGGAGGCGTGCTCCTCTTCTTCTTTTTGGTTTTTTCAGGGTGGTTTAACCAACGTTAAGGTGCATTACCGCCACGCACTATGGTGACGTAAGGTCTAGAGTGACTATCTTCAATATACATTTGGCTCTCGCCAAAACCTTTTTCTAAAATTTCTTGGATTTCTCCCTTCACTTCCATAATTCCAAGAAATTCCCTCCCTGCATGGACGACCATCCTAATCCTTTCCGTCTTCGATTCAATTTCTTTTGCTCAATTAATGACCATTGCAATGAAAGCCAAAAATGTACCGAAATGGCTTCGCCCTACAAACTGCAGCAACATTCTTGGCACCAGAAGCAACGTAGTGGCACCCTCTCATAATAAGCCATCACCATATAACTCATGCAGTTCAAAAATATTCTGTTCAGTAACTTTTTCGAATTGAAGCAATACCACCATGCTGTCTTGTTCCGTAACGTCGCGATATGCACCAAGCTGCACAAACTCCCTGTACTTAAAAAAAGAATAAACTTTAACAGAATAAGGGACACCTCCAATAACACCCTTTTTAGGTGGCCGCTGATACATTTTAAGACATGTAATTTGAGAAAGATCAAATTATTTTATATTAAATGTTTTCCCCTTGTTTTGTCGTCCTACATTCAAGTATCACAATTCCACCTCTACATACCTTGCAATCCTTTATGTCCCCAGTTCCATTTTTGACAAACTTCCCGACAGAATGATTATGACTGAATACACGATTGTTTTCCCATCTATTTCCTACCACCTTCATCCCTACAACAAACGGTCCTTCATCAGTTTCATTGCCACTTCCTTTATTCCTTTTCTTTTTACCCCCTTCCACCTCATCACTCTCCACCTGTTCGAAATTCAAAATTTCAAGCAAAAGACAAATCTAATAATCAAATAAAATGCTATACTTTCGAAATTCGTGCCTTCCACTCTACCCGCGCACCCAGTCTCTGCGCTCTCCTCAGCAGAGCAAACCTTATTTATGGGGGTTTATGAGCATTATCGGGAAATTATCACAAGGGAACACTGCTGCCATCAACAGGCCGAGGGAGGTGGCCTGGCAGAATATCGCCGACAAGCTACATGCATAAGTGACACAAAGATCATTCAATAGGTTGTATTATATAATAAAAATATCCTGCATGAAAGGGACAAAATTAATGTACATTGAACAAAAATATAAATGCCCCATGTCAAATATTGATGCCACATGGAGTTAACAACTCTAAGTGAGCATGTGCTGACTTTTACTTGTACAATAGGGATATTTCTCTTGATTTGTGAACCATTTTCTAATCCGTCTCTCCGTCAGTGAGCATTTGCTCAGTGATGCAGTGATTTCACTCAGTACATGGGTGTGGCATTTCCAGACGGTGATCAGACAGAATGAGCAGTACCCAGACACTCCTTATACTGAAGACAATAAAAGGCCACCCCAAAATGTCAAATTTTGTCAAAAGTCATCATGCCTCAGATGTCTCAGGTCATGCGGGAATGTGCCATTAGCATGCTGGATGCAGGGATGTCCACCAGAGCAGTCGCTGTGCAGCTGAATGTTAACTATCGGATGATAGGCCAGATGAGAGTTCGTTTCCGACAGATGGGCAGTACTGCAAATCGACTTCATCCACGTCAGCCACGTGTGACCGCACCAGCACAAGATCGCGACATCCGGCTCGTCCACCTGTGGGATCGGCTCAGATCAGCAACACGCACAGCAGATGAGACCGTTGGTCTGCATAACAGACGCATCACACCACAGACAGTCCGTAACTGCCTGCGAGAAGCCAACTTGCACGCTCGGCGTCCTCACCGTGGTCTGGATCTCACCGCTGTCCGGCGTCGGAACTGACTCGCATGGGCAAACGCACACGTTCGATGGCCCTTGACACACTGGAGAAGAGTGCTATTCACAGACGAATCCCGGTTCCAGTTTTTTAATAAAAACTCAAAAATTTGACATGGGGCGTTTATATTTTTGTTCAGTGTAGATAGGCTTACTGAAATTCACCAAATTTATTAATTTATTTTCGAAAGTGATACCACATTTTTCAACTGATTGCTGCGAAAAATTTAGATAATTTGCTCGCCAATTGGAATTTTATTAATTTTTTCAAAGTTTGATTTTGTCTTCATTGGAATTATCTTATTTATTTTTGAATAGTTAATGTTTTTAAATGAATTATATTTATGTTTCACTATTATTATCATTACATGACAGTTGTGAGTGAGTAAATGCACTGGCAGAACTGTCTTTTGGGTGTCTGTTCCAGTCTATTGGACATTCTTTGAACATAGATGAGGCTAATCCTCACCTTAAACCTGCTACAGGGCAGGATTGCCCTGCAGCTTAAATCACCATGGTTACTAGGCTGGGATTCACATTAACCACCTTGATGGAACGGAGATGTGTCTTAGGTTGATGGAACAGAAATCTGAGCTTAGCTGGATGTATCAGGCTTAGCCAGAACCATAGTTTCCATGGTTACCGATGTGGGGCTAATCTCAGCCACTTTGATGGAACTGAACTCTCGCTATCATAAGCTAGACTTGGCCATTTAAGTCTGGATTTTCCTTTAGCCTGCTAGATGGAATATCCCCCTGGACTCGCCAGAGCCCATACCTTCACCAGCATAGCTGGATTTGAACTTTGGCCTATATCTCAGCTGTACTTTGGCCTAGATATGCCAAAATTTAACCACTTGTTCCTCTTGTGCTACTCACCCTTGGTCAAAAGGATGAGTTTGGTTAAAATCTATGTAGCAATTTTTGAGATATCCTGCTAACAGACAGACAAACAAATAAATAAATAAACAAAAGGAAGCAAAAACATAACCTCCTGGCGGAGGTAATAATCGTCATCATGGTCATACTCCTGAAAGTATTGAATAAAATTAAGCAATGCCCTCAGCTGTCGTATCAAAACTCACACTCCTGCAAGTCCCTGAGTGACTGTTGGTTTCTGCCATTTTTGTGCTGCTGAGCTGTGTCCCTCAGGGAGACGTTGTATCAGGTCCTATCTGTCCCAGAGCAGATGGCAGCACTCTCCTCCCTGCCACTGCACAAATTCCTGACCAGGAGCTGCCTGTTTGCTAACCTGTTAGCTAAATGCAGGCAGGTGAGCCTTCGTTGGCCTAGCAACAGAGTTCCACTGAATTCAGCACACTGGCCTGTTGGTATTGCTTACCTCTGTCCAGTGTTCGAAGCAATCATCTGCCCTGTCTTTGAAGCATGACTAGTGTGCAGTTTTCTAAGTATTTCTCCTGCCCTGTGTTTTAAGCATGACCTGTGTTGACTGCTCTAAGAATTAGTTCTGTCCTGTGTTTTAAGCATGGCAAGCCTTGTGTTTTAACCCCTTTCCCTTGTGTTAAGCATGAGAAGTATCTAGATTTCTAAGCATTACTTCTGTCCTTTTGTTTTCCTTTTGTTTTAAGAATGATCATGTCTAGTTTTCTAAGCAAGACCTTTGTCCTGTTTTTTAAACTTGACTTATGGAAAGTGTTCTAAGCATGAATTCTGTCCTATGTTTTAAGCATGACGTGTCTAGTTCTCTAAGCATTAATTCTGTCCTGTGTTTTAAGCATGATGTGTCCAGTTTTCTAAGCAGTACTTTTGTCCTGTGTTAATGGCATGGCTGTTGTCCAGTGTTCTCAGTATTACCTCTGTCCTGGTTTTCATTCCAACTGCAATTCCAAAATTTTAACAAGGTGTTCATTTTCCTTAAGTGGATCATTCATGTTTATGAGGATTATTCACCCTTTTAAGCCACAAAATTCCCCGCTGTGATCCATGGTATTTGACTATTAAGGCCCTTACACCCCATTTACACCTGGTATTAAAATGCGATCTGTTATCCGGATAAGTTATCTGGATTAAAAACATTCAATTCTTACTTTGCGTTTACACATGGTATTTTAATGTGTTCTCGTTATCCTCACTGAGATCGGATTTCTGTCCTCCAGCCGCACTGAGTAATTTGAAGTGGCGTTGCGTAGGTACGGATGCCTGCAAGTTGTACGGATTGCGTTTACACCCAACAGAAATCCAAACATAATGCCAGCCAGATTACCTCCAGATGTGGTCTGCACAGATCTGATTACATTCCGATCGCAGCGCATGTACACCTTCCATTAATACGTGATTTTCCTTATCCAGATGACTTATACGGATACAGATCGCATTTTTATACCAGGTCGAAATAGCTTTTTTACTTTTTTTTGCATATAAAGGGGGGAATGGTTACTGATTTAGTAAAGCACATGGAAGAAGTTAGCCTTCAGAGATTTCTGCCAGAGCATCATTCTGGCAGATAACTGTCTCGCAGAAGGACTTTCAAAGACATGGTTAATGTTGTGAAATGGCAGATTTTAACCCAAACCATGATCTTTTCCCAAACCTTTCAAGGTAGTTTTGATGTTTAAACCAAACTAAACTGTGACTGATAACTGAAAATAAATAAATAAAGTAAAAACTGAAAATAATCGGTCACCTAAGTTTAAAAGTGAATAAGTGAGCATTTGCTTTCACATAGGACACAAACTGCTTTCTCCCGGGTAATAGTCGTATAGCATAACCATTCATCCATCATGATCTCTTCCTTCATCCTGTTTCAGACTTTGTGGCTCTTTACACTACATCATCTGACTTCTTAAAATCTTTCTGCTTGAAAGCCTTTCTGGCAAAAAGCCCTGAAGGAAAAATTCTCCTGTCGTGTCTCAACCGGGTTTTCCGGTTGATATGCCGCCTCCGGACTCAACTCCACTCCAAGTTTTCCATTTTACTTGCCAAATTGTTAATCCCTAGCACCTGTACCCAATTAGCTTCCTTCTATTTAAGTCACCTCTCTCCCCATACTCAGGGCTTGGCTTAGTGTGTGAGGTTGTGTTTGTGGTTGAGCAGACCTTGGTTTTCTTTAGCTTTTCCAGCCTGGTTTCCGCAGTATTTCCCTGTCTAGTATTTCTCTTTCCTTGGTTTTTGTTGTCCAAATTTCATTTCATTATTAAAGTAATTTTGGATTCACAGTTCTGCCCTTTTCTCTGCTCCTGAGGACCACCCTTGACATCTCCTAACGGCTGAAATCAATCAATTGGCTTTTAACTAGTGAAACATTGTTACTAAAAAATATTTATTTTGCATTCAAGAGAAATTAAAAGACAATGCAAACGATAACAAGTGAAATCTGCATTGTTTAAAAGGTGCACTGTGAATCGCACCCTGCCTATGTCATAGTAGGAACCCAGTAACCCAGTAAATGTATATTTAGCTCATACATCTACAGCCGCCTGGCTGACCAGGAGTAGCCGCTAAGATATGAGACAAACAAGTTTAAATGGCTTATCCCTATTATTCTCCGGCGAGGCAGGGCCAAATGTTTCCTTGCCAATCTGGCCAATGCACCCCGGTAAGCTTCTAGCTGGGATTCGAACACTCAAACACATGGCTCCCCAATGAGCATCTTCGCTGGGAAATAATAAGGCCCAGAGATGTAATTTCTAATGATTTCTTATCATTCATTTGCTGTATGCTTTTACCTAATGCAACAGTTGCCTCAAACAATGTAACAAAGCACAATGAAAACAATGTGAACATATAAACTGTACAGGGTATGCAAGTAATAAAATGTGAAGGTGTTTAAATGACATTTACCCACCTGAAAGAATACCTTAAATAGTGCATGAGGCAAGGGGGGCTGTCGGTACCATACTGATGGACAAAGAGTGCTGTGGTTTTCTTCACCTATAGTTCGCAGATATGTGTGACTGCACTAATCAAAGTGTCATCTTCTGTGCTTTTAGGTGGGGGAGAGGTGGGGTGGTATTTCGTATCATGGAAATATGTATTTTTCCGCGAAGTAGTGATTGAAATATCCGTAAAAGCATTTGGCCGGTCAACCGTAGCTGTTGCTTATCCAGGAATAATATGAATTTCACTTCATAGCTAGCGATTAAAATACATTTCTAACCAAACAAGAGATGTGAAAGTAATGTCATATACCTTGCTTACATGCAATTTTCAGTATGTACCTTGGTGTTAGGGTGCACAGAGATTAAACTCACCTGGAAGAATGCATTAATGCCACTATTTAGAATATGGGGCAGTGTAGTGGTGCACTTCAGCCTCTTGTGGCGAAAATGAGTATTACAGCAACAAACACTTCGACGATGGCCCTGAAAAAATTTCACCCACAAAAACTTTTTTTTTCCCACTCGTTATTACAGATGAAGAAAAAAATATGTAGACTCTTGTGGCCGAAATAGGTATTACAACAAACTCAGAATAATGCTGCAAAAAAAAAAAAAACATTCACCTCCTGTGGAGACTTTTTTTTGTGGACTTGTTTTCATAGACAAAAAAACTGGCCTCCTGGGGGCGAAATGACTATTAGAGTAAAAACCCTAAAAAAAATGCTGCTAGAAGAAAAAAAACATTCACTTGCCTCTCAGGGATTATGTACTTCTCGCTGTCTGTGTCACTTTTTTTATGAGTTATCACATCCATTGAGTCACTATGTGGCTTCCTTTCTGTTCGATGCAAAATAATATTCTCACCAAAAAAAAAGGGGATTGCTGCTAAGGACTATCCTCAAAAACACTGATTCCATTTTATATGAAATTCACCCAAATCAATTCGGAGACATGTCAGTGTGAGTATCTCCATATCACTGAGGCTTGCCGCTGTATGTGTACTGAGCATTTGGCATTAGAAATTAGATTCTGTCATTTGGATGTTCATATGCCCTTCTGTTTTATTAATTTGGTTGGACAGGAAAAAAGACCTTCATTATTAGCAAGTTCTTTGAGCTCAGATTCTGCACATGCAATTTCACAACATTACTTGATGGCATATATTTCATCAACAGAACACATTTCATTGACCCGAGCTTTGTAAGTTAAGAGCGAATGCTATCAACACCCTCATCATTCTTAGCTTTTAGCTTGGATGAATGTCATGTTGCCGCCATACATTACATAGGCTATTATACAAGTGAAGTTATACAAAGCCCTTAATGTATGCCCACCTGACTGCATCAGCAATCAGTGCTCCATCACTCAAAATCGTGTTTGCAAAAATACTCTTTTTTTTCCTCCTAAGCATCCTAAAAGTTGGCGCTGCAGGATTGTTACTGTTGCTCAACCAGGCCCTGGAACACATTCATCAGTGCTCGGCGTAAGACGCAAATTAAGAAGTTGGCTGGGGAGGAGGAGAAGGATGAAGACTTGGTTCAATTCCTCTTCTGCAGACTAACATTAGAAATTCACTGCAGCTCTCCAGGACAGTCACTATCCATGTTGCAGCTGGTATTTTATATTTAGTTACTCAAAGAAGTGGAAAATTTTAGAGTGCTCAATTTGTTTTTATGAGCAGAGCCCAGTACACCTGCAGTGCAGCAAACTGGGAGTTTTGTCACGCTTGATATGTTGTGTTAGAGATTAACGGTACTGGACAGTGATATATTAAGTAGCTGCGTATTATATTTTTTGATAAGCCCACTAAAATAGCACAGAACATCAGAAAGTGGATACAGCCGAGAATTTTTTTTATTCCAAATTTTATTCTGCATTCATTTTATTTTTAAAATATTAGCTCAATTCCTAAAAAATAGGCACGTGAAATATAATGAGATAAAATACAAAACGACTGATTAGAAAAGTCTCTTCACCCTCTCCAACATTGAACAGAATACAATAAAACATCATCTGATGCTCTAACATGGAGTAATTTGCTAATTGAAAATACACAATTTGATGCCTGCAACAGATTCCAAAAAAGTTGGCACAGTGGACTGTTTAATGCTGCCTAATATCACCATGTCTTTTAGTCACACTCATTAAGAATTATGGGACACCAGTAGGTCAAGTCTAGCAAGCAGAATTTTCCCCATATCTCCATTATGTTGGTCTTCAGCTGCACAATTGTATGGGCCCCTCATTACCATTTATTTTTATTTATAATATAGCATACATTCTAAATTTGAACAATCGTCAATACAAAAAAAACCCACCCTGATGTTGCGGTCACGCCCCATTTCCGGTGGTTTTTGGGATAGTATGGAGGCCAAGTTGCTGCCGGTCTCGCAGAGCTGTGGAAGGTTACTTTAGCATGCGTAGTTATGGATACTTGGCCATACGATACCGAGCGTAGAAGCCGTATTAATTCTTCATGCATCTGGTACTTTTTTTTGGCTTGATTTTTGCGTTTATATCGCTTGCAGTTCGTCAACTCTAGCTGAATTGTTGTCAGTAAGGCCATGGGTCATGACTGCAATGCTGCCATGTGCTGGTCGCACGACAATAAGCAAAAAACCTTAAGAAATTCCCATGGATGAGAGACATCCACTTGCATTGATGATTCTAATGATTCGCTCATTATCAAGCATCTTCACGGGTAACAAGCTGATCATTTGACTCACCTGTGCTGGAGCAGGCAGAGCTCTAAAACCTGCAAAAGAAGCATTACTCCACAAGAGGTTTGAAAAGCGCTGATGTAGATGATAAGATTGCTATCATTCCATGTTGTTATGCGCATGCAATAGACCTAAGCACTAGCAAACTGCGCACCGGAAGTGTGGTAGTCTCGGAACTTTGGAAGTGCAAGAAAGTTTGGCAAAATAGCTAGATCCGGCAGTTTTTTTGTATTGACGATCGCTCAAATTGGAGAAAGAACAGTACTGCAGGCCAGCCAGTTTAACATCCACACTCTCTACTTATGAAGCCATGCACTTGAAATCCATGCAGACTGTGGTTTATTGTTGTCTTGTTGGAAAATGCACGGAAGTCCCTAGATCAGATGGTAGTATATGTTACTCCACATACAGTAGTGCACAGTGATGATTATACACTCAGCAAAATGAAAATAAATCAGAAACCAAGTACTGTTCCAGTATCTATTTCATGTAATGTTGGATCGTATAGATGAAAATAAGTAAACAGATAACAATATATAGAAAAACAAAATAATATGGTCTTTTTGAGAGTCAATATCTAGTGTGGCCATCCTTTGCCTTGATTACCGCATTTAATCCTTGAGGCATAGTGTTCTTTTATTTCCTCCTTGGCAGAACCATTCCATATGGTTTGAAGTTTATTCCTAACATATTCTTTCGATGTTATAATACATTTGTTTATCTTGGAATTTAACAAATCCCAGATATGCACAATCGGATTAAGGTCATAACTTTCATGTCACCGGATGATTCTTTCCGACTGAGATAATTCTTGCACAATTTAGAAGTGAGTTAAGGGTCATTATCTTGTTGAAAATTAAATCCATGACCAATCAGTCTCTTTCCAGACAGCAATGCGTGCCTCATGAGGATGCTGTAATACTTCTTTTGATCCAGAATTCCATCAATTTTTATGAGATGACCAGCTTCTTTCAAGCGGACTGAACCCCAAACCATAATATTACCACTTTCATGTTTTACTGAAGGGGTTTAAGAGTAATTTTTCAAATGATCTCCAACTCTATGGCGCACATATGGTCTGCGTTTGGATGAGAAAATTTTTAATTTTGATTCATCGGTCCCAAGGACATGTTTCCAGTCCATTGGTGTCCAATTCTTGAATTTTTTGGCAAACTCAAGCCTTTTTTTGATGATGACAGCTTTAAGAAGTGGTTTTTTCCAATCAGACCATTTTCATTCAGGCATCGGGATACAGTAGGCCTTGATATTTTCATCTCTTTACTTTTGGCGCTATTAATATCATCATGGAGTTGTCATGCTGACAACCGCTGATTTTTTTACTCGTCATACACATTACCGAGCATAAGAGGCACTTAACTTCCGTTTTGCACCTTTATTGCCACTAGTTTTCAGCAAACCGGTCCCTTTGAAATGCTTGATGGTGTTTCTTACATTGCCATGGCAGCATTTAACATCTTCAGAAATTTTTTTTAAGTGACCAACCTGCATCACGAAAGGTCAAAATGTGGCTACAAACAATCTCAGTAAGATCCTTCAATCATGCTATCGTGTTTGACGCTGCTCAAAGTTCATGTCACCTTATATACAGGAACAACAGATTAACGTTGCTTCAAGCCAGTTTAAACAAGTTTTTTTTAGAATCGATAATCATGAAATGAGCCTTCCAAAAATGCATTCATGCTATACAAGAGTCAAAAAATTGCAACTCCTTTCAATTACTATTAAAAAAAATTGATGTTTTTTGATGAGAAGCTTTGGGATATGCTGGAGAAGACTTTATGCAGCAGTCCAACTGTCCCATCATCAAAACAAGATCTTGTACTTTCCTGGAAAAAGATAAATGTTGTGACATTGCACACACTTATCAAAAATGCCACGGCGAATGAATGCCGTAATCAAAGGTAAAGGTGGTCCAATGAAATATTAGAGTTTGACTCTAATAGTGTATTTTTAATGGTGCAGCATCAACAGTTCACAACACATGTTGTAGGAAATGCCTTCAATGCAAACCGTGAAATCTCTGAGCTAGGTATAGCTGATGTTCCGAGAGGCCATAAGGAAACTGAGCAATTCCATATGAGCAGCTCCAACTGCACCAAGGCATGGTGCTACTTATGTTATCAAAAGAGGGCATGCAGTCTTTCTTAGAATACATTTTACTGTATTACCATATGAAACTCAAATAAAGCAGAATGAAAATGAAAAAAGGTATTTATTTTCTCCAAGCTAGACCGGTCTAAGAAAATACTGTGGATTTTCAAGATTTAGGTTGGCAGGAGTGCAAATTACCTTTTGATGCACAATCCTCGACATTTTCTTAATGCGTGAAAATAACGGAAAGAAAAAGACCCAACAATTTTATAGCGACTTTTTGCTTCATGTTTACACTGTCAGTTTACCTCCGGCCAGGCGGCCATCTTGACAGTCTGGTTTCCTGTTCTCCTTAAGCATTTGACCTGAGGTGAGGTGATACATTTAATATCAGAGACATTAAAAACTCTGCTCTATTTTCACCTCAGTGCACCCATCCACTTGTATTACAGACAGATCTACAGTATCTTGGAGGACCAGAGGGAGAAGAAAGCTGGGGCAAGGTCAGAGTATTAAACATTATAATTTCTTTGGTAGAACCCTCTAATCATCCACCTCCTGCATAAATAAAATCAGATTCTCACTGCTCTGAATTTGCATCAATATCAGCACTTAAACCTGCTTTCTCACCAGTGCACTTCTCACACTGTATCTTTCCCCGCACCTTATCTTATGCATTTCCGCCTTTGATGTGTGACCTACAGGTCTCAAGCTGTACAGTCATTGGTTGCTGAAGTTTGCAGTAGCCTACAGTGCTTTGAATCTAATTTCTCTCCCGTGTCCCTGCATCTGGACTGACTACCCCAATGTGCACACTGGACCTTTTTGTTGTCTAGTGGCTGTTACTGCTGTTTTTGACATGTTCAGCTGCAAGTTTGAGTGTATGTGTATGTGTGTGTTCAGGAGTGAGAGGCATGCATGCACGCATGTAGGCATGTTTGTGTGTGATATCCATCATTCCTGAAGCTGACTTCCTGAAGCCTTCATTAGTCTCCTTTTCTGCCACTGTGACCAGGCTAATATCATTAACTAGCCAGGCTTAAAACCTGTCTCACTGATACACATGCATGGATGACTGAAAACTTCCTTGTTCTGGTTTCAGATGAAACTAGGGTATTGGGAATGGGCCCACATTAGCTAAGACACTCCCTATCAAGTAATCTTGTTGACTTGGATGCTTTTCTGAAGCTTGAAGCACTGCAGTTAAGGGCTATCATCATTGATCAAGACCTCTCCTTTGTGTTGCATATAAAGAACATTACCAAGACTGCATTCTTTCACCTGCATAATATTGCAAACATTAGGAATGGTTTTTTTTTCCCCCGCCAAAATAATACAGCGAAATTAGTCCCTGCTTTTTTCTCACATCTAGGCTGGATTGCTGCTATGCACTGCTATAAAGATGCACAAACAAGTTGTAAAAAGCCTCTAGTTGATATAAAACTCGGCTGCTCGCATAGCAACCAGACCTATGTTTTGAACATTTTTTCCCAGTGATAGCCTCCCTGCATTGTCTGCCTGTGAAATCTTGAGTAGATTTAAAAATTCTGCTCTGAACTTATAAGGCACATAAGGGCCTCGCACCAACATTAAATACCTAGCAGCTCCCTATTGTGGCCAAAGAATTCTTTGTTCACAAAATGTAGGCTTTCTTGTCACACCAAGAGTAAATAAGATAAATGTGGGGGAAAAGCCTTATGTTGTCAAGCTCTTCACCTATGGAACAATCTTCTGTTTGATTTAAGGGAAGCAGACTCTGACTCGCTCTTTAAATCTTGACTCAAAACCGACCGGTTAAGCTAAGCCTATTGCTTGGCGTGGAGTGTAGCAGTCTAGTAGGGTACCCATTTAGGAGTTTTTGGTGCACTGGTCTGGCTTTGTCTGCCCCTCCAGAACTTTTTGGTAAGGTTGGGTGGGGGCTTTTCAGCCTGCCTTAATAATGCTGCTGGCTCACTGTACTCCATTCTTTAGTTATGCAGCCATAGGTTAAGTTTGCCAGAAGTCTTCCTTATGACACTCCAAACAACTGTTTGTCTCAATATTTCTGATCCCGAAGGTGAATGGATTTTCACTGATACTGTTCTCCCTCCCCAAACCCCCCTCGCCTCCCCTGCTCTACTGTGTAGGAGTGCCATGACCACAAGGCTCTGCCAACCCACCTACTTTGGTGGGGCATCAGGATAAGTATGACCATGCAGTCCCACTTTGATGCCACAAAGATAGCTGGTTTGCCCTAAACCCCACCCACCGCTGGATTGCCCAGCCGGCCACATCTGAGCCTTGACTCATCCAGGGCTATCAATACTCTGAGCTTCATTTGATCCTAGACTCAGTCTGAACCACTGTTGCCCCCAGCCCCTCTTATCACAGCCATGCCCAAACCCCTGCCAAAGCCTTCATAGTACCTCATTTTGTATCTTTGCCTTTGCAAGCTATGTCAAGCTTGCATATATTAACATAACATGAACATAACATGAATGAATGGCGAGAACAGGCCGTTCAGCCCAACTAGGCTCGCCAGTTTCTTTGTACCACCGTGAATATATCACTTCAGATACTCAATGACTCAATGGTATCTAGCTTTAAGTCAAGTCTGCTCTTGAAAACTCCCAAGGTCTCTGCCTCAACAATATGGTCAGGCAAGCTGTTCCACACCGAAATTACTCTTTGGGTGAAGAAATATTTCCGAATATCAGTGCTAAATTTACCTTTAGTCAGCTTCCATTTGTGACCCCGAGTTCTGCTAACAACACTTGGTTGAAGGAATCCTACATAATTCACTTTGTTAATTCCTTTAACATATTTAAAGACCTCAATCAAATCACCCCTTAGTCTCCTTTTCCTAAGACTAAAGAGATTAAGGATCTTCAGCCTTTTCTCATAGCTTTCATCTTTAATATCCGGAATTAGCTTTGTGGCTCTTCTCTGAACTTTCTCTAAAGCCTCTATGTCTTTCTTAAAGTATGGTCCCCAGAACTGTACACAATACTCTAGATGTGGTCTGACAATGTGTTGTACAAAAGAAGCATCACCTCCTTGGATTTGAACTCAATACTTTTGGCAATGTATCCCAGCATCCGATTGGCTTTTTTTAACAGCTACGGCACAATGGCTAGAGCCTGTGAGGGTTTGGTCAACAATCACTCCCAGATCTTTCTCTTGTGGAGCACATTCCAGTTTAAAACCTCCCATGAAGTAATCCCGTCTAATGTTTTTATTACCTACATGTACTACTTTACATTTCGCTACATTAAATTTCATTTGCCACATTTCTGCCCAATTCTGAATTCTATCCAAATCATCCTGAATCACTTTAGTGGACTCTAAACTATTTGCCAAGCCCCCCAATTTAGTATCATCTGCAAATTTCACTAATCTGCTCTCAATATTCCTATCAAGGTCATTAATGTAGATGAGGAACAGCAGGGGTCCCAACACCGATCCCTGGGGGACGCCACTCCCCACCCTACCTAGCTCAGATGATATACCACTGACCACCACTCTTTGTGTTCTGTCCTGCAACCAGTTATGAATCCACTTCAGAATACCACCTGTAACTCCAATGTAGCTCATTTTAAAAATTAGTCTCTTATGCGGTACTGTGTCAAATACTTTCTGAAAATCCAAATATATGATGTCATAAGCCCTGCTCTGGTCATAAGTCTTGGTGGCCTCTTCAAAAAATTCCAGAAGGTTTGTCAGGCATGACCTTCCTTTTTCGAAAACCATGTTGGCTATCCCTCAAGATATTGTTACGTTCAAGAAATAAGTCCAGCTCATCTTTTATGATAGATTCCAATATTTTGCACTCAATGCAAGTTAAACTGACTGGCCTGTAATTACCTGGCTCAGTACGGTCCCCTTTTTATATATTGGTATTATATTGCCCTGTTTCCAATCATTTGGTATTTCTCCAGTTTCTAAAGACCGTCTAAAGATGGCAGATAGCGGCTTAAAGATGATCTCACTAACTTCCCTGAGCGCTCTAGGATATAAGCCATCAGGACCCGCCGCCTTATCTGCCTTTAGTTGATGCAACTTGTCTAATCTGACGTTATCCCTAACCTCAATTTCCGCTAAATAATCTTGAGCATTGGACAAGCCCTCTGGCGAATAAAGACCGCTCTAAGGTAAAATTCTCAACAAAGTAACCGTTTAAGGTGTCCGCAATATCCTTATTATCATATAGCAGCGATCCATTTTTATTCTTTATGCACTTAACCTGCTCTTTGACTTTCCTTTTTTCTGCTACAGTACTGAAAAAGCGCTTAGGGTTAGTTTTTGCCCCCTGCAATTTGTCTTTCATACAGTCTTCTAGCATTCCTCAGCTCTTTTTTGACCACAGCCCGCATTTTACAGAATTCGGCCATATTAATGCCACCCAATGCAATGAATGCAATTGATGGTTCTGCTCTGCTTGCTTCCTCCCCTCCCCAGTGTATTGTTGTCCCTGTTTCCTGTCTCTGCAGCCCCATTTGTCCCCTTCACTCTCCAGTCTTCACCTTCCCCTTCTATCCTATTTTCTCCTGGGCTGACCTCAGGCAGTTGGGCTCCCTTTACAGACTCAGGTTCTGCCAAAGGTTTTTTCCCCCGAGGAGGTCTCTCCTTGTCACCATTGCCTTCGGCTGTCTACTTAGGGATTCAGGATCTGTACTGCGTAAAGTGCTTTGGGTTAATCTCAATTGTGAAAACAAATGAAATTTGATTGAATTGTATTGTGCATCTATGAACAATTTTATTGCAATTTTCGACACTGCTGAGCATAGTTTTATTTCAACCATGAAGACTCTGGTCTTAAGGGGTCTTTAGGGTAAAGTGTAGAAATAACTTCAATAATGTAAAAACTAAGAAATAAACATACTCAACATGATTTTAACCTCATAAAATGTATTTTGATAAAAATTTACATATCTGCCATGGAAACGGCACTTTAATGACAAAATCTGAAAATATTTTGTGGCACTGATATTTCAATGAGCAATGAGTTGATTTTCATCAACCCACGGTCAGATATTACTCAAATTAGTCTCATATGAAAGGTTTAAGATAGTTCTATGAAATGGCATAGGATTTTATTGTTTGGAACATATATGAATATTTAATGAGCTCTGTTATGTAACCATAACGAAAATCGCAATCATCAACTTGCTTCATTTTCAAAATTAACCCCCTAGGGATGCACCTATCTAGAAAATCCTATGTCATTTCATAGATCTCCAACAGATATAACTTCAGTCCAAATTTCAAGTCAGATGAATATTAATGATTTTATGAATGCCACAAGGTTGAAAATCTGCCAAAATTGTGATTTTCGGTAATTTGCACTTAAAGTCGCAAGTAACAATTGAGGCAGAGGAAAAACATAGATTCTTGGTGTTTACTGGCATCTCACTGCATTCCTTTATTTATTCCATTTATTTTATGTGAAAATCAAAAATATTGAAATTTTTGAGAAAAAGAACATTGAAATTTTTTCCCTGAAGACCCCTTAAAGTCCGGGTAAAGCAAAAACACAGTATGTGTTCTGACTTCGGATCATCAAGCAGAAATGTGTAATTAAGCACCCAGCCACATTTTAATGATAAAAAAAAGCAAAGTAAACAAAATAATGCGTCAACCTGCGAAAAAAAAAAAGCCCTATTCTCAGCTCTAAAAGGAGCAGCTTCTCTCTTCTGTCTCCAGTGCACCACAGACAGCGTAATGAATGCCCCAGCGAACAATTTATTACCCCACCCCGCCCGAAGGCGGAGGGCAAGGGGTATTGTTTTTGGTTTGGTTTGTTTGTTTGTGTTTTTGTTTGTTTGTTAACACTTTAGCAGCAAAACTAATGGCCAGATTCACCCCAAATTGGGTTTAGGAATTGCCACTGACCCAGAATAAATTCCTATTGAATTTCGGAAAAGTAGGTCAAAGTATGTGCGAGGGGTGGGGTTTGTTGCGCCTGGCACCACTTGTTAGAATAGAACAGCCGTAGCACCATGTCTGAGCCATCGAAGCTGGAATCCAGATCAAAACCAGCAGGCACTGACTGACTCTGCAATCCTCAAACCGCAAACCTCATTAGTTTTAGTTGTATTTCTCTTCCATTCACACAAGTAAGCCATTTTTAGTACCAACAACCCAGCCAAATAAACTCAGTCTATAAATCAATAAGCAGCAAGAGCAAAACATAATTTGTCAAATTTTAAGATGGACGTATTTGACTGTACAATATTTCTCACAAAATTATTCTATTTGCGGTAGTAGCTGATTTGGGTGTTGGGTGATTTAGCCAGTGATTCGGCTTTTCACCGAAGGTCCATCTCCAGAGCATCAGTGGGATTGACCACTGCCTGTGCTGGCTAGCTAGGAGGCAAGCTTACAACAAAGTCAAAGTTCAATATCGAAAGATGTACGCTGGCGCTTTAACCCCTTTGCGCAGAAGCCAATTATGGTTATTTATGCATTACCCGGTTTTAGGGTTTATAATTCAAGATCTGAGCTTCACAGAGAACAGGCAAATGGCTTTAATGATACAGGACATTTGCAGCATTTAGAATTCCATCATTTTTCAGTTTCTTTTCATAATTTTAGTTCAGGCTAAGGGCCACAAACACAAACAAGTGGTTTGTGTTTCAGGCACAACAAACCCCGCCCCTCGCACATACTTTCACCTACTTGTACGAAATTCAATAGAGATCTATTCTGGGTCAGTGGCAATCCCTAAACCGAATTTGGGGTGAATGTGCCCATTAGTTTTACTGCTAGAGTGTTAACAAACAAACACAGAAACAAACGCACAAACACAGAAACAAACTGAACCAAAAACAATACCCCTTGCCCTCACCCTTCGGGTGGGGTGGGGTAAGAATCTTAATGAAAATTCAGCAATGAAATTGAAAAAAATAAATAATACTGAGAGTTGAAAAATGGCTGGGAGTTAAAACAATACATTTCTGGGATCATAAACTCCTTGCCTACAAGTGTACATCATCTCCCAGTGATTTTTCAAAAATTATCTACCATTTATGAGCCAAATAAGGTAGCTCTCCAAGTGGCTCCCCATGCTGCCAGAGCCCTCAAAATTATGCACAGTCAAATCATAAAATAATCATATACTTAACACAAATCAACTGTTGACTCATGGGGTCCAATATGAATCAATGATTTTCTAGCAGAATTTTGCATGAGTTTATCAATATAGGCACAAGTGGACATCAGTAGTCACCAGTAACCTCTCCAAACCAAAAACATGCCTTTTCATCCACGATAAAGTTCAGAGTTTTGTCAATTTTCTACAAAACCACATCAGCAAACATACGTACTCATTAAAAGAACTGCTTATTTTATGGTCAGAACATTAACCCAGCGACAGTCAGCTTGCTATTGACAATTCTGATCTTACAAGAGAAACGCAGGCTTGAATAAATGCTTTTCACACCCAATAAGAAACAAGTGTAACTCACAAACACAGTAATACCTGAAATATACTTCATTTTAACAAAACAGACATTCCACTATAAGGAAAAATCAGGCTTCATGCTGCTCTTGATTGAGCAGAATTGGAGCATAGAACCAAAGTCCTGGAGCTGTTCTAATTTTAAAAGGACAAAAACCTTGGCATTCCATTTCGTTGAATGCGGTATAAATTCAAAAACATCACCAAACTGAGCAAAATGCCGCCATATACAGTATTAGTAGCAAAGGGTAACGGTTACTCATACTAATCAATGTGGCAAACAAGCTCTGTGATCATCATGGCTATGGTAAACCAAAACTAGCTAGCCATTAGCTTTCCATATTGCTCCAATCAATGTACTCACTCAAACATGATGCAAAACTCTCCATCATTGAAGTCCTCCCCCAGATAAACAGAGCAACAGAGCTTTCCAGTGCGTGGAACCCTCCAGTACTGTTCCATTTGAAATAACTCCCATTATCCATGTTGGTATCAAATTGCTATCACGTAAATGTAACCCAGGCACTTCTAGGTTGGTTTTGGAAGTCTTTTTTTTCTTTGTACTCATGTCATTCTGCTGCACACAGTTGAGAGAGTACAACCTAACTGCTTTTACACAAGGATCTAAATACTTTTCTGAGGGTCCAATCAAAGTCTATCAATTACTGTGGAAAGTTTATACTGTCTGGAATTGGATAAAAATGTGTTAATATGTAATTACCAAGTTATAGTTCAGGTGGGTGTGAATTGTAACTGTGCTTTTATGCAGATAAGCCTAAGAAAGCATTATAGAGATTGGATATCAGAGAGGAATAGTATGAGGTTGTGAGGAACAACTGAATTTGTCGCGAGGTGAATACATGCGTAATTCAATGGTAGGGAATCACGTGTTTCTAATATCTTATGATTATAATTAATTGTAGAATAATACAGTAGCAATACCATGTTGAATTTTTGCTTCAGAAAACAGATTTTTTTTTCACTACGTAATTGAGATACCTTTGGCGTACTATAGCTGAAGTAGTTGCAATGAAGGACAATGATTTTCTCTGTCACAGGAGATCATGTTTATTAACTGCTGGATAGATACTATGGGCAAGTATATGAGGCAGTTTGCGCATCAGGCTTGGCTGAGGAGTTTAATTCACACATGGACTTAACTCGTCCATATTATAAATCGGTAACAGGCAAGGCTCTGTCGTGTATATTCAATAAACGGTTCGGGTGTGCCATCTATTGACAGAATATTGTCTCCGCATGCATTAATACATCAGCCCCATGTACGATGTCGTCTACATCTGCACAGAGGGATTAATTCTTCTCATTTGAGTTCTGATAAACACTAACTTAATGAAATACAGATATATGGATATTTTTCAAGCTACTGATGCCATAGAAACTACTGAGATTCTACAAACGCCAATTCCAATGAAGCTGGGATGTTGTGTATAACGTGAATAAATGCAGAATGCAATGATTCGCAAATCCTTTTCGACCTACTGTATATTCAATTGAGTACACAACAAAGACAAGATATTTAATGTTCAAACTTTATTGTTCTTTTGGAAAAATTCACTCATGTTGAATTTGATGCCTGCAACACTTTCCAAAAAAGCTGGGACAGGGGCATGTTTACCACTGTGTTACATCACCTTTCCTTTTAACAACACTCAATAAGCGTCTGGGAGCTGAGGACACTAATTGTAGAAGCTTTGTAGGTGGAATTCTTCCCAATTCTTGCTTGATGTACGACTTCAGTTGCTTAACAGTCTGGGGTCTCTGTTTTTGTATTTTGCGCTTCATAATGCGCCACACATTTTCAATGGGAGACAGGTCTGGACGGCAGGCAGGCCAGTCTATTACTCGTATTCTTTTACTGCGAAGCCACGTTGTTGTAACACGTGCAGAATGTGGCTTGGCATTGTCTTGCTGAAATAAGCAGGGACGTCCCTGAAAAAGACAGCATATGTTGCTCCTAAACTTGCATGTACCGTTCAGCATTATTGGTGTCTTCACAAATATGCAAGTTACCCATGCCATGGGCACTAACACATGCCCATAAAGTAAGTAAGTAAGTAAGTAATTTATTGACCGATATCACAGCAAATATACACTTTTTACATTTCCCACATCTTACAGTCCATATAAACACATCAACATAATATATTAACACATTACAAATTATTAAACATAATTCCTCATACATTCATACACATATATGCAGGCATCCTCACAACTCATTAGGCTGTCCAGATCCTGAGTTGCAATATCTGGGAAACGATCACGGACTGAACTAGTGTATCCGCACACTGCCAACAAGTGTAGCACTTCCTGTATTCCTCCTGCAGGACAGTCGCATATACGCTCCTCCCGAGGTAACTGCTGCCACCTACCGATTTCTACACGCAGTCTATGGGAGGACAACCAAAACTGACTAAAAACCATTCTCTGACACACTACCCACAATACCAGCGTTATAGACCCTGTGTATGGAGAGATCATGGTTTATCAACAGATACGTCTGGAACCTAGAGGTGTTCAACTGTAAAACTCGCTGCTTACGTGCAGCCATATCAGCGTCCAGACATGCTTGACCCTCCCTCAGAACATTATCCACAAGCTTCCAAGCAGAAGTGTCAGCAGCTCGACTTAGATTTAGCGCAAACATCAGAGGGTCATCCGTAAGCCCTCGTCTTTCCAACAAGATATCACAAAAGAACGTATATTGCCGACTCTTTACTAGGGCTGCGAGAGACTGCTGGCCAATCTCCAGCAAACACAGGTTGTTCAGGTACTTGTTCTAACCCCAATGACAGATTTTACTGCGGCCATATAAATGGAATTCAATCTATTAAATACGGTTCCGAACTAACTCTCGCATCCGTACAGGAGTGATGATAGCAGATATGCGTCCAAAACCTTGTGTTTCAAAAAGAATGGTAAATTCCTATGGCGTCAAACAAATGTGAATAACTTCAACAAATTACAGTACTTGTGACTTGAATGTTGCGTCATAATAGAAGCAAATTTTGCATCATCTGAAAAAACAGATCCAAGGTAACTGTAAAAATTGCAGTAGCTAATGGATACACTATTCACACTGAAATCCATTCTGTCCTGCTCAGAACCATTAATCACCATAAATTTCGATTTCCTCGAGTTAATTTCCATACCATACTCGATGCAAAACTGCACCATTAGACTCAGCTTGTATACACACTGCTCTTTTGTAGTGGATAAAAGCACAGTATCATCTATGAAGAGTAAACAATGCAGCCGCTGAAGGAAGCCATCGGGACGACATTTATCTTTCACAAGTTTAACAAATTCATTCAAATATAATACAAATAAAACACAGGATGTAGGAAACCCCCGTTTCACGCCAATAGAGGTTGCAATTAAAGCAGCACCTAAAACACTCTTGGTAGAATAATACATTGACCATATTGCCGCCAACATAACCATACCACAACCAAGGCGTTTCAATACATGGAGCAATTTCTGTCTCGGTACTTTATCATACGCTTTTGAAAAGTCAATGAACATAACAAAAAGTTTAACACGTTTGCATTTGGCATAATTTATGAGCAATAGTAGCGTCACCATGTGTTCCTGGCTACCTCTTCCTTTTTGCATGCCGGCTTGTTCACGTAAAGGTTTAAACCATGCTTGGAGCCGGGACGATAGTATAGCATCGTACACTTTCGCTATCGTGTTGCTAACACTGATGCCCCTATAGTTATTACAGGAACCTCTGACACCTCCTTTAAAAAGCATGGCCAACTTAGCAATCGACCACTGAATGGGATAAACACAAGTCTGAAAAAACAACGTTAAACAATGCAGTGACAGACAATATCCAGCTAATAGGTAGTGCTGAGATTACTCGTGGTGTCACACCATCTGGACCGCCTGCTTTATCCAATTTCAAATGACTAACAACTTTTTGTACCTCAATAGGGGAAATCGGCTCATCCAGCACTGGAATGGTTATCTCGACAGCCGGAAAGTCCAGAGAAGGTATTCCTTCTGGATTCAGTAGAACCTCCATGTGAGTCTTAAATTCTCATCTGTAGGACCCCCATCATTCCTGGTTGATTTAATATCCCCATTCCAGTCTATTGCATGCCATATAGCCTTACTGTCGCCATCCTGGACAAGCTTGGACCAGCGGTCAACATTGCAATCTATAGGCTGTATTTGGTGTTTTGGAGGGTTGTTACTCGCACAGGAATGTGCCAGATCGTACAAACCATCGGACAAAATCTCAGCCTAATGGTTTTTGTCCGTGTGATCTTCAGGTGGATCACTCTGCTCCAACTGGCGCTTCAAAAACTCAACCTGCTACCTGTCAATTACAACAGGCTTTCAGGACAAAGGCAGGGAAGTTTGCAGAAGGCATGCGCGGCTAAGTAGGTAATTTGCCCTCTGAAGGAGTTCACCGTCTGACATCTACAAGGCAAATTCGAGTTCAAGAGCGACCAACACAATAGTGTGATTAGACGGGAGTCTGATGTTCTGAATAACTACCATCTGTAAGAGACAGTTTGGAATTTGTGTTGAACACAAACACCAGTCTAACTCTGATATCCAGCGGTCGCATTGCCGATAAGTTAGTGCTCCTCGCATCTCCCTCCCATTTATAACACTGTTGTTGACTAGTATCAGTGAAGTGGACAAACACAGATCTAGCACGTCCTTATGCCTAGGTCCCACTGGGGATTGCGATGGTTTGCGAGGCATTCCCGATGGAAAAAGTGAGAATTGCAATGCATCGCAAACACATTTGCCGAACATTTGCAGAATGTGCGGCAACGTTCGCTGAGTGTCACAGGCAAATTCTAGCCATCGCAATGGATCACGAGTGGATCGCAAAAGCCCGAAAAATTTCAAAGCCTGCTTTGAATTTTGTTCTGAACCATTCGCGACGTTTTAATCTCAAAAGTTGTCGCAGAATGTTCGCCAATGTTTGCCGACGGTTGGCGAATGTATGCGCCGCATCGGTGAACCATCCGCCACACTTTCAAAACTGAAAAAGTGTCGGCGACCCTCGCCGAACTATTGCCGAATATTCGGCGAACCTTCGGCAAACATCGCAGAACATTTGCCGATATGTCGCCAAGAGTCGGCGAACATTCTTGGTGATGGTCCCCTGAAGCAACGCCGATCATCGGTGACTGTCGCCAATTTATCACACAATAACTGTCATCCCTTCCTTCGGCGAACAATCCCAAAATCAAATTATAATGGGACTGCTCCACTTTTTTGACCATTTTGTCACGCACAATCGCAAGGCATCGCCAAACTTTTCCAAATTTCCTCATCGGCGACCATCGCAAAATGCTAAATCCCCAGTGGGACTGAGCCATTAGCATTAGCATTTGCTACTTGAATAGTATCAGCCGATGGTAACCTAACAAACTCTACACCAGTGTTCAGTATGCCATCTAGCTGACTAAGGCTGTTACCAAATCTACAGTTTATATCACTAATAATAACGTACTGGGATTGAGATGTTAGAATTCGGCGTTGTATATCAGCCAATGTATCATGTGAAAAGAACGGTGAATCTCGCGGAGGTAGATAACAACTGCCCATCACAAGGTCTGGACCGTACTTTAAACAAAGCCACACTTGATCCACTGTGCCAGTGTCCAAAGACAGTAAGGAGCCAGCATGAGTGTTCTTAATAAGGGCCTGCACACAGCGCCACGCACACACGTCTCAGGCGTAACAGAACTAAAGGCTACAAAACCTGAGATGGTTATATTCCAATTTACCTTAGTCTTGTTAAGAAAAATAATGTCAAGGTCTCAAAGTCAAGCAGCTTATCTTTCACTACAGGGGGAGACAATTTGTCACCCAAACCATCGATATTCCAGCATGCAATTTCACGAGTCATCCGAGTCCGGTGTGCATTCACATTAAAAAATCCCTCTTCCATGAATACAGGACAACACCATCACGCTTGACTGACCTATCCCTGTAGTTAATAGATATATCATGCCCCTGGTTGTCCGGCTTGGCTTTCTCGGTTTTGACGACATCGTGAAGCCGACGCCATTCACAACGTACGGCGGGATGTTGGTCTTTTTTCACAAACCTTACTCCAATCCACTTCGGCGTCCCCAAACTTATCTTTACCAGCCCGTTTAAGTTTCCAAGTGTTCTTTAGGACCTCCACACGGGCACTGGCGTCCTGAAGGGTGACTATATTGACCTCGCCCGACCCTGTTGTCTGTTTCCTAATCGTCGTTGATCATATTGCACTTGACCTGCCTCGAAGATCCCAAACAGGGCCTGCAACGCATCGACATCTGACGCTTCCTATCAGTTGAAATGAGAACTACCAGTTTATTCGATCTTTGAGCAGCATCAAGGTCTTCCCATGCGTGTTGTTGGGCCACAATAACTTCACTACAAAAAATGAAAGATAAAAATACTAGGTAAGATGAATTTACTTATGTTTAGACTTATGTCTCAAATGTTTCTTGTTTTGAGATAATTTTTGCTAGGTTGCCAGTGGGGTAAGCAAATTTCACTTGTCAAGTCAAATAGTAACTTGTTTTAAGTTTTTTTTTGTAAAACAAGTTACTTTTTGACTTGACAAGTGCAATTTACGTACCCCACTGGCAAGCTAGTCAAAATTACCTCAAAACAAGAATTTTTTTTGTCTTACTAAGAAAAATGGTGATAGAAATAAGTGTTTTGAGTCTTAAAATAAGTAAATTCATCTTACCTAGTATTTTTATCTTTCATTTTTTGCAGTGTTTACGCTGGGTGTCAATCGCTTCTTTCAGGGTGCTTATTTCCTGATTCATTCGAACTGTGTTCTCATTAATAAAAGTCCGTAACTCCCGCAATTCACGCAGAATTTCGTCATTACTGGTGCTCGGCAAGCTCAAGAGAAGGCTCGCAAGGTCGGCTTTTGTGATGCCTTTCAATGAATTACCCTTCTCGTACAATTTGCGTACTTCGCCAATTGTGGTAGGTGCAGGCATTGTGTCAAAAAAGTTACAAAAAAGGTTACAAAAACTACCTAAACCGTGTTTTGCGAAGTGGAGGCTCGCTTGACTGCAGTTGGCAAGAGAGACAGGAATAGTGCAGGGGATCCAATAAAACTTCCTGTCTCTTGTAAGGAATTAAGCTTTATTTGTTAAGGTTACCGTGATGAATTTTTCCAGAATCTATTATTGATGCACAAAATCATAGATTATGATATTTCCATCCAATATTCACTGATAGCGCACTTGTCTCAGTGGGTTTTTCTCATTAGCAATCACCCAGGAAAAAAAAAACCATCACAGATGCTGAATTTTGAACTTTGCGCTGATAACAATCCGGATGGTCCTTTTCCTCTTTAGCCCGATGGACACGATATCCATGATTTCCAAAAACAATATGAAATGTGGACTCGTCAGACCACCACAGACTTTTACACTGCGCATCAGTCCATCTCTGATGAGCTCGGGCCTAGAGAAGCCGGCGGCATTTCTGGGTGTTGTTGATATATGGCTTTTGCTTTGCATGGTAGAGTTTTAACTTGCACTTGTAGACATAGCAACAAATTGTGTTAATTGACAATGGTTTTCCAAAGTGTTCCTGAGCCCACATGGTAATATCCTTTACAGAATGATGTCGGTTTTTAATGCAGTGCCGCCTGAGGGACCGACAGTCATGGGCATTCAATGTTGGTTTTAGGCCTTGCCGCTTACATGTAGAGATTTTACCAGATTCTCTGAATCTTTGATGATATTATGGACTGTAGATGATGAAATCCCTAAATTTCTTGCAATTACACGTTGAGAAACATTCTTAAACTGTTGGACTATTTGCTCACACAGTTGTTCACAAGGTGGTGAACCTCGCCCCATCCTTACTTATGAGTGACTGAGCCTTTTGGGGATGCTCCTTTTATACCTAATCATGACACTCATCTGTTTCCAATTAACCTGTTCACCTGTAGAATGTTCCAAACAGGTGTTTTTTTGAGCATTCCTCAACTTTCCCAGTCTTTTGTTGCCCCTGGCCCAGATTTTTTGGAACCTGTTGTAGGCATCAAATTCAAAATGAGTGAATATTTCCAAAAAACAAAGTTTATCAGTCTAAACATTAAATATCTTGTCTTTGTAGAGAACTCAATTGAATATAGGTCGAAAAGGATTTGCAAATCATTGTATTCTGTTTTTATTCACGTTTTACACAATGTCCCAACTTCATTGGAATTGGGGTTTGTGGAAACATTCAGAAAAAGGACCATCAGCATTTTAATAACTTTTTACAAGCTGTTGAGGATGGTATCTTTTACTAAACCTGGTTTAGGGACTTTGGGGGGGGGGCTTGGTGATCTGCTAACATCTGTTAAAATCACAGATGCATATAGCTACTGGGTTTATATGTTAGATATACACTAAAATTAAGTTGTTGTAGGCTAATTGGTGTTATATAAACTCAAAAACTAATAGTATCAATGTTTTATGGGAAATGCAGTCCAATCTGATGTTAAAATGCATGCTTTTTTGTCAAATAACATCAAATTTTTTCAGCCAGCTACTACCTCTCCATCCGCGCCCCCTGGAGAGTGGGCCAGTCAGGTACGAATTCCAAGGTCACTTTTTTTCCCTAGTCTGCCCCTGGTCTTCGAGTATCTTTCTGTACCGTGCTACACTCCACTGCCATGTTTAACTTAACTTTTATGATCTAGACAGACGCAGATTTTGGATACAATCCACTAGGGAGGATTTTTTAATTTGCATACGGAAATAGCAGAGGAAAAGATTGTAGTCCAGATCAGAGGAAGGGGCAGTCCAGCTAAACTGGTCGTAACTGGAGAGGATTGGGGCATGTCCGCACCCTGGCAAGTGGTTGTCCCGGGGAAAAATCCAAGTGGTGAATCCCCCTTTCCAAAGCAGGTCTGCTAGACAATTAAGTCAAAGGGTTCAGCAGGAATTCAGTAGCAACCCTGGAGACCGATGAAAGCTTGATAGATGCTCCTAATAAACTGACTCAGAGGAACAGACTGGAACAGAGGATTAACAAGAACACGGTCCCAATTCTGGAGACTGATATAAAGGTGTGGGAGCTTGTTCCAACTAATAAGACTCCAGACAGTAATTAAGTTTTTCTTTATCATTGATTTACAGACAAACACTTGGAAGCAGAGCTTAGCTCAAAACTAGAGAACACAAACTGACTGGTAGGCCTTTTAAGGTATAAAGTGTTGCAATCTAGCAACCATACTGGAAACAAAATAAGCTTATATAGACCAGACATTCATTAAAGGAGCATTGCATACAAAGGACAATACATAGGAGCAAGGAGGAAACAAGACAATGAATCAATTAAAGGAGACAAAAACCACAAAACATGCAAGCAGCTGGAAAGGGGGCTAACATATTAAGGACACACAAGGGTTGGGACACTTTACATTCCAACCCAAAACTATCTTTTTCTGAAACAAAATAAGATTTTTTTTTTTAAATTATCTAGTTCTGTAAAAATCTTATCAATTGCAATAAATGTAACACAAGCATATTGTATCAGCTTTTACAAAGCTTACTCAATCTCACCAAATGATCCATATGTATCATTCAATATCATCAAATAAAAATATATTCTGTGAGCTCTTGTATGAATAGATCACATAGTTGAGGACACTGTGATAAGTATTATGTATTTCAGGTTTTAGGTTTATGATGACACTCCAAAGAGAGGGCAATTTATGATGTACAACATATGCAGTGTTCCCCAAAATACTTTTTTTTTTTAAGTATCAGTATGTCTTCAGTTGATCTACTGTAAATAGCTTCCCTGTCTGATCTCAAAAGCAGACTAAGCGCCTGTCTCAGAGCAGGCCTACAATGTTTCGATGCTGTTTAATCCATTCTCCATGAATATGGATAATGTCCAGGATTGCATTGAAATACCTCAACAAAATCACCCTCTCAGTGAATGAAGCCCAGCCTGGCTAATATGCTGAAATATCTATGCAGTAATACAGTATTTCAATGGCTCTGCTTCACTCGCTTCTGGGATAAAGCTATTAAGAAATGTGTAGAGGACAAGTGCATTTAAACAGACAACTGTTTGTGTGTGAAATACACTGGAGTAGGCAAAGCTAAGTAAACCGGTGGATTGTATTTGAAAAAAAAAAAAAAACACACACAAAGGTCTGTGTCTGCACAAATAAAAAGCCATATTCTGCCATCAGGCAGTGCCATGCCCACCAACCTCAAGATACTGGCAGGCAGATTTCCATCCAAACTTTGCCAAGAAAAATCTAGCGAACGTACAGCACAGAATCTGTCTGGGATTGCTTCCTGCAGACCAGGGTATCTGGATATGTGTGCCACCTCTGAAGTGTTTATAATCAGATGGAGTATTGGGTGGAGGAGTGGTGGGTACACAGATGTGTTCCCCATTTTATGAATAAAGATCAAAGGATAGGACTATGAACAAGCTCAAAATAGTCGTCTCATTGAGGAAGTTGTGAAGTCAAGGGTTGAGAACAAAGAAAGTAAGCACGGCTGCCAGCTGAGCTGGGAGCGCACAGTGGATTTTCCATTTGCTTGCACACTGGAGTGCTATTATTCTACAATTGCAATTTTTGCTTTCAAATCTGTCCATTACGAAAGGTTGACTGAGAAAACTACCCATTTCAGTTGCATGACTGATTACTTTTTACCAGCCAAGGCATAAATTGCTGGCGACCCTAAAAGTTCCAGTCTGTGATTTGATGAGCCTGTCCTACAACAAAATATGCCCAGAAAGGTCGTTTGTCAAGCAGCTTATTAAGACCTAAAGTTACGTTTAGGAGAAACTCCAACCCTAATCCTTACCCAAACCATTATTTTAAAGTAGGGATTCAAAGGAAAAACTGAAATATGGCAATTTCGACATTAATGGAAAGCTTAGAACGCAAAGAATGCAATGCAATGTCATTCCGACACATTATCGATACGAGAAAATGGAAACACGCACGAAACGACACTACTTTATTGAGCGTGAATACTTCTGTGATGCCAGGAAAGAGGCCCGTTTTGGGTGACGTTACGTATGGGTTTTGCAAGCTCTGCTCTGTTACACATCAATAGAAATACTATGTCTCTCTAAGCTTTATATTTTGTTAAAGGTTAAAATTGAGACGTACTTTACTTGAGATGGATAAATTATAATGGAGAAACTTTTGTCTTTTTTAATTCAAATTTTTCTATATAGGCCTAGTACATTGAAGATTAACATGGACATATTAACGATCTGACGGAAATCGTGTAAATACGGGGAAGGCAGGGTTTCCTCCAGGATTTTTTGAAACTGTAGCGGAGGGCTTCAGCGTCGGGTCAAAACTCAGCATTATCAGGTGTGGCCAGTTTTCATTCGGCCAGCACGTAGGCGATGTAATAATTGAAGTCTATGTGCACGGAGATTTCAGTTTCACATGCGTCACGGTGGATTTCACATATAATATGAAAACCGATCATGACTCCGGACTCCGGAATTGGAATTAAATAATCATGAAGATACAATTAGGTAGAGCAGGATGTGCTCACAGCAAACACAGAGTTAACAGTAGTTAATCCCTTTGCAAAGTGAACAAAATATTTTTTCTCTAATCGCTGCACACATTGCATGAAGAAAGTAGCGCGTTTTACTGCCAATGGCTAATTTTTATTTATTGGAAAACGTGTTCATCTAGCAAAATGATTGACAACAGGTCAATAATTATTAGCGCTCATTTTAACTTAACAATGAGAACTGGCGACACCTGATTGTCCATAGGATTTTTGGAGTTTATGTAAAGTCATTTTACATAGGCGTGGCGGCGCGCCACGATCAGTTACATGTAGCGGAAACCCTGGGGGAAGGACTGATACCTTAATTTATTATGATATTCTATTTTTTCGATGAGTAGGCTTGATAAGGTCGACGACAAAACAAGAAAGGAAGATTTTTAGAATGTATTCTCTCTCTTAACTCGCGCAGGAATACATATTGTTCACGCACTTGCAGCTGCCTGTCGTCAGATCTTTCTATTGCGTATACTATAACTATCTAACGTTATTAGATATGAGGTTTTGTTTCGTTTTGGCCATCATGGAAGAGGAAGGACCAGAAGTTGAAGAAAGAACCATGGGAAGAGATACAACAACTATAAAAAAGCAATAAAGACCTGAAATTGAGCTTGAGTGCATGACAAGTACAGGCGGACGATTCAGGCTGCTTTTGAGGTATTGGGTGGAGATATTTGAGGGGTACGATTGTGTTCTTAATGGCATCGACCTCGTCACTCCATATGTCAGTCAATCGCTGTTATGAGAGTCCACTTGATCGTGTTCATAAAATAATTTTTTATAGCCCAGCTTTGGCGTATCCAACCTTCCTCGGAATAGTAGCATAACTCCAGTAAAAACATAATTTTCTTTCTAAATTAGACAACGTGTACGTGTATAGCGTATAGCCAGCGCAGCGACTGGACTTTTTGCAGGCATGGAACGAACCAAAATAAGCAGCAAAACTAATGTGCATCGATGAAAGAAATCACCTTTATGCGACAACAGTTAAAAAAAAAATGAAGATTTAAACACGGGATTTAAAACTATGAACTACTGGAAGAAATCTATTAAGAGTTCTGACTCGTCAGGCTTTAAAAACAAAATTTAAAACAGTTTTCACAGTGTTCACTGTATTATAACTATGAAACATCTGGGTACTTTCAGAGTAGCTACACAACCCGTATGTGACGTCACGGAAAATTAGACTGTCGGCGGACTGGTTACGGTGGAAAAGGAGCAACATTTGGAAAGCGAATATCACGTCGCATGAAACTTTTTTCTCGTTATGTGAGTAAATACCTTCAACCCATCATGAAATTGCCATAACGGACCAATTTTATGGGTACTTATTTTCTTTAAATTCCTACTTTAAGTGTAAATATGACTGAAACTGTATCTGGAACTGAAACTGTAACTCTAACAGTACCTTCCTGCTGCCAGTAGGGGCGCGATTTCAGGAAACGCTCCTGTGGGTCGTAAATCAGAGTAAATGAGAATAATCGACCTATTTGAGTGTATGGTTGGAGGACAGGTTGGATTTGATTTTGTTTTATAATTATTAGTTCATTTATATTAGAATTGTGTATTTTTTAGGTTTATTGTTCTGTTTAGTTCGTTTTTGATTGCCTTTCTTTTCCCCTTGTGTGGGGAAAAGCTATCCATTACCTCAGAGTTTCCCAGGGCGTCAGAGCCGGACTTTCCAGGGGCACCTGATCCGTGCAGTCCAGTGCTCCAGGGCTTCAATGCCTCAAGCACTGGAGCTTCCTGCTCCACTTCCTGGTCCTGAGGGGCCTCCTGCTTCAGTTTCCAGCCCACAGGAGCCTCCTGCTCCAATTTCTGTCCCAGAGATGCCTCAAGCTCCAGATCTCATGCCTGGCTGTGAGTCAAGCGTCACTCTGCTGTGCGGCGCCCCAGGGCCCGCACTGCCCAGCGCCACAGAGCCCACGCTGCCCACCACAAGGAGGTAGTGACAGATGCGGGCTTTGGAGGACAGTGGCGAACTGTCTCTCTCTCCCGAGATGGCAGTATGAGTCACATACAAGCGTGCTTGTGTACATAGTTCACCGATTCGACATCCCAGAATCTGGTGGGATTGGAGAAGCCAAATAAAAAAAAAAAGAAGGTTTCACGTCCTTCCAATTGACATTGTGACAAATATGCAAAGATAGAAAAAATTGGAAACGGGGCAGATACTTTTTCGCAGCACTGTACCTCAGTAATTTTCATCAGAAGTGAAGGTTTAATATGATTTTTTTCCCCCATACTTAGAGGGGCACTGTCATGGAAGAAGATGCAAAGTAGATCCTTCAGAGCGATTGTTCAGCTGCCCAGGATCTTGGTTTTAGTGCTTGACTTTGATCTCTTGCAATATACGCAAGTGATAATATAATGCCTTGGAAAACTAGCATTTTTTTTTTCATTTCAGTTTTTTGCTCTATGGAAAATGAAGTCAGTGGAGATTCCACAAGGGTTTGGCCAGTATCCATGGCCAGACATAGTGGCAGAGGAAGAAAAACCACTCAATGTTAGAGAAGGAAAATTCATGTTTCAAAAAACTAAGCTAAAATACACTATGAGTCCTGCCCTAAAGTAAATAATTTGTTTTTCAAAAGAACAGCAATAATTAACAGCTATGATCAACCACAATCTAATGTTACACAAGCAATTTCCACCAGTGACAAATTTGAAAAAAATTGGCCAATTTTTCTTATTTATTTACTATGCATGCATGGCTCTGACAGTGCCCATTTATGGGGTCATAAATTTGGATACTTTAGAAAATTTTGATATTAATGAAAAGACTGCCATGTGGACTGAAGAGTACTATAAAAGAGCTTGTGACTACAAAAAAAACTGGGATGTCTCATCTGATTTATTCAGGAGATATACGTAAATGGTTGAAATCGTTGAAATGGGTTAATGTGACTTTTTTTCCACAAATTTTAAAGAGTTTTGACTTGTCATATCACCTTTTGAAAATTGCATTGGTCTTGTGCTCAGTACTATTAAAATTAGGAATGTTGGAACATCACAATTTTTTGGTAAGCGCACTTTTCTAGTGCTAAAATGGGACCCAGTCATCATTTTTCCAGGGCCAATATTTCAAAACGTATTTAAGTGTACCAATTGTGTTTCTTTAAGTTAAACTATTCTTAAACGTCCAAAAGGCATGTTTATAAACTTCACAAAAGATAGAAATCGATGAGCTATTGGGCTTTTTATTCCTTTCATTCCTAACCCTCAGAAAAACAGGCTGTTCTGAATTGGCGCCCCCTCCATGAAATTAGCTCTGCTCTAATTGGCCAGCAAACAGAGGCACTGGCCCCTTGTGTCAAGGGAGAGCAACTATATCAAAATACCCCAGCAACAGATTTAGCTGCTTGCTATTAAACTACAAAATGACTATGGAAAGGTAGTGTCTGCTAGCTCAACAACTATGAGGACAGCAGTTACATTCAAAAAAGCATGACATGCAGTTGTGATAAAAGTTTAACTGCACTTGGAAGTCAGTCTCTATCGTTAAGGATCATCTGTTGCAAGCATTTGTACAGTCGCAAACTTTAGTCAATATTCCATTTATTGTGAATGGCAGTGCTGTTGTTGCATGACTGAATCCCAATAAAAACATTCACTCATTCAGTCAGTTCCGATCTGCATGTCTAGTACGTCTCCTCTGGCTAAACTACCAATAGTTTGTTAGTACTTCTAAATACACATTTGATTTAATAGCGAGTTTGCTTGTAAACTACACAATAATTATGGAAAGATAATGGATCCATGATCCATGCTAAGCAGACAACCTAGCCATAAAAGTTTACCTGACCAGGGTTTTTCCTGCATAGAGAATTGCGAAACGCCCTCCTCTGTCAAATTTCGTGCCGCCTCTGCTTCCCAAGAAAAAATTTAGTACTTGTTTTCACAGAAAACATTATTTCCTAACTAGCATTTCACTCAGTGGATTTGACGTTTGTAACTTCAATTGTGGCTGTACGTTACCACGGCGATTTAGTGGCACTGTATTGTACCCTGTGCATCAGACAAAGCCATCTGAAAGAGGAGGAAAAGTGCGCCGGATTTTCGATGTGTTCGGCACTGCCCTGGTTTATATTTATGTAAATTGTTAGTACTTTGCCAGCTGCTTGTTTGCTCTTTGTTAAATAAAATAAAATTCTTGAGATAATTGTTGTTTTCATCATTATGTCAACCCCCCTGGTCATTAACATCATTCTGAAGTAAGCGCTACACCACCCTTGCCTAATTTTTCGCCAGGAAAAACCCTGCTAACATGACTTGGAATTTGGTTTAAACCGGAAACACTTACTTTCCTGCAACCTAGTCTCCTTAAAAATAAATCTAAGCCACTGCTCCTTTGTATCTTCGAACGAAGGCAGAAAATGAAGACATTCAACAGTATGTTAGTCCTTGCAGTCGACTACAAAGAACTTGGTTTTTCGCCAGAACACAAATCAGCCTTTTTCAGTTCCTTTATTATGTCCCAGGAGCAAGTGGCCATGTAAAGAAGTCCATCACTCTAAGATGTGATGCTATAGCTAAAGAAAAAAGGAAGAAACTTGGAAACAGAGGGTTCAGAGGTGTAGGAAACCTGAGGATCTGTCTCAAATGGATTATTTCAACATATGTTTACCTTGTTACTTGAAACTTTGGCCATGTTTAAAATACACATCCTTCATTGCAACAATATAAAGTATATGACACATAACACAGAAAAGCATAATAGGTCCAACGTCCCCCGAGTGGTAATGCCGGCATTAAAGGATTTTCAATGGCATGCTGTGAGCCTCTGCCCCTTAAACGCAATAATTGCTTTCAAGCTGTTCCTGTTTAAGATCGCTTGATTAATAATTAGACAATTTATTTACTGTATAATCAAGACCAATATGTTTAAGCCTGTAATTACCAAGAAAGTTTTAAGAAATGACAGAGATTACCAAAGGGCTACATTGACAACGTACTTAATAGTGATATTTAAGGGATAGAAAATTAAAAAATATATTATCAATTAATCAAGTTCTTTCCATGAATTCCATCTCCCTATCTAGCATTTTTTTTTTCAGCAGTGCAACCTAATTTATTTTACGATTGCACTTAATTAAAATGTTTTCAGCGTCCAAAAGAGTAGGCTAAATTTGTGGGGAAGCACCCCTGCACACTGGTTACTCGATGTGATAATAATTAATTTATAGAAGAGATTAAAGATAGAGGCCAAATTCTCATTACTGAGCGCAAGGATATCATTTTCTGAAAGTTTTAAGTAAATTTTAAGTCTAAGTCTGGAAATGGTAGGTTTTTTTTCCACCTGGACTGACCCATGTATCAAAAACTTCCATAAATGCTGTGATTTCCCTTGGCTTGAGCTCATTTGAAATGAACTGATGCATTATGAAACCGTGCTGCTATCAGGCAGCTCAACCTCTAAAATTGTTCAGGGTAATAATGGACATGTGTGTAAGTGACAATATCATGGGTTAATTGAAGATCTGTGTAGGTACCATTGATGTTGAGGCACATACATTCATTTTGGAGCATCGTATAATATCTTCAAGATGTCACATGCCCCTTCCCCAAACCATTACACCATCTGAACTGCACTGTGCTCATTCTACTTTGGGCTCCATCCATAACTACCAATAAACGCCTTCATTTGATTGCATTTCACTCTGCATCTAGTTCCTTGTCTGAATCGTGACATTATAATCCTGCCTAGGAATGGTACCAGCAGAAATGCCCAGCTCGGTTGATGCCCTGAGGTACAAGGGTGTGCAGATTGATCAGCAGGAGGAAGAGCTCCACCACCTACACTGGTCGATTGGAGCCCTCAACAGTCAACTTGTGGCTATTTCAAATATTTCCTGGGATTCCGCAGCCGGTGCTCAAGCGACAAGCTGTGTTCTGCAGCAGAACTTCCCTCAGGCGATCACCCATTGGGGACTGTACCTTAGGGATACAACGATATTCAACCGCGATTCTTTCAAAGGGTAGGAAGATCACTTGCTGCCATGGGGCGAACATCCGAGCTTGCCCTTTTCCTTTATTCAACCCGATGCAATCATGAAAAAACAGCTGCCTAAAGTGCCAGACATTTGAGGGCATGCAAAATGCTTCCAGAAAAATATTTGACTGGCACCAGTATTTTTTGGTGACGTGCTGAACGGAGCGAAGTATAGGACTACATAATCGTCTCCTTTTAATCATTTAGGGTACTCAAATCCCGTCCCCGTTTACTTTGCTCAATTAGCGATCAAACAGTGGATTTGCTTATTTAGTTCGTTGAATGAGTTGATAATCCTGTTCATTTAGATAGCATGTTTGATTGTCGCATTTTGAAATTTAAATGGCCATAGAACAGCACAGGTTTGCATGAAAGCAATTGCACGATTTTTTGTGGGCTCATATTTGACCATTTCCTGCATTTGCGATAATTTATATAGCATTTTTAGGAGATTATTAAAGATTGATTAAAAAGAAATAGAAATGTTTGAAGATCACCCTGGATTTTAAGTGTCCAAAAAATACAGAAGGTGGAAAACATTCTGTAAAGCGGACGAAACGTGAATATGAGATATAAATTATTGCAATCGTGTGAAATGGTACCAGCAGATGGTCTCATCTGGATGGACCTGGAGTACCTCTCAACTGCTGAAAGGTAAAACCCCAGGCAAGCCCGTTAGTCCGTCTTATTTGCAAGGCTTAACTTCGTCTTGACTCTATTTTCCTGGTTAAGAAATTACCAAGCCTGACACTTCATCTTGTCTCTACTCTCCTGTGCCCAGCGATCATCCTGAGATTATCCCCCTGGGTCACAGTTTTCTGGCAGCCACTAAGCTCCGAGTTGAGTGTGAAGTAAAAGAGGCATCGTGGTCATGTCCCGCACTACTGGACACTCCACCCAATAAACTGTTCATGTCAGAGAGAGAGAAGAATCATCCTTTCCTGGGTCCATGTTTCTCAGTTGGCATGCCATGCCGGCATTTCTCGCACTGATTTGACAATGTTTCTGGAGGCTCAACATCCGGCAAGCTACCCAGGAGTTTGTTACACCCTGTTTTGTGTGTGCCTGCTCCCAATCTAGTAATCAGCACCCCTGTGGTCTGCTCTAACCCGAGGAGGTTCCCAGCCAGGTGTGGGCAAGTATTGCCCTGGATTTTGTCACTATGTTGTCTTTGTCGGATGGGTTTACAGTCATCCTCTCCATTGAGGATCAGTTCTCTCAGGCTATTAGTGAAGGTGCCTAAGGCCAAGGAGACTGATGAGCTCCTATTACACCTTGTGGTTCATCTCCACAGTGTACCTCAGGAGGTGGTCTCCGACCATGACCCTCACTTCTCCAGCCATTTCAAGGAGGCTCTCTTTGCCGTGGTGGGCTCCACCCCCTGCCTTTCCTTAAGATTCCATTAAGTGACTACTGGCCTGGTGGGGAAGTTTAATCATGGGCTGGGCGAGACTCTACACTATATGATGGAAGGTAATCCCACCAGGTGGTCCCATCTTCCTCCCTGGGTGGAGCTAGCTCACAGTTCACTATCCGATGCCGGTCGGGGCATATCACCTTTCCAGTGTTGTTTGGGTTACCAACTGCCTTTATTCCAATCCAAGCAAAAGGAAGTAGCAGTTACTTCAGCTCAGCTCCTGGTTCGTGGGAACAGAGCAGAGCCTCATGCATTACTACTCAAAGATGTATTTGCCTTCCAGGAGCAAGGTAACCGTCGTAGCCATCCAGCTCCTGTCTACTAAGTCAAGACAGATGTCATGCTTTTGGAGGTTCGCGTTTGTTTGGGAGCTTTCTTTGTTACTCTCGTTTGGGACGATATCGTTTTGCCCACATCGGATTCTTTGGCCAGCTGGCATTAATTGTGGGCGGCGCCCGGACTCTATTTAAGCCCAAGTTCCGCCGCACCACCTTTGCTAGAGTGTCAATGTTACTATTGCACTATAGCCCGTAAGTTCTCTAGCTAGAAATTTGGTTAGGATTTAGTTGCAAAGAGGAAAGTGTTAGTTAGTAAGGGAAATTACCTCTCTCTTTTCCTCTCTCTTCCTCTGTCTGTGCACCATCTGGGTGCTTAATCTTTTGATCTCGGCTTCCGAGATTTTTCCTTTATTTTGTTCGGTCTAGCTTGCGTTGCTTCCTTATTTTTACTCGGACAAGATTTATGTCCTTTGGAAGCGCGAGCCCCTCTCTCTTGTTTTGTCTGTGCGTCATTTCACTGTGCTTACTTTCGTTCCGGCCATTGCATTTGGTGTCTCAAAACACCAGCCATCACAGTACACTCTAGCCAACATGGAGACTTCAGCTGTGGCCGTGATTGAAAAGGTTGTTACCAAAAAAGATGGCGGTTTGAGACCCTGTATTGATTACAGGGGTCTCAATAATATTACTGTCAAGAATCGATATCCCCTTCCGTTGATGAACTCTGCCTTTGAGCGTCTGCAGGAGGCATTGTTTTTTACTAAGTTAGACCTCCACAATGCATATAATCTGGTCCGAATCCGGGAAGGGGACGAGTGGAAAACGGCATTTAATACGCATGACGGGTACTACGAATATTTGGTCATGCCGTTTGGATTGGTTAACGCCCCCTCTGTATTCCAGGCGCTCGTCAATGACGATCTTCAAGAGATGTTGGAGAGATTCGTCTTTGTCTACCTTGACGATATTCAGATTTTTTCTTCGACTCTCTCAGAGCATAAACAACACGTCAGACAAGTGCTTGAGGCTCTCCTTAAAGCCAAGCTGTTTGTCAAGGTGGAGAAATGCACCTTTCACGTCCAAACCGTCTCGTTTCTTGGCTTCATTGTTTCCAAGGGGTCGGTCAGTATGGACCCGGACAAGATGGCTGCTGTCAGGAATTAGCCTGCCCCTCAAAGTGTTAAGGAGGTCCAACGCTTTTTGGGCTTTGCGAATTTTTAGAGGAGGTTTATCCGTAATTTTAGCGTGGTTGCTGCCCCCATTATTGCGCTCACCAGAAAAAATTCCTCCTCAGCGTTTTTTTGGTCTCCAGCAGCTGAGGCTGCCTTTTAGGAACTAAAGAAACGTTTTAGCTCAGAGCCCATTCTGGTTTTGCCCGATCCCTCCCTCCCATTTGTAGTGGAGGTGGATGCTTTGGAGGTTGGGATGGGTGCTATTTTGTCCCAGCGCCCCCTTTGGGACAATAAGCTAAACCCATGCGCATACTTCTCCCGGTCTTTGTCCGCCGCGGAACGGAATTACAGCATTGGTGACCGGGAGTTATTGGCGGTCAAGTTGGCGCTTGAAGAGTGGCGCCACTGGTTGGAGGGAGCTGAACACCCTTTTGTGGTACAGACAGACTATAAAAATCTCCAGTATATTTAGCAAACCAAACGACAAACCAAACGATAATTCCCGGCAGGCGCGGTGGTCATTGTTCTTTAACCGCTTTAATTTTATGGGAACCTACTGCCCTGGCTCTAAAAACAGTAAGCCTGACGCCTTGTCGCGGATTTACGACCGCTCTGATCGCGATCCCACCCCGGAGCCAATTATTCCTGCTGCTCAGATTGTGGCGCTCATTCAATGGGAGATTGAGGCGGTGGTTCAGGAGGCTTCGAACACCGTTCCCGGTCCTGGGGGGGTGCCTCCTGGCTGTTTGTTTGTCCCGTCTAGGGTTAGGTCACAGGTCCTCCAGTGGGGACACTCTTCTCGCTTAGCGGGGCACCCGGGAGCCCATCGGACCAATCAGTTCCTGGCCCGACGTTTTTGGTGGCCCAGTATGATGAGGGACATTCGGGAATTTGTTGTTGCCTGTGGCATCTGCTCCAGAAATAAAACTTCCCATTTCCCTCCCTCTGGTCTGCTGCGACCATTGTCCGTCCCCAGGCGTCCTTGAACGCATATTGCATTGGATTTTATTATGGGACTGTCTGTGTCTGAAGGCAACACTGTCAACTTGGTCATGGTTGACCGTTTTTCCAAGGCCGCTCATTTTGTTGCGCTACCCAAGCTGCCTTCAGCGCGGGAGACGGCCCTTCTTGTGGTTAACCATGTATTCCGGCTGCATGGGCTTCCGCAAGATGTTGTCTCTGACCGGGGTCCTCAGTTTACGGCCAGATTCTGGCGGGCGTTTTGTAGGCAGTTGGGGGCCACTCTGAGTCTCTCCTCTGGGTTCCACCCAGGGACCAACGGGCAGACTGAGCGTACTAATCAGTTATTGGAAAACACTCTTCGTCGTTTAGCGGCGGATAATCCATCTTCATGGAGTCGATTTTTAGCATGGGCTGAGTATTTCCATAACTCACTGAGTAATTCCTCCACGGGCTTTTCCCCGTTTGAAGCTCAGGTGGGTTACCAACCCCCACTGTTTCCTGAGACTGAGAATGATTCCGAGGTTCCCTCGGTTAACCATTTCATTCGTCGCTGTCAGTCGGTTTGGACCAGGGTCCGTTCATCTCTCTTGCGCTCGGGGCTCAAACAGAAATCCGCCGCCGATAGAAGGTATCATTTGGCCCCATCTTATCGGGTGGGTCAGAGAGTTTGGCTGTCTACCCTGGACTTCCCCTTGAAGGTAGAATCACAAAAACTGGCTCCCCGCTATACTGGCCCATTCAAGATTGCGCGGAAGATCAATCCGGTCACAGTCCAGTTAAAGCTCCCTAGATCTTTGCGCATCCATCCGTCGTTCCATGTCTCTCGGATTAAGCCGGTTAGCACTAGCGTCCTGGCACCTGCCGACACACCCCCTCCGCCACCGCGAATGTTTGAGGGGGGGCCGGTTTACCCCGTATGCTGCATTCCTGCCGAGAGGCGTGGGGACTTCTGGAGCTGTCCCTTAGAAGGGAGGTTCCTGTCATGGTTTTGGAGGTTGGCGTTTGTTTGGGAGCTTTCTTTCAAGTTCAAGTTCAATTTTATTAATGTCCCAAAGGGCAATTTGGTGTGCAGCAGCATAGAGGCACAAAAACGCATATAAACATGGAGGACAGCACATAAACTTAAAAAAAAAACCCTTAAAAAAAAAGCAAATAAATTAAGACAAATAAATTAAGACAATGGCAGCAGCCACAGAAGTATATACAACAATTAGTTCCTTTCCTCAGCAGCATTCAGTGCTCGAATGGACGCAGGAACAAAGGAATACTTGTACCTGTTTTTAGTGGCCCGTGGGACACACAAGCGAAGGCCAGAAGGGAGCGGCCTGTACTCAGAACTAAGGGGGTGAGTACCATCAGAGCGGATAGACAGAGCTTTACTAAGCACCTGTCTATTATAGATATGGTCTAGACTATCCAGTTGGCTGCCGGCTATCTTAGATGCCACTTTTACGATTTTTCCAAGGGAATTCTTATCTTTAATGCAAAGATCTCCGTACCAACAGATAATAGGAAAAGAGATGACAGATTCAATATAGGCACAATAGAACATTCTCATCAGAGTCTTGTCAATTTGGAATTTAGCCAATTTCCTCAGGCAGTGTAGGCGTTGCTTGCCCTTCTTACACAACATGTCTGAATTTAGGTAAAATTTCAATTTATCATCGATTATCGTGCCCAGATATTTATAGTTTGTTACATTGTCAACTGTCTGACCTTTGACGACACTCTTCTGGGTAATTTGGGGGGTGCGCCTAAAATCAATACAGATCTCTTTTGTTTTCGAGATGTTAAGCTGTAGGAAGGCTTCTTCACACCAGGACAAAAAATTGTCAATAACTGGACCATGGCCGTCCTCATCATCATTAAGCAGGCTGGCGATAACCGAATCGTCAGCATACTTAATGATGAATCTGTTGTTGTGGCGGCTTCGACAGTCGTTGGTGTAGAGAATATACAAGAGGGCAGATAAGACACAGCCCTGAGGCGAGCCGGTAGAGAATGACAGAATACTAGACGGTACCCCATTGACTCTAACTCGTTGAGACCTATTTGTTAGGAAATCAAAAATCCAGCCTACCAAACACAGATCCAAACCAAAAATACTGACTAATTTATCCACCAAAACATGTGGCTGGATGGTGTTAAACGCTGGCGAGAAATCTAAAAAAAGCAGCCTGGTGTGGTTTTTACTACCTTCCAGATGCTCATATAAAAGGTTAAGTAAAGTGACAGTTGCGTCTTGGACACCCCTTCCAGACCTATATGCAAATTGGAGGGGGTCTAACAGGCTCTCTGTTTTGACCATGAGCTCAGACTTGACTAAATGTTCAAACTGCTTCATAATCAAGGAGGTTAGGGCAACAGGTCTGAAGTCGTTCTGCGTTTTTGGATTGTTGCTCTTGGCAACAGGCACAACGGTGGACTGTTTCCAGAGGGAAGGCACCCTCTGCTGGGTGAGAACCAAATTAAATATGTAGTTAAAAATGGGGCCTAGCTGCTCCGCACAGGTCCTTAGAAGGCGACCACCAATGTTGTCTGGACCAGGACTTTTCCTAAGTTTGCACCCTCTAAAGCGCTTGATGGCACTCCGCTCATTGAAGAAAAGATTTAAAGGAGGGGCCAACAGAAGTCTGTTTCTTATCTCAGAATGTTTGTCACTGAAGTCATATCAAATCTAACAAAGAAAGCATTGAGGCTCTGAGCTAGCTGATGGTCGGAATTATAATTGGTAAGCATTACCTTTTCCCTGGCTGCTTTATTCAGCCCTGTGATTGTTTGCATGCCCTCCCAGGCTGAGCCCAGACTATTTGTTCTGAGTTGAGCCTCTAATTTATCCTTGTACCTCATTTTTCCTGCCCTGACTTCCCTCTTAATTTCTTTTTGCTGATTCCATAGTTCTAAGGTATTCCCCTCCCTGAAGGCTTTGTTCTTCTTATGAGTTTTTAGGGACTTCGATACCCATGGCTTAGAGTTAGGATAAACCTTGACATTTTTATCAGGGATGACACTGCTTTCACAGTATGAAGTCCAAATTGTAACAACATCAGTCAGTTCGTCAATATCAATAGAGGATTCAATAAACATTTCCCAGTCAGTAGAGTCAAGAAGGCCTTGGAGAGACTGGCAGGCATCGTTGTCATTCCAGTTCTTAATGCAGATGTTCTGCACTTTGCCTCTTTTTAAAGCAGTGTGACACACAGGAATGAGATGCACACAGTTATGATCAGATGCACCCAGGAGCGGGAGGGGTAATGATTTACATGCATCCTTGACATTACCATAGCACAGGTCTAAGATCGTATTGTTCCAAGTAGAGCATGTGACATATTGGTAGAAGTCTCTCAGTGTTTTGCTCAAAGTGCAGTGGTTCATGTCACCAAGGATGAGATTCGAAGCATCTGGGGAGATTAATTGGAGTTTCTGTGTAACTTTGTGAATCTGCTCACACGCACTTGTTTCATTAGCCCTAGAATGAATATATACCAATGTGATAAATATCTGTGGAAATTCCTTGGGGAGGTATGGTGGTCGTATAGAAACAGAAATCATCTCGATGTCATTAGTACACACTCTCTCACGGATAGTAACAGATTTAGCATTACACCATCGATCATTGATATATAAACATACCCCCCTGCCCGTTGACTTGCCCGTGAGTAATGCGTCTCTGTCTAGTCGGATAGGTGCTCCGAACCCTTCAATCTCCAGGTCCGAGTCAGAGTCCCGGTCGGATAGCCAAGACTCGGTGAAGGCCAAAATACACGTGTCTCTGAAGTCCTGATTGTAACGTACCAGTGCTTGTAGTTCCTCAAATTTGTTTCGGAGGGACTGCGCGTTGGAGAGGATGATGGATGGTAGCGGATTATGAGAAAGGGGTTGCTTTTTCCTCAAACGAACTCCACCTCTTCTCCCTCGCTTTCTGATCTTGTGCCGTTGTCCTCCGGGAGGATACTGGCAACCGGGTCTCAGTAGATCAGCTGGGTTTGGCAGAATTAGGTCACCTGGTGGGTCCCGTACGTTCCAGTGGAGTAGGAGCTCTCTGCTGTACTGAATTCGGATGTGGCAATTAGGACTCAATAGCGTGTGACCCAGACTCCCGGCGAAATAAAGCACTATCAGCGCCAGAAACAGAGCAAAGGAATCCATGGTTGATTAAAATCCTTAGTCCATGTAGTGGCTCCAGAAAAGACTGACAGGCTCAGGCTTAGCTGTAGATAGCCTAGACCGTCACAGGCTAGCAGGACGTGCTAGCCAGAGTTCTTGAAACCACCCGGCATCAGTGGCAGATAAAATCCAAGCTTGCTGTATGCCTGTCAAACTCAGGCAGCACAAGGTTGGTTTTCGTGACACTCAGACACTAAAACGGTTCTCATTAAAAACAACATTAAAAAGCACAAAGGCAACGATAACTGTGCAAACAAACAAACAAGCCATCTACTAGCTGCCGGTCGTTCTTTGTTACTCTCGTTTGGGACGATATCGTTTTGCCCACATCGGATTCTTTGGCCAGCTGGCATTAATTGTGGGCGGCGCCCGGACTGTATTTAAGCCCAAGTTCCGCCTCACCACCTTTGCTAGAGTGTCAGTGTTACTATTGCACTATAGCCTGTAAGTTCTCTACGTAGAAAGTTGGTTAGGATTTAGTTGCAGAGAGGAAAGTGTTAGTTAGTAAGGGAAATTATCTCTCTTTTCCTCTCTCTTCCTCTGTCTGTGCACCGTCTGGGTGCTTAATCTTTTGATCTAGGCTATCGAGATTTTTCCTTTATTTTGTTCGGTCTTGCTCGCGTTGCTTCCTTATATTTACTCGGACGAGATTTATGTCCTTTGGAAGCGCGAGCCCCTCTTTCTTGTTTTGTCTGTGTTCGTCATTTCGCTGTGCTTCCTTTCGTTCCAGCCACTGCATTTGGCGTCTCAAAACACCAGCCATCACAACAGAAGGTGTGATTTGCCACATCAGATATTCCACTCCAGGAGACTTTGAGGAAGCTCACCTCCCAGTTCACTCGCCCATTCACCATTACTAGAGTACAGTCTTCATCTGCTATTTAGCTCCTCCTTCCGCCCGCCCGTTACAACATCCACCCAATGTTTCATGTCTCAAGACTGAAACCCATGTTTTTGTCTCCCTACAATCCTCCTTCCCGCTGCCTGCCTCCCTCCTGGCTCATAGAGGGTGGCCCCATCTACACCCTGTGTTGGATACTGGACATTCAGCGTACAGGACGCGGATTCCACTTTATGGTGGAGTGGGATGGGTAATGGGCCAAGTAGCGCTCATGCACACAGGGGACAGTGTCCATGAGCGCTACATTCTCCCTTGTCTGCATTTTCCTTCACCGCCATCCAGGGTCCCAGGGGTGCCAGGTTGTGCTCCTCGGGGGGAAGGGGTACTGTCTGAACCCTCATATGAGTCCTAATTGTTTCCTCTATCAGCAACCTGCATGTCCTTTGTAAATATTGTCTTCTTCAATTGGTTTAATGTCTTTTACGCCTCCCTCCAGGTGTAATACATTTGTGTTCCCCACTCCTGTGTGTTCCTGTGGTGTATGTAACCTTACTTTGAGTCTTGCTGAGTTGCAAGGCGCTATATGCCCTTAAGCAACCAGTCATTTTTTTTCTTTATGGTCTGAGAATTTATAATTTTCTAAAATTAGTGTAACCATTAATGATAGCAAGATGCGGAGGTACTTTTCTAAGCCTCACGAATAAGAACAAGATCCCAAGCCTATTTCTCAGTCTCCAGAACATCTCCCAAGCCTTCAGCAGACTTCAGGATTGGGACTGCATTCCTGCTAAACCCTTTGGACCTGCCATCCCACAATTTTGCTCTGGTGAGGGTGATCACCATCTGGCTTCTGCCCCCGGACGCCAAGAGCCGGGCACAGACACACCCCTTTCCCAAGCCATTATACCATCTGAACTGAACTGTGCTCTTCGTACTTTGGGTTCCATCCCTTGTTGCCATTACCGTATTCCTGTCAATACATGCCTTCATTGGATTGTACCCCGACCCTGCATCTGGTTTCTTGCATGGATCTTGAGACCTGTTTTCAGGGACACCCCTGCTTATTTTGACAAAACAGCAAGCTGCACTCTGAATGTGTCATAACAACATGTTATAACAGTATAAGATAATTTGTGAAATTCAAAATTTATCTCACGAAATTGCTGGAGAATGAAAATGCAATATACCCTTGCATTTAATTAATCTGAACATATTGAATATTTTTCCATTGAATGAAGATGACATTGATGCTGACCAAAGAACATGGAGAGTGATTTCAAATGTCTTGAAAATATGAAGTTAGCAGCAAATAAATATTCATATTGTCTCAGACTTCAAACTTGAAAAAGTCAAGAAAGAATAAAAAAAAGTAGTACTTTTTTATCATATCAATGCAAACACCCTTCGCTCTTCACTAGAAAGCACAACAATTGCATGGGAAGATTTTTTTTCATTCTGCTTAGGAATTCCTCTACAAAAATGCTTGTTAGAGTACTTATTTTCAAATCATGAGTTAAAACAGCCATTATAACAAATAATAAGGTTACATCATTTTAATGGACATACACAATTCAAGGAATGCATTTAAATCAATCAAAACCTTTCTTGTACCATCCCATCACTAAAATTTCAAACTGGTCAGTCATGCATTGTCTAGCCACATAATAAGCATAGCGCATTGGAAAATGGCAGTTACATTGTGATGCTAGAGCCACTAATCCAATGACCCACAGCACAAGTATTTTGAATGTGAAAATGGTACTGTTGATGTAGTGTGTAATGGATATTTTGCATTGGATTGCCTCAATGATTCACTGTTGCTTAGCCTACATGAATGCTGATTCACCCAGCCGTTGGAGGTTTTAATGAGATCCTTGTATTTAAAAAAAAAAAAAAACTGACACAATATTGCCACATCAGTAGTGGCAGTTTATGTTATTTCAAGAATCTAGGAAATTCATGTTTTTGGGAGTATGGTTTAGCTGTTTGCACTCATCTCTTTCCGCAACAGCCACAGAGCGGTGACGCATGTTACCATTGCACAGGAGTCATCAAGGCCACAATGAGATGATTTTAGCCAGCTGATTGATTGGTCACATTCCCCATTAGTCTACAAAATGCAAATAGCAGTCCTATTACTCAGTATAACCTGTATAAATGATCATATTTATTTCGCAAGAGGAAATGTTTCGGAGGCAAGCGTTACACTGACCAACTGTTCAGAAAGGACCACTATCCTCAATGTAACACCCAGCCAAAGGCAGTTTGTTTCACCAGAAAATCACTGCGTCTCACAAACCCACTCCCAAGGTGACACAGCATTTTGGCGTTTTAAGAGGAGTGCCATACATACAGCACTTAAAGCACATGAAGGACATAAAGTGTTTAAGATAAAGTTCTCAGCTTCAGAATGGCCAGGTCGGAAACAGTGATCTTTAAAGCGGGATTAGCAGGAACAGTCAGCCATGCACAGCATTCTTTTGGCTCTATCCCAGTCACATGCAATCCATAGAAAGGTGGTGGCAGAGAATGCAGTGCCTTTCTTACTGTTGCATGACCTGGGTGTGTGGGATAACTTTCAGATCTTTATCAAAGAAATGGTTTGTCACGGAGCCCGAGTGCTGGTATTTGAAGGCTCTTTCCTCTGTTTTACTTTGGAAATTTGACCGTAGAGACATTTTTCACTGAAATGTCACACTCAGTGTAAAAATGTATCTTAGGTACAGTTCTCAACATAGGTTAGTGAATCAGACCACGCCTAAAAACATCACTTCATTCATCCATGTCCCAACCAACCAGCCTATGTATACCGCCTTCGACAATCGTCGTCTGTCTCATTCAATGTGATTAGGATTCGCCATGACCAGCATTATACTGGACCCGCATTCTCCCCGACCAGTATTCTACCACACCCGCATTCTCCGAGACCAGCATTATACTGGACCCGCATTCTCCCCGACCAGCATTATACTGGACCCGCATTCTCCCCGACCAGTATTCTACCACACCCGCATTCTCCGAGACCAGCATTATACTGGACCCGCATTCTCCTCGACCAGCATTATACTGGACCCGCATTCTCCCCGACCAGCATTATACTGGACCCGCATTCTCCCCGACCAGCATTATACTGGACCCGCATTCTCCCCGACCAGCATTATACTGGACCCGCATTCTCCCCGACCAGCATTATACTGGACCTGCATTCTCCCCGACCAGCATTATACTGGACCCGCATTCTCCCCAACCAGCATTCTACCAGACTCGCATTCTCCCAGGCCAGCTTCTCGCTAAATTAACATTTTTTTTTCTTGCTTTCCGAACGAAGTTTCCACTTACCAAGCAACACGGATTCCAGAATCGAAGCTTCAGCTCAACCACCATTTGTCTCAAATTAAATAGTCCAACTGAATCAAAGTATTCCAACAAAGTTTCCAACACGTCCAGTTCAGATGCTGTCCTCGTTCCAGATCAGAAAGACCATCTTCCAAGACGGTGGATAAAAAAAAGCTGTTCCCCACGTCTCACCGGGCTTCCCCCCGGCAAAGCACCAACTTCAGCAGCTCCAGATAGTGTTCACTGCTATTCTTTAGCATCCCCCCCGACCCATCACTCTCGCTAAAAGCCCAAATGTATTTTTGCTATGTACTTACAGTTGTGCTCAAAAGTTTGCAAACCCTTGCTAAATTTTAGAAATGTTGCAATTTATTTTGAGAATATAGATCATCATTCAAAAACACTTGTCTTTGATTTAAGGATAGTGATCATGTGAAGTCATTCATCATCATATAGGTGTTTGGCTCCTTTTTAAATCATAATGATAACTGAAATCACCCAAACGGTCCTGATTATAAGTTTATATACCCTTGAATGTTTGACCTTGTTATATGGACACAAGGTGACACACTCAGGTTTAAATGGCTATTAGGCGTTCCACACCTGTGGCCTTTTAAATTGTAACTAGTGTCTGTGGATAGTCATTGAGTTTGTTAGCTCCCGAGTGGATGCACTGATCTGGCTAGACACTAAGCCATAAGGAGCGGAAAAGAACTGTCTAAGGACCTTTGCAACAAGGTAGTTCAACGCTTTAAAGATGGGAAAAGATATAAAAAGATATCCAAAGACTTAAAAATGCCATTGAGTACTGTTCAGTCCATGATTAATAGGTGGAAAATTAAGGGATATGTTGATAACAAGCCAAGGTGAGGTAGGCCAAGAAAGATTTCAGCCCAAACTGCTAGGAGAATAGTTCAGAACACAAAGAAAAATCCACAAGCTACCTCAAGAGAAAAAAAGGATGCTCTGGAAAAAGATTCTGTGGTCGTTTAAAAGAGCACAATAAGGAGGTACTTAAACAAAAATGAGCTGCATGGTCAAATTGCTAGAGGGAAGCCAATATTGCACCAATTCCACAATTCTATTCTGTCCTTCATCAGCACAAATTCCCATTGTTAGGAATGAGTTGGACATACAAATGGGGGTTTGTTGTCTGTCTTACTTTTTTCCTTCTATCTTTGGCTGGCTGGCGGTTCTGGGCAGGGCCTTCTTAATTACAGTAAATGCACTATGCTCCACTGCACCTGAGAGAGACTGTTATGAAGAGAGCGGGTGAAATCAACTGAGAGCTTTGTTGCATTGTGCTAACGGAACTGAGTCTCTTGCTCTGGAGTTGCTTGCCCCGACTAGGACCATTTACATGCTTGGTGCCGACTGCCAGTTTTTGTTCTGTGTTGAGGACCGATTGACTCATAATAAAAACTGAACTACTCGCAACCAAACCACTTGGGCTTGCCGCCATCAGCTACTACACCGGAGATTGTGGTGGCTCCACTGTTCGGCTTACCCAGGGTAAGCTCAGTCATGTCAGCCAGTCCACTACTCTATCTTCCTCCTTTTGGGTGGGGGTCCCAACTGACCAAACATTTATGTTAGGGAGTGAGTTAGGTCTAGATAACTAATGGCGCTTTTCCACTACGTGGTACCGGCTCTAGTCTACTCTACTCCACCCGTCTTGGTACCGTGTACTTTTTTGGGGGGTCGATTTCCATTAGAGGATAGTACTACTGCCTCAGTGTAGCTGGTCGTCATAGCAGCGCAGCATGAAACTACCGCAACGTCATCCTCAACACGACACATGTATAGCTGCAGTTATATCAAGTTTACATTTATTCCGTCGATTTTGTTAAAGATTTATGCGTTCAAATCAGGGGACGCGCACTACCGTCACCATATAATGGCACTAAAGTCTGGCGAGGGTTGAATTATATTTTCTGTTTGACATTTTCCTGATGCATAGGGATAGCTGCCGGTGTCGTGATTCAGTTGCACATTAAATTGCGTACCACCTAACAACGCAAAGCAATGATATTCTGAAAAGGCATAGAGATCGGATATACATTTCGCTTTGAATCTGACAGCAAAACAAATGGATTGTTAAAGCATGGGATAATTAAGTGATTATTGCAGAGCAGAGTTCCACTTTGCAAATGCGCAAATCGCAAGAGATGGCTGAGAATCAGAATTCATTGCTTTGTGATGCATCATCTCAGTTATTTTTCTGCGCGATTTTCAGAGGTAGCAATTGGTTAGAGGAACAGAACTGGACACAACACTGTCACTTAATTTCGCCACAAGCAGGGTCACAGACAAAGTGAAACGCATTTCATGAATGAAGCAGCTTTGGTGAACAAGCGAAACCGTGTTTCAAAGGCAAGGCAATTCACAGTATATTGAACAAGTTGCCTAAAACAATACAAGTTTCAAAAACACCACAATTTGAAGACCTTTTTCAATGATGGCACATGTTTCCCAGCGACAACGGAATTTTGCGCTTTATTTTCATAGCAATGGTCAATGATCGTAATAACAACGCTAATCTTAAGACTCATCAATCTAACTCAAATGAGATGTCCCGAGTTCAACTACGGAATTGTCTTTCGCAGTGACGATTCTCTCTGACCAATCAGTGGGCCATGGTGTTGTCACGTCACATTTTAGTACCTACTAGTACCCAGTCGGCTTTTTTTGGAACCCCGGGAGAGCAGGTACCCGAAAAAACTAGGTACCAAGTACTAGGTACTTTTTTCCAAATGGAAAAGCAAAGAAGGCCAGTAGAGTAGAGTAGAGCCGGTACCGCATAGTGGAAAAGCGCCATTAGTTACTATCTATTTCGGCTCACTTCTCCTAACACCATACTTATTCAATTCAATATCGTTCGCTACTATTTTAGGTGTGGTCTGGAATTCATTAATTGAGCTTTGAATTTCAGATGTCCTCACTTGTCATGTGTAGTAGAGTGTCATTTTTTGTGCGTGCCTGACACACCGTCAAATTTAGCCTGATATTTTCATTGATAAAATAAAAGGCGGTAGTTTTTTAGGCATCACATGATGACGAAACATAAATGTTTCAGTCTTAATAATACACTAAAGAACGCATAATACGCTTGCGCTCAACACAGTAAAGTTCATTTTATTGACCTACATGAGGAAATGCACGATATTTATAATTATTATTCCCCAGATAAATGACTTTCAGAATATTTTTCACTGTCATATAAGGCACAGCATCAACATGACCATATGAAATTATGCTTAGGGTCAGGGTCAGGGTCAGAGGAGTCACGAAAGGAAACCCTGGAATTAAGCTTTTTTTTTTGTTTCATTTTTCTTTGTAGTAATGTAGAATGCCATCCTGGAAATGACAGGCTTTACTGTTGCCAGCACCCCTACAAGGACGGCACATGGCTAGTTTTACTGTTATCCATAGAGGGAACCTAGGTATTTTCCACTTTGTTGACTCATTTTGATGAGCAGCATCCTACAGGATGCACACGCTCTCCTCCTGCTCTCTGAGTGTGCTGCTTCGCTGGCATTTTGCTGAATAAATGGACTCAGCTGCTGGCGGCAGAGGTTTTGGAGGAAGTGTGCTTGTCTGTGTTCTCTTGAATTAACATGATAAGGACAGGACTAAATATGCAATTATGCATTCTAAATTGGATGAACAGAAAAAGATAGAGAGATGAAAATATGGAGTACAGATGTGTCCTTGAAGATGTTGAGCTATGTAATAGCACTCTCAGTTCAATTCAGTTCTCTTCACAACACACTGAAAGTATTTGTAAAGAAACAAAGTTTTTCATAAATGCACAGCATTTTTATAAATCAATTGATGGAATTTTATGAACATTTTTTTGTGACTAGTACCAGTGATGTTCCAAAGCAACATGGCTGTAAGGCCATATGTACAGATTTCTCAGAATAGCTTATGGTAGCAAGTGTGCTGGTGTACAAACATCCACCGCATCAGCGCAAACAGACCTGCCTTTTCCTCTCAGCCTAGGCTGTGGCACAGACACCTCTCCTCCTCTCTTTATTCACCATCTCTGCGAGCGCAGGAAGTTGCAGCGTCACTCAGCTATCAGCGAGGGGAACTCAGCCAAGGTGCGATCTCACCTGGCACGTTCCCCACACTTTGGAGCTGCTGCCTCGCTCTGCATCTTTAGCTCACATGACTGCAAGAGCAACCCCACCCAAAAATAGAATTATCTCACCGAACCAAGCAGAGCATTGCTCAGGGAGGGGTGCTCTCTTTAGAACCCTATCAATGTCCTGTGTGGTGGGACTTAGAGAGCGTCAGTCTCACAGAGGGCCCAGAAGCAGAGCTCTGTGAGTTAGCCAGCGAGTGCACTGAGGATGGCAGCAATCCCATAAGCCTAATAGAACTGTGCACACGAGCTGATGAAGCGCTGCCATTTCTGCGGCTTGTGCCAGTCCAAATGTACATCTCGCAGCGGTGACAGCTGGAATGGAATAATTCCCTGGGTTACAAAATGGCTTTTTAATTTAAAAAAGCAAATTAAACTCAGTTTCCTCTTGGGAGGGCGAGAGCACTGCTGGCTGGATCAGTTCACAGGCAGACAACACCCAACAGAGGTCTATTTATAACTTTTTGTATTTATACATATAATATTATATATATATATATTTTAAATTTAATTATTATCATTATTTTATTTTTTTTTAGGAGTGCATGCACTTGCATGTTTGTGTGTGTGTGTGCGCGTGTGTGTGCAGCACTGTGCTTACGACTTCCTGAACATGCGTGTTTGTTTGCAGTGAAAATGTGCCCACTGGAAGCATACTAGTTGCCAGAAATCCATGGGTGTGTTTGAAATGACAGACTAGAAGGGCACCTTGCCTTTGATCAGGATAAATGAACTCACTCCCTTTCAGATAAAATCAAACAAGGCTTCCATGGTGGCTTCTAAACAAGTTTTTTCTTAGCCTTTTATGAAATTCATAAATTAGCATAACCACATTGACTTCATGCTGGGAAGCAACCAAGCAAATATTTCTTTCCAGGCCTGAGACGGGCAGCTGAGTGGAGATGAAAATGGAATGTGCGGGGTTTGGAAATGGAGAGCATGGTCCTCTTTGCCATGAATCACACCCACATAAGAACCTTATTGAAGGCTCACTATACGTGCACAAGACATGGGGAGTATGTTGTCGTTTGTTATCAATGTCCAGCAAGATTTATGACTAATGCAATATGCCGTAACATTGCAGTGGGCTTCCTCAGTGTGAGAAGCGATGGAGGGTTGGGATTCACCACCATCAGCACCATGAATGTGATTTTCTGGTTTGAAAGGAGACTAATTGAAGTTTTAACCTTCGTATAGAGGTAAAAATGAATTGTCCAGTGTGTACAAAAATAATTATTAATAAGCTGTGTATTTAGTGAGCAATGAACTAAGAATTGTCTGCTATTGACTTTTGGAGCAAAGTCTAATATTCATTACCCTGTCCAAAGAGGGAGCAGTATTGTTTTCAGAGGCATTTGTTTATTTGCATGTCTGCCAGCAGTTTAAGTCACAAATGGTTTTGTGAGGGTTTGTCCTTGCAGTCCCTCCCCCTGCTGCATTCTTCACCTCCACCTTAACGGGCAACAGGTGTGGCTCGTTGAGGTGGAGGTGAAGGTCTGTTTATTTAAGGGTTGGCTGTGCCTCAATTGAGTGCAGCAGAATTCTGGTTTTGAAGCCCTGTCGTGTTTGTGCTGCTGCTCCCTCATGTTGCTTTACTTGTCAAATTAAAGATTTTTATATTTGTATACTCAGCCTGTGCGTTTGGGTCCCTTTATCTGCTTTTGGGCCCATGGTCCCAGTGCCCACTGGCTTGTCGTTTTCAGCTGATGGGGCAAATCCATGACAGAATGCTGCTGCCAGTATGGGACCCAGCCAGGCTGAGTTTGAGGGGAGGAGCAGCAGCAGTATTTATCGCGCAGGGTCCAGTGTGGGGAGCAGTGTGTTCCGGAGGGCGCCGTGTGTTCCGGATGGTGCCATGCGTTTGGGGTCCGGCTGGTGCCATGTGTTCCGGGGGCGCCATGTGTTCCAGGGGTGCCTTTCCGGGGGAGGGTACTGTAAGGGTTTGTCCTTGCAGTCCCTCCCCCTGCTGCATTCTTCACCTCCACCTTAATGGGCAACAGGTGTGGCTCGTTGAGGTGAAGGTTTGTCTATTTAAGGGTTGGCTGTGCCTCAGTTGAGTGCAGCAGCATTCTGGTTTTGAAGCCCTGTCGTGTTTGTGCTGCTGCTCCCCACATGTTTGATTTTACTGGTAAAATTTAAAGATTTTAATATTTTTACTCAGCCTGTGCGTTTGGGTCCCTTTACCTGCTTTTGGGCCCATAGTCCCAGTGCCCGCCGGCTTGTCGTTTTCAGCCAGCGGGGCAAATCCATGACAGGTTTGATGAAATTCCATGAAATTTTTGAAGAAAGGTGTGAAGTTTGTGCCGCTTGCACAGTGCAGATGCACGGAGGACAGGAAGTTGAGTGGACTCAAGGATGGACTTGGTTGTATTATTATTATTATTATTATTATTATGTCAACTGTACTGCAGAAGGCACAGACGTAGCAAAGCAAACAATAAGGAACAGAGGTTTCTAAAATAAGCACTATGACTTATATACAATTAGGGCTATGGCTACAGTAACATTGTACTGCAAATAGGAAAACAAAAAGGAAACAAGGTTCCTTAAATAATAACGTGCTTGTAAAAATACAAACAGCATGAGATTCTAGGTTTTAGTTTAAATTCGCTAATACAGAGAATAGAACCCATACAAGACTACAATGCTGAACAGGCATGGGTATACGAGACTTCACAATAAGACTGAGTGAAGCTCAGTCCTATATACACACTGCCACCACCCGGTGTCAACGAGAAACAGGAGCGAGTGATAATAGAATAATGAATGAAGTGCAGTCCGGGATTTAGTAGACCGGTGAACTGGACGGCTGGAGGCGTGGCCTTACAACAGGTGTGCAGTGGTCCATGAATCACCTGATTAACTTTGGACGTAATTCGACCAAGGTCAAGGTCAAAGTCACCAAAAAATTGAAAATCATTTGAAACGTCTCTCTCAGGTGGGGTATGTTGTGCCTGGCACCACTTGTTGACCGGTATGAATCCAGGATTCAATGTCAGAGCAGAAAGCAATGAAATGTCCATGATTTTGCAAGCGCTTTACAGAAACAAATGAATTCAGGCACATTTCCACACAAGGTAAAAATGGACAAAGTACAGTATATCCTTCCTGATTATGAATTTTTAAAAAAAAAATTGTTGTTTGTTTGTTTGTTATACCCACGGAGCAGGGAATGAATTCCTCTAAATGTTACCTAGCCAGAAAGGGCCACAGGACACTTCTTCAGCAACAATAAACAGTGTCTGGTGAGGACAGTACAGAGGGCTGGAATTTCAGAGTTGGCACATCTGCTGTGTTATTAAGCTGCTATTCAACAATCACAACATTTTAACCATGTTGGCAGCAGATGCTCATCCACGGCATCAGAGCACAAGCAAACAATATCATTTACTTTGGAATTCACATCTATTTAAAGTCTTCTTTGAGAAATGGAAAATTATATATCTCCCAGCACAGTATGAATCGGTCACTTACCGGTCATGTGTTCCCAAGAATAGCTGTGTTTAGTGTCTCCACTGACACTATTGTAGCTCACTCAGCCTTAGGTCATAGTGACCTGGCAAGAAGTACTACAGTGAGGGAGTGAGAAAGATTGTGTATGAGTATGTATGTGAGAAAGAGAGAGAATGTGTGCATGAGTATGTACAGTATGTATGTGAGTGAGAGAGAATGTGTGTGTGTTTGTTAAGGAGCGAGTGAGAGAGTATAGTATGTCCATGTATGGAAGTGAGAGTGAGAATGTGCACGTGTGCTTGAGATGGAGCGTATGAGAGAAAGTGAGACCCACATCGTGTGTTCTGCACTTCAACCCCATGTCATTCCAAAAACTGGTTTCACCACAGTCTTGTTTCCAGGCCAGCTCAGAGAAATTCCTCCAAAAAGCCCATGTTACCACAGAACTTGCCCGCAAATATTGTAAGCAGCCTGTAGTTAGAAGTAAAGGTTATTCTTCAAGAGAAAAATTTGTTAATCTGCTATTTAGAAACACAAGAGGCAAAGCACCAAAAAAAAAATGGCTTCATGACCTCTGCATTATTTGTGTTTTTTCCCCCGTCTTGATGTAGTTGCATTATGGTTATGAAAATAATAGCATTTTTTTCTTGATGTTGTACTGGGTGGGGTCAATTATGGTAACAGTGTAGAGTGTTAGTGTTATCCCGGTGTAAGGTGCATTTTAACACTGTGCTTTTAGCTAACACCAGATAGTAACACAAACACCAACAGTAACGCCGACGAACTGCAGCATGTATTCCAAGCAGGAAAAAACATAATGACAAGTTGTCGTCTGCTAGTACTACCAACTTTTACTTCCGACATGACTTTACACAGGCGTCAACCTCTAGAGGTTAGTGTTAACACAAAACTACATACTAAGCTAAGTTTTATAATGCATCATTTTCAGAAACAGAAAGGATCGATTTTTCAACAAAATTAAGAGAGGAATTCTTGTGATTCGATATTGTATTGTTTTGTTGATATCAGTAATTTGATCAATTCCTCTAGTTCTGAGCATAACAGGCTGTATGATATTAACACCAACTCAAACACAATGTGGGGCGGGGCTCGGTCTGTGTTCAGCTGAAGAGAGGAAAGGTAGAGGGAGTGGCTCAGGGAACAGTGCCAGGGAGAGTAATTAGCACTGGGGTAGCAGATTGTCTAATTATTCTCCCCCCCTATATCTGCAGTAGTGTGCTGCTTGCAGACAGACGCGCGTGAACCTCCCTGTGCAACAAAGACATGCTCCAGAGAAGCCGGGCATCATCAAAAGAGCGTTGTGCAATTGTGTACTCGCATATTGTTTAATAATCAGAGAATTTTCTCCAACAATCGTTTCTCAGCCCGTCTGTAGACATTGATTGAATCCACGTGGCAAGAGACCTGTCACACGAATTCGAACACTAACACTTATTTTCAAACGATGTTAACACCTTACACTAATGGTAACACGCAACACCGACTGTGAAGTCAAATCAGGGTGTAAGACAAATGTAAATCTAATACAAAGACTATCATTCCCCACACTGACACCTAGGGATCTCCACATGGGGTGTTGCGAGGGCGGGCCGCCCAACCTTGACAAACGGCCACCCTAGTATATGGCAACCGCCCAAATAAAACCAGATCCACCCAACCTTAAAAAGTTGAGAAAGTTGCTTTGTTGTGTAGTGGGCAGGCCAGCCAGTGTGGGGCAGATCACGCTAAATGTACATAACAACACCACACATGTCCGGTGAGGGAGAGAGACTTGCACCTGGATTTGTTAGTGTATGCATAGACATATACGTACACAGACCCCGCAATTTCCGCTGGAGGGTACGTCAACATCACAGTCATATTACGGAGGGCACCTTGCCATCAGCCCACCACCACCAGTGAGAAGACGGAGTGGAAACGATGCCTAACTCAATTGTTGAACACTTGAAACTTGATGTCGGGGAATTGCCTTTCATGAGTAAGTTAAGCCTGAACAGGGGCGTTGTTAGGACGTGAAAACTTTGGGGCTGACCCAACCATTTTTTGGGGGTCGGGGATTTCTCCCCCGGGAAAATTTTGAAAATCTCGCTGTTAAAGACGCAATTTCAACGTAGCTGGACAAGGATAGAGAGCACTCCTATACATCACTAGCTTAGCTAAACTAGCCTCAGTCCTGGCTAGGCCGTTCAGTACTTTTGCGTCAGACTTGAACTCTTCAGGCAAGCGCCATGCATTAACTCAATCACTGCTTGTAATTTGGCTCATAAACAGCACGATGTTGAACAGTGAACACAAGTGAATGATAAATAACGGTAATTCAGGGGTGGGCTCAATTTTCCAAGACTCAAAACTATGAACTTTGCAATGTAAACAACAGTGCCCATGCTGCCGTAAGATCAGTGAACTTTATATCCGCCAATGGGATTAGAGTGAATGAGTGCTTCTCTCAGCCTGCACTTCACTGAAAATGTTGAGGCAGCTAAGCCATGACTTTGTTTAGTTGAAAAGTTATTTTTACATTGGACGATGAGTCGACACTAGGGCTAATACCATTCTTTGTTACTTCATGACCTTCGCTGTGCTTTAATTGACTTTCTTGGTTCATGATAATGAGGCATAATGTTCAGATCACTAATTTAGGCAATTTCAAGTGGACAACCTCACTTACGAGCTGGGGCGGTTCCAGGATTTTGAAAGTGGGGTGGCACAGGGGGGATTAATAATCAGTCTGGGGGGGCACGGGGGAGAGGTAATTTTTATCAGAGTACACCATTGAAAATCTGCTCAGAAATATAGGAAATACATGATAGGATAGAACAAAATGTAGTTATACTAAATTAAACGCATTATTTTCATTCTTAATTTTACTTGTTTTTATTTTCAATAAATTGTATCCAAATACAATGCACATTTTCTATAGGCTAAGTCTGCCACTTGTTTCAAAAACATTTCCAGTGCAAAAACAAAACAAAACAATTCCATGGTATCAGAATTTTGGAAATTTTATTTGACACAAATATCCATGGTGCATATTTTTTAACAAAATTAAACAGGTGTTTCACATTGCAGTGTGAGTGTGTCTATAAATGCAGTAGTGTCAATATCTCAGTCCATTGTCGTCAGATTCCCTATGCCAGCCCGAGCAATTTGGAAGGGAGAGAAATAAATGTAATGGTAATGTCATACACCGTACTACATCTTAAAATCTCACGGTCGTTCATCTGATCGCTGCATTCTCAACATTCTCAGACTCCTAAAACTTCAGTTTGTTCAACCACATTATCTTGGGAGAAATTGATTGTGATTTTCGTCTTTAATCAAAAATGAAAGACTACATCAAGATAATTGAAAAGTTTAAATTTAGGGAAATCCATAGCCACCAAGCATGTAAATATGGGAATATGGCTTACTGGGAAAGTTTCTTAATATGCCTAAAAGTTGTGGACGCTTTTGGTTAAGGACTGTACTCGCCACAGCTGAATTGACCTAAGCATAATAGTGGCCAGCGTTAATTTGCGACTAACGTTTAACGTTAAAGTGACACTTTTTCAGTATTTCAAAATATAGAACGGAGTTTATACAAACCACCCAGAGACACGGTGATTATGGACCACTCTTAAATTCTATGCATACCATGCATTCTAATTCCAAAACGCAGTGTTTCTGTTGTGTCCCGCAGTGTAATGGGGATGTTAGATTGCACGCTGAGCTTATTTTTCATCGTTTTCCGAAAGATTATCTTCGTAGAACAAAATTGTTGAATCAGATAAGGAGAGATGAAGGGCCGTAACTGCAGAGGTTTTCTGATCGCGAAACACGTTTCCAATGGTTTTATTTATCGAGTGTAATGTGGGGGAAAAAAAAGCCACTAGATGGCAGTATTGACTTTTTTTTTGTTAAGCCCAGTCTGGAGCTAGGTTGGGGCATGTCCTGGGCATGCCTCAGAGGGGAATGTCCCAGAGAATGGGAGGGGGCTGGAAAAGAGTATATAAGGAGAAAAATTGAGAGAGTGAAAGGTAGTAGGAGAAATTGCAAGGAGAAATTGTGCAAGGATACATTTGACCAGACCTGTCACTCTTTTCAAGACCTGTGAAGCTTTTTGTGGATTTTTGCCTGTGTTGGAGCATTTTCCTGTCCCAGGACATCGCAACACAGCAGCCCATCTCAATTACCAGGGGACTGTAAATATCTCTTTTTTTTTATTTCAATCTTAGTCAGTAGGGTAGATTGTAGATTAGTTCTAAGTGTTTGTCTAATTAAATCTGTTGAAGTTTAAGAATTTTGTCTGTCATCCATTGCTGTCCGTGACGTCATAACAAATTGACGCCATAACAAATTGGGGCCATAACAAAGTGGGGGCTCGTCCGGGATAGACCATTGTGCGAGTCATTTATTGAAAATCTAAAATTTCAAATTGTGAAATTGTTTTATGAATTTTCCTAGATCTATATTGACAGATCAACAGCAATGGATGATTTCTTGGCATCACCAACCGTAGAGGTTTTGAAGTCTTTTAAAAAGACAGAACTGCTAGAAATATGCAGACAGTTAGAGCTGACAGATGTAAAACCAGCCATGCGAAAAGCAAGACTGACTAGAGAGATTGTTGAATATTACATTGATGAAAATGTGTTTGCACCAGGAGATCTGGAACAGTTTCCAGTGGAAAATCCAAATGTAGAAATGGAACTTAAATTACAATTGCTAGAGATTGAAAGAGAGGAAAGAGCATTCGAGAGAGCAGAAAGAGAAAAAGAAAAACAAAGAGTCTGACAGAGCAGAAAGAGAGAAAGAAAGGCAGTTTGAGAGAGAAAGAGGAAAGAGCAGAAAGAGAGAGACAGAGACAGAGAGATTATGATTTAGAAAAATTAGACAGAGAAGAAAGGCTCCAAATGGAGCAACTAAAAATTAAAATGGAAGCTGAGAACAAAGTTTGTGCTAGCCAGGAGGTAAAGCTGGTGCCTCCATTCTCGGAGAAGGAGGTTGATAAGTATTTCCAGTGCTTCGAGAAGGTAGCTAAGAGTTGTCAGTGGCCAAAGGAACACTGGCCTCTGATGTTGCAAACTGTCCTCAAGGGTAAAGCTCAACAAGCCTATTTGGCTTTGTCTGCAGATGATTCCTCTGATTATGAGGTTGTCAAAAAAGGTTATTTTGACAGCTTATGAGTTTGTTCAGAGGCTTACTGACAGAAATTCAGAGGTCTGAAGAAATCTGACAATCAGACTTATGTGGAATTTGCTAACGAGAAGAAGGTTTGCTTTGAGCGCTGGTGTACTTCTATGGAGGTCAAGGATGATTTCAACTCACTAAAAGAGTGAAGAATTGAATTGAAGAATTCAAGAACTGTGTCAAGGATGATATTAAGACCTACCTTAATGAGAAGCAAGCACTGAATTTGCAATCAGCTGCCAAGTTTGCAGACGAATATGTTCTCACACATAAGTCCAAATTTCAGTCCAGCAGTAACAATAGATGGTCCAAATTTCAGAAGAAACGTAACGGTGATACCCAAGATTCCTCACCCAAAGACAAAGACAAATCTGGTGATGGTGCTCAGAAATCCAGTCAAAGGTCTGATCAAAGTGTGAAAGCTGACAGTGACAAAAGTGGTCTAGTTTGCGATTATTGCAAGAAATCTGGTCATGTTACAACTAAGTGTTGGTTCCTTAAAGCTAAGAAAGAAAAAGACAAGGATACCAAACCCAATGCCTTTGTGAAGACAAGGTTTGAAACCTCTGTAGTAGATGACCGATCTGCTAAATTGCCTGCTCCTTGTGAGGCTAAGAAGCCTGATACTGCTGACTTTGTGAGGGAGGAATTTCTTCCATTTGTGTCAGAGGGATTTGTGGCTCTGAATGAGCATTCTCCTCCTGTCCCCATATATATCCTAAGGGATACCGGAGCTTCTCAGTCACTTTTGTTGATGGACTCCTTGGAGTTACGTGATGAGACCGCTTCTGGGGATTTCATACTTGTACAAGGTATTGAAGGGAGGACTGTATCTGTATCCCTGCGCCCTGTATTCTTGAAGTCAGATTTAGTTACAGGACAGGTAATGGTGGGACTTACGTCAAGTCTACCTATCAAGGGTGTTTCTCTGTTGCTAGGCAATGACCTGGCTGGGGGCAATTTAGTTCCCCCTGTTCATCTTACTTCACAGCCAAGCACTGAAAATGGCGATGAAGACCCATCTCTGTATCCTTCCTGTGCAGTGACCCGTGCTATGGCCAAGAAGGCTCAAGAAGAAGATGATGTGGTGCCATCCAGCACATTGAATAGTCATGACTTAGGTGGTTCGCCTCGTGACTCTGTTCAGCCTACTATGGTTTCTCCGTTTGAGGACTTATCAGACACTTTTATCAGTTCTCTGTTCAGCCAGCCAGATGGGTCTGGTGATTCTGATGTGTCTGGAGACTTGTCTCTGTCCAGAAAGCGGTTGATTCAGGAGCAAAAAAATGATCCCGAATTTTGTGTACTAAAGAAGAGAGCCCTTCCTGATGAAGAAATAGACGCAGTTCCAGTTGGGTATTATCTCAAGGATGGAGTGTTGATGCGGAAGTGGCGCTCTCCTGATATCCCTGCCAATGCAGATTGGGCAGTGGTCAAGCAAATTGTTCTTCCGAAGGTCTACAGGAATGAGATCTTAACAATGGCTCATAGTTTGCCTTAAGGAGGTCATCTTGGTGTTAACAAGACTGTTGACAAGATCATGAAACACTTCTTCTGGCCTGGACTTCGGAAAGATGTTTCCAACTTTTGCAAAACCTGTCACACTTGTCAGGTAGTTGGAAAACACCAGTTAGACCCACCTGTAGCTCCATTGCAGCCTATCCCAGCATTTGGGGAGCCCTTCTCCAAGGTCATCGTTGATTGTGTTGGTCCATTACCCAAGACTAGATCTGGAAATTAGTACTTGTTGACAATCATGTGTGCATCTACCAGATTCCCTGAAGCCATACCTCTACGCAACATCAAGGCAACTGCAATCTCGAAGGCTTTGATAAAGTTCTTCACGTTGTTCGGCCTTCCCAGGGAAATTCAGTTAGATCAAGGTAGCAATTTCACTTCCGGATTGTTTCAGCAGGTTGTGTATGAACTAGGTGGGAAGCAGATTCTTTCCAGTGCCTATCATCCAGAGAGTCAGGGTGCCTTAGAGCGGTTTCATTCCACTCTCAAGACATTGATGAGGACTTATTGTTATGACCATGAGAAAGACTGGGATGAAGGTGTTCATTTGCTGTTGTTTGCAGCTAGAGAAGCAGTGCAGGAGTCTACTGGATTCAGTCCGTTTGAGCTAGTGTTTGGCCATGAAGTGAGAGGACCTTTGCTATTGTTGAGTGAACAATGGCAAGAGAAAGAGCCGCATATCAGTCTGTTAGACTGTGTTAGCAAGTTCAAGGAAAGACTGCGTGCAGCTTGTGACCTAGCCAAAGAGAACTTGAAATCAAGTCAGGGAAAAATGAAAACTTGGTATGATCATAAGGCTAGAAGCCGTGAGTTTAAACCAGGAGACAAGGTCCTTGTGTTGTTTCCCCTGCAGTCCAATCCATTGCAGGCTAGATTTCATGGTCCTTCTGAAATTCTGACAAAACTCAATGATCTCAATTACATTGTGAAGACTCCAGATAGGAGAAAGCCAAAACAGTTGTGTCACATTAACATGCTGAAGCCTTATCATGATAGGAATGCTAGGGTTGCAGCTGTCACTTCAGATCCTCCTATGGCCGAGACTTGTGAAGATGAGGGGGAGTTTCAAGATGATGAACCTAGAATTAAAGCTGAAGTTCTTTCATGTAAATTGTCAAATTCTGAAGTGATGCAAAATCTTGATGTAAAACTCCAGCACTTAGAACCCTCACAGAAAGATCAGTTTGAGAGGTTGATCAAGAAATATAAAGATCTATTTCCTGATGTTCCAAAGAGAGTTTCTATAGCCTCTCATGATGTCGATGTTGGTGATGCCAAACCAATAAAACAGCATCCGTGCGGATGAATCCTGAAAAGAGAAAGATTGCTGAGAAAGAGGTTGAGTACATGTTAGAACATGATATTATCAGACCCCCTAACTCAGATTGGAGTTCACCCTGTGTTCTAGTTCCAAAACCTGATGGAAGTACTAGATTCTGTACAGATTATCGCAAAGTCAATGCTGTAACTAGAACTGATGTGTTTCCAATACCCAGGATTGATGATTGTGTCGATAGAGTAGGGCAAGCAAAGTTTCTGACCAAGATTGATTTATTGAAGGGTTACTGGTGTGTGCCTTTAACTGAGAGGGCCAAGAGCATCTCTGCTTTTGCCACACCATCTGGGTTATACCAGTATGAAGTCCTACCCTTTGGCATGAAAAATGCCCCAGCCACGTTCCAAAGGATGATACAGTCTACAATCGCCAGATTGCCACACACATGTGCGTACATCGATGACCTGATCATATGGAGTCACTCCTGGGAAGAACATCTGAAAGATGTAGAGACGTTGTTCCAGCGCTTGACCCAGGCTAACCTGACTGTTAACCTGTACAAGAGTGACTTTAGTTGTGCTACTGTCACGTATCTTGGCTACGTCATAGGCCAGGGTAAGGTGGCACCCATAAATGCTAAAGTCCAAGCCATCATGGGCTTTCCAGTTCCTGACAACAAAAAAGCTTTGCGCCGCTTCCTTGGAATGATCGGGTACTACCGCAAGTTCTGCAAGAACTTTGCTGAGATTGCTCTCAGTCTCACCAACCAACTGAAGAAAGGCGTAAAGTTCACTTGGGATGAAGCATGCCAAAGAGCCTTCGATCGCCTGAAGTCTCTGCTGTGTCACTTCCCCGTGCTCAGATCTCCTGACTTCAACAAACCGTTCTCCATGGCGGTCGATGCTAGCGACCAAGCTTGTGGATCTGTGCTCCTACAGAGAAGTGACTCTGATGACATTGAGCATCCCGTGGCATACTTCTCCAGGAAGTTCAATCGCCACCAAAAGAACTATTCCACAATTGAGAAGGAGCTGTTGGCTCTGGTTCTATCCTTACAACACTTTGAGGTTTATGTTTGTACAGGGCAAAAGCCAATGATTGTATATACTGACCACAATCCGTTAATGTTTTTGAGTAAGATGAAAAACAAGAATCGGAGATTGTTGAATTGGAGTTTGATTTTACAGGAGTTTGACTTGGAAATTAAGCATGTAAAGGGTACTGACAATGTAACTGCTGATTGCTTATCCCGTGTTTGAGTATGTGTATATATATCACATGTGTTTATTAGCATATTGTATTATATGTATATATATATATATACAAGTGTCTACCATTTTTGTATTGAAAAGAAAAATTTTGCCTTTATGAGTCAAAATTTTTCCCTTTTGGAATGGAGGTGTAATGTGGGAAAAAAAAAAAAAAAAAAAAAAAAGCCACTAGATGGCAGTATTGACATTTTTTTTGTTAAGCCCAGTCTGGATCTAGGTTGGGGCATGTCCTGGGCATGCCTCAGAGGGGAATGTCCCAGAGAATGGGAGGGGGCTGGAAAAGAGTATATAAGGAGAAAAATTGAGAGAGTGAAAGGTAGTAGGAGAAATTGCAAGGAGAAATTGTGGAGGGATACATTTGACCAGACCTGTCACTCTTTTCAAGACCTGTGAAGCTTTTTGTGGATTTTTGCCTGTGTTGGAGCATTTTCCTGTCCCAGGACATCGCAACACAGCAGTCCATCTCAATTACCAGGGGACTGTAAATATCTCTTTTTTTTTATTTCAATCTTGATCAGTAGGGTAGATTATAGATTAGTTCTAAGTGTTTGTTTAATTAAATCTGTTTAAGTTTAAGAATTTTGTCTGTCATCCATTGCTGTCCGTGACGTCATAACAAATTGACGCCATAACAAATTGGGGCCATAACACGAGGCATTAGCAGTGGCTTGATCAGGTCACAACTCAGAGTATAAGATTCTGTTTATCACATAACTGAATTGCGCAATTTATTATAACACAAATGTAATTTCTGTAAGCGCCCGCTAAGTAATTCCCATATATGCTACCACAGAACTGACGCCGTCACTCTGCTAACTTGCACAGCCGTCAAGCCATTACTTCCGCGTTTGAACAAGCAATGGTTTGTATTGATCACTTCCACATCATTAATTGGACCATGGCAGAAGTACTCATGTTAGAAGCTGGGGATTACATCATTAAGCACACATAATCACGCTGTATGACAGAGGCTAACTAGAAGCCAGTCCAATATGTCACAAGCTACCTAGCTTGCCATGTGATTTTCACAAACCTGAGCTAATTGAAGCATTATTTATTGTTGGGGGGGGGAGTCGGAGGACGCTAACTCCTCTACCGCTTCTGGCTCCCTTGCCTTGTCCTTTCTCCTAAAGAACCTCCTGATGTCCATGTCAGTGATAAGTATTAATTTGATTGACATCAATAGCAAGTAATACAACCCTCGCTTCCAGCATGCAACTACTGAACTGCCTATAAATGTAACATTGAGCGGGAAAGACCGCCCGATGTTGAACTTGGAAACTGTAACAATTCATCCTCATGATTCTGCGCCTCTGCCCATATATGGGCATGCCCCCTATGGCTGGCCTTTGTGATCATGCCTTGCATTTATTCTTGCTGCTGCTACTACCGCATCAGTGTGTCAGCCATCCAAAGTGATTTGACACTTGTAGGGGAGGCTACTGTTGTTGATGGGGGGGCTTTGGGAGATCCAGGGCTATTGGCCAATCATTCGGGGCTTCAGCCGGGAATGCCCGGGGCTAACGACGCTAAGCTAACGCCATCGATAACAATTTCCGCCATAATGGTAATATTAGTTGGCAATGAATGCAGAGACTTTTACCGGGGTCTGGAAAGTGCTAAATGTTGATAAATACGAATTACAGCAAAAACGAAGGCTCTAAAAGGCATTAAAATGGCCATTTGCAGGTATTGGTCTTGGTTAAATCAACATTATTGATATTTTTTTCACACTCTCCTGCCTTCAGAATAATAATAATAATAATAAATTTTATTTAGAAGCGCCTTTCAAGACACTCAAGGTCGCTGTACAAAAACATAAAAACACAGAGACAATATAAAAATCAATAAACATCGTAATAATAAATAGATCATGGGAGTGGGATGGTTTAGTTGCAGCTAGGTGGGGTAGGACAGTCTGAAAAGATGAGTTTTGAGTCGAGATTTGAAGCGTGGGAGGGTGTGGATGACGCGGAGATCAGGAGGGAGGGAGTTCCAGAGCTTGGGAGCAGAGTGGCTGAATGCTCTGCATCCCATAGTGGTGAGGCGGGCACGGGGAACAAGGAGTTGGAGGCTGGATGAGGAACGAACTGAACGGGCAGGAGTGGCGGCGTGAAGGAGGTCAGAAATGTAAGTTGGGGCAAGGTTGTGCAGAGCTTTGAAAGTGAGGAGGAGAAGTTTATAATGGATTCGCTCTTTTATGGGGAGCCAGTGGAGTTGTTGAAGGATGGGGGTGATGTGGTGAGAGATAGGGGTTTGTGAGATGACACGAGCTGCAGAGTTTTGGAGGAGTTGGAGTTTGTGGAGAGATTTGTTGGGGAGGCCAAAAAGGAGTGAGTTACAATAATCAATGCGGGAGGTAATTAGGCTGTGAACAAGAATGGCAGTGGTGTGAGGGGAGAGAGACGGGCGAAGGCGAGAGATATTGCAAAGGTGGAAATATGCTGAGCGGGTAAGGTTGTTGATGTGTGAGTGGAAGGAGAGGGTACTGTCAAGGATGACACCCAGACTCTTTACCTGAGGGGAGGGAGGAATAGGAGTGTTATTGATGGAGATAGAAAAACTGTTTGATTTGGCGAGAGTGGATGGGGTGCCAACTAGTAGGACCTCTGTTTTGGAACTGTTTAGCTTAAGAAAGTTTGAAGAGAACCAAGAGTTAAGCTCTTGGAGGCAGAGGGTGAGGGAGGAAGGTGGAAGGGCTGAAGAAGGTTTGGATGAGAGGTAGAGCTGGGTGTCATCGGTGTAACAGTGGAAGTTCATATTGTGCTTGCGGAAGATGTAGCCGAGTGGAAGAATGTATATAATGAAGAGGAGGGGCCCCAGGACTGACCTATGGGGCACACCAGCAGTGACAGGCAGAGAATCTGATTTGTGGGATTTAAGCTGGATGTATTGAGTGCGATCTGAAAGGTAGGAGGTGAACCAGGTGTGAGGTAGAAGACAGAAGCTAGATTCAGACTTGAATGAGTTTCTACAATTCCTTATGACAGTTAATTATTTTCCACCACATAACAAATTCAGTTCATTTAACGAGTTTAACATTGCTACTTTAATCCTCTCTTAAGCATCTAACAGCAATCATAGCTTAACTAACTTACTGAGATTCAAAGTTACTGGTAATAAAAACGTTTTCTTCGTACTCCATGTAGATCATAAATCCTATATATATGGCTGGTTGAAATCGGTTGAGAAGGGTAAACGTTATAGATTTAGAAAATCCTCATCTCCCCCCTTTACTTGCATTTGTTTACATCTGCTTCTTTACATCCCCACCCTGTTATGGCCTGCTAATGCCGCGTCTACGTATATATGTCTACGGGTGCATGTGGTGGCGTTTGTAGCAGGTGTCTGCATTGTGGCCAGGCAGATGATTTTATGAATCGTGGCTGTACAGACGGTAATTGCTGCTCGCAAATATACCAGCGGGCTAATGCAACAAATGGCTAGTCTCTCATGGAGTTTTTCTGTTTTAACCCCTTTCCACAGAAGCTAAATATGGCTATTTATGTGTTACCCTATTTAATGCTTTATAAGTCAAGATTTAAGTTTCATATGGCTCAACTGAGACAAGATCCTTGCAGCATTTAGAATTCCATCGTATTTGAGTTTATTTTTATGATTTTAGTAGAGAAAAGGGGCTGCAAACATAAAAAATCTTCATGAAAATTCAGTATTGAAATTATTTTAAAAAAATACTGAGGATTGAAAAAATGGCAGGGGGTTAAAACAATACATTTCTGGGATCATAAACTCCTAGACCACAAGTGTTCATCATCTGGGGCCTTATTTATAAAAATTTGAGTGGATTTCATACCTAAATAATACGTACGCACAAAAAAAAATGACACTTTGTGGAAAATAATCTAATTTATAAACCTATGGGTAAAATAAACTGCATGGAATTTTCATTTATTTAATCAGGATGGACTTGGAATTTATTGACATTATGCATAATCTTAATAATTCCCCTTTTTTAATGTCAAGTTTGTTTTTATAAATCAGAAATCTGCAAAAAAAGTGACGTACTTATCTTTTTTGTGCCTACGCACCGTTTATAAATGAGGCCCCTGAGCATGAAATGTTATTTGGCTTCGAAAGAGGAAGCCAAATAAGACGGCCCTTCCAGGTGGCTCCCCAAACACTCACAGCCCACAAAACTGTGCACTGTCAAATCATAAAATAATCATATTTTTAACACAAATCAACTTTTGACTCATGAAATACAATATGAATTAATGATTTTCTGGTTGAATTTAGCATGAGTTTATCTATATTGGCGCAGCTGGACATCAATGGTCACCAGTAACCTCTCAAAATCAAAATGTAATTTTCTCCATGAAAAAGTTCAGAGTTTCGTCCATTTTTCTACAAAGCCGCATCAACAAGCACACATACTCATTAACCTCTTAAGCCCTGAGCCTCTTTTTCGAAAATGGCAAGCCCAAAATGAAATGAGTATATCTCTGCAACTATTTAGTCCATTTGAATAATCTTGATATCATAATAAAAGTAAAACCATTTGGGATTTCTACCATGGTGTAAAAATCAGTGTATATGTCACTGAGTCAGAGTAAATGAAGATGGAACACAGTATAAATCAAAGACCTCATTTTCCACCAAAGTTTTACTTCTATCCCTTGTAAACTTAATTAGTTGCAGTCTGAAACCTCCAAAAATTTACAGCACAGAATCTCTCCATTATCTGTGCCAAAGTTTATTCTAATCAAGTAAATCAGAACAAAATCATAGAGGAATGTCTAGGTGGCTTCTCCAAATTGGCAATTCAGGTACCTTGTGTGCCAAATCAGATTTCTCAGATATTAAACTGTAAAACTCATCTAATTTCACTTATATGTCCCTACAGGCATACATTCCACCCAAATACAACCAGTTTTTAATTTTTCGAATGGATAATTTTTTTAATTATTATTTCTGCTAGTCCTATAGCCTATACAATTTCCCATTCAAAGACAATAAATACAAAGAAAATGAAGTTTGGCTCCACTTGAGAAGATTTATTTTACAAAAAGCAAATTAATAAGATTATGAATACAAAAAGGGTTAAAAAATGGGGGGGAAAAGTCAAAAGAATAAAAACCCCAGCAATTATTTATACAAGCAATATGCTACTATTGTCTTACTAAAGGCACGCCGGCCCAGGGACTCGAACCCCAGTCGCCAGGGTTGTAGCCTTACACCCTAATTACTATGCGATACCATTTGACAGCAACACTGCTCTCAAATTGCTGATATAAAGAATGAGTCAAAAAAACAAGTCCCTCACCTTGTTTGTACTGTTGTGCCCTCAGTTTTCACGCGTTTCTGTCAGAAAATGAAAATTCGAATGGCCCATGGACTCGGTTTGACACACTGGGAATGCAAGGCTCTAGCTCAGGCTAGCTTCGTGCGATAAAGGTGCTTTAGGGCTCGTTGGAAACGTCAGAAGTCATAGAATCAAATGGCTACGGCAAAGTCTTACTGACAGCATCACAAGCCAATCACAGGGAGGAAAATACATTGCAAGCAAGCTGAATGCTGAGGAGCTGAGATCTTTGAAGCAATGCTCGAGAAGAAAAACATGCTTTGAGACTTGCAGATGTTGTTTCGTTATAACACGGACACACTGAGCTAACAATAGCAAGTGTGGATTTACCCTCAACAGTTTTTTTATTACAAAATATAAAAGGCAAGAAATTTCTTTGCTCATCTCTGTAGACTGTAAAGTGTATGCCTGCTTTTCTTTGAGCGTGGTGTCGGTTTAAAATGACAGGGCTCATATCGTTGGATTCTGTGGACTTTCCTCTTTCATTTAAGGTATCGTTTGTATACATAGCACTAATTCAGGAGAAATTCTGGCGATTCAGCACTGATATGATTTTATTCTATGTTTTGCTACATTCTTATTTACTTGCTTGGTGCTTGAATTGTGTTCGGTTGAGGTAAAAATGGTCTACATGAGCTTTCGTCCGAGTTCCTTCGCGAAATGTGGATATGCCGCATGACAATGTTACAATTTGGAAACATGTTGTATTTATTATGCATAAACACTGCCCCCCGGTACCGCGGCGTAGGGCTTAAAGGGTTAAAGGAACTGCTTATTTTAGGTTAGAATGTTCACTCAGACGGAAAGCTTGCGGTTTACAATTCCAATCATCCAAGAGAAACGCAAGCTTGTAACAACTCTATAAGGAGCATGTCATGGTTAATGAGGTGTGCGTGTGGTTTTGACTTTTCTTTGCGGCTCTCGTCCCGGGACGATATCGAATTCCTTGGCTATCGGATTCTTTACCCAGCTGGCTGATTGAGCTGGGGCAGCGCCTTCCTGGACTCTATATAAGCATGAAGTCCGGCACGCTCCCTTCGCTAGAGTGTCTGTTTTTAGCTTTGCACTGTAGAGGGATTATCAGTCTACATCACTACAGATGTCACCCCGCTCTACTGCGGATGTCGACTGCGGAAAGAGAGCAGGAAGAGTCGCAACCATTTCTTGTTGTGCTGTTGGTTGCACAAACCGTTTCGATAAGAATAACAAAACGCGCAAGTTTTACAGACTTTGAGCATCAGGGCCTACAGCATGACCCCAAGCTGAGAGAAAAAAGAACACTGGTATTAATTTCAAGCAATATAATATGTTAGACTCATTGGTTTGAATGATGATAAAGCTAGATATGCCCGAAGGCACAGCTGTATTATTGCAGCAAATGAGTTGTGAAATGTTTACTACAATAACGACAGTGACTGAAGACGAGGTTACATAGCAATGGAGAGATAAGATAAACTTTTATTGATCCCACAGTGGGGAAATTTCATCGTTACAGCAGCTCCAAAAGATAGTGATATGAGAGGGGGAAAAAAACAAATGAGTACAACAAGTACAAATGAAGCTAAAATTAATTTGTAACGTTATATTATTCTAAATTACATGCAGGTGCAGTTCGCGGTCAGGATGCAGTAGTTTTTCTTGTTCACAATGACCCAGACTTTATACATCTTTCTCGTCATTTATCCACTCACCTGCACCTAAAGCGTATGGGTCATTAATATTTTGACTGCCAACTATGAGATAACTCGTAATGGCGGGTCAGGGCCAGCATTAGACTTGAAAATTTGGGGGAAATTATCCATCCCTTTATTGAGAACAATTAGTCCTGGCTAATTCTAGATGGTTTTCCTTTATAAACACGTTTTCCAATTCAAGAATAATTAAGTGGCAATTGAAGACACGGCTTCTCTCCCCCATGCGATCTAAGAGCAAACAATGGGCTACATTCAGTAGAGAAAATAATTAAATTATAATTAGGTCTATGCACTGGCACTCAGCAACGTTAATTTTTTTTTTCCTGGAGAGTGGCATTTCAGAACTCATTTGCGAATGAAGGTAATTTCGGCAAGTACCTACATCTGTTTTTGCAGCACGGTCACTCAACTTGCTGTAAAAAATAGACAGCTGTCAGACTGGAAAATGTAAACGGAGGAAACCACGTATACTTGTCACCAGAATTACCTTCATTCGCTGAAGAGTTCTGAAATGCCGCTCTCGCTGGAAAAAAAAATTAGCATTGCTGAGTGCCAGGGCATAGACCTAATTATTATTAAATAATTTTTCTGTACTGAATGTAGCCCATTATTTGCTGTTCGATCACATGGGGGAGAGGAGCCGTGTCTTCAATTGACGCTTGATTATTCTTGAATTGGAAAACATGATAATATAGGAAAACCATTGAGAATTAGCCAGGACTAATTGTTGTCAATAAAGAGATGGATAATTGCCCCCGAATTTTCAGGTCTAGGACTGGCCCTGACCCGCCATTACGAGTTATCTCGTAGTTGGCAGTCAACGTGCTTAGACGTATCCCATTCACTAATGTTAATTTAGCAGCATAACTTGTGTTATCACTTGGCGATAAAATGTTGTAGTAGGCTACGCTGACAACATCGCTAGCTAGCCAACATCGCAACTGCAAGATAACCATGACAACCTGTCAAACAGTTTAAAGGGGCCGCTCTTTCTGCAGTCAAGTTGCGCGCGCATCCGCCGTGTTCATAAACAAATAAGCCCTCTATAGCCGAAGATATCTGTAGTGAGGTTTTGTATGACTTTCTATCTTCTGATTATTGGAGTTTCTTCTCCCTTTTTTCTATCGCGCTTTGCTTCCGTGTTTTGGACTGTTATACGTCCTTTGGCAGCGCCAGTTCTTTCGTTTAGTCTGTATTATTCTCTGTGTTTGTACTGTGTCCGTGCTGCTCACTTTCTCTCTGGTCGTTGCACTTGGCCTCCTAATTCTACCGGCCATTACAGAACACTCTAGCCAGCATGGAGTCGTCAGCAATGGCTACGTTAGAGAAAGTTGTGGCTATTCAACAAGCTGTTCTCTCTGGATATGGCAAGGGTCTTTCTAGCCTGAACAATCAGCAGGCAGAGTTGGCGGAGAGAGTCCGCCTTCAGGCGAATGCCATGGAGAGACAGGAAAACATTCTGTTAACTCTCACTGAGAGTATTAGAGCCTTGTCCACTCAGATCACACAAAATGTTGCACAAGCACAGTCCGTACACCTTCCCCGAGAGCCAAAACTCCAGTTACCCCCAAGATATGGAGGCAAGGCAGGAAGATACAAAGATTTCATTGCCCAATGTGAAATACTTTTTAAAGCGCAGCCTTCACGGTTTGTGAATGAAGAGTCATGAGTTTCATTTATTTTATCCCTGTTGACCGACACAGCACTCACTTGGGTCGGCCCACTTATTCGATCTAATTCACCGGTCGTGAATACTGTGGAGACTCTCGTTAGAGAAATGGTATCGGTGTTTGACCAGGATGTTTGTGGCCAGGACGTGGCTACGCGTTAAATGCATCTGAGGCAGGGCTCTGAGAGTGTCGCTGAGTTTTCAATCTCATTTCGCTCCTTGGCGACAGAGACAGGCTGGCCAGAGGCGCCTCTTATAACAGTTTTTGTTCACGCTTTGGCTGAGGAGGTTAAGGACGCTCTGGCTACATTAGAGCCTTGTGTTTCTCTGGATTCGTTGGTTCGCACTGCGGTGCAAATTGATAATCGCATCCGCGAACGTAACAGGGAGAAACGGGCTGCATTTACTCTTGCTGGCAACGGGGCTAATGCTCCTCGCAGCGTGCATACAGCTCCCATTCCGCCCACTGGGATTTCTACTCCTGGCGAGCCTATGCAGGTTGATGGCTCATATGAGAGCCAAGCTCGTAAGCCCGTTTGCAGACGTATAATCTGCTATATGTGGCCAAATCAACCATTGATGAGACTGGACACAGAATAAAATTTTATAGTGGATCTTTTAATTCCCCGACTGCATATAAGAAAATAAACAGCATTAACTCTGTTATTTTGAGGATTTTGCTAAAATCAGAGATAAAGTAACAAAAAAATCCTTCCGTCTTTCAGTTTTTCTGAATAATTAATACCACATTTTGCCATCAAACTATACAGCATAAAAAAGAATCAACAGCGGCGTTGGTAAGTTACTCAAAGTAACACAGTGCATGAACGGCTACAATTGACAATTAGACCCTCCAGTTACAAGGCAATTTAGATTTCACTATACAATTTGGCTTTACCGAACAAATTAATTTTCCAAGGCAAATGGAGTTCACCTTTACTTCGCTAGACAACAGTCTTAACTAGGCACTTTAGATTTAGCTAGCCTGCTAGACCACAGTAGAGGCTCCTTTATACAAAGAAAGCAAATAAGGAACAACATGAATACAATCATTCAACCGCAAAATGAATTCAGTCATCTCCTTATAAAAGTGCATTAGTTGACCAGAAACTTTCCCGTACATTGATGCGTAAAACATTTTCACATTATCGGCAAACGACTTTCTCCATATAAAACCATGGAAAACGCACTTACTCTCACTTCAGGGTGTAGCCAGCTTGCAACGATACACACCTGGATCTCAACAAGGCTTTATATCTCCCCTCTGGTTCAGGCGAATGCATATAAAACATGTACAGTTAAAAATGTACTCAACGTACACCATTACGATTAGATTCGGTGCATAAAAAGTGCATTTTTTTCCCCACTTACACCGAACTGCAGAGTAGCTTGTTCCTTAGCATGGTAGAGATATCACGTAGTCAAACCATTTTTAGCAAATCTGTTGCAATCAGCAAGAACAGAAAAATCATCACTCACTATCCTAGCCTGACAACTTCATCACACTCGCGTCTACAAACGATAATAATTATTTCTGTGTTTTATCGATATTTATGAGGTATTTTTCCCGAAGCCGCACAGAAATGCAAACCACATTGTCACTTCGCTTTTCCGGTTCTTCTTCCGTATCTAAAACGTATTAACAAACATTAAGCAATCTCGCTCGATCAGGACCTATGCTCTTCTTAAAGTAATGGCACATTTTAATGGGAGGAATATGCAACTCTAAACGTACCCGTGTTGTTTCAGAAAAGAAATGCCTTTAATGCCATGAATCTCCCTAGGGATAATAGAACATTAATAAAACGTTTTTAAAACACTCTCTACCCCCTGTTCACCCGGCTACATTCTCCCCTGCCTCAAGTCAACGTGCTCGGTGACTTTTCCTTCGCATATTCAGTCATCCCTAAAAACTTTGACATACAGAAGGCCATAGCAGCAAACACTTAGGAGAGCACGTTTGGACTGAGAACCACTGCATTGCATGCTGACTGAGGTAAGTTAAAGGATTTTTGTGCACCCCTGCTGCTGTCCTCTTACTCCTGCGTGGAGGGGGAGTGGGTGTGTCCACTTTTATCTCTTTTCCCTTCCTTGGAGTTGGTACAGGCCTCACTTTTGGGTGACCAGCAGGTAAACACGGACTCCCTGATTCAGGATGAGGGCAGGGCAGTGGCTCCACCCCCAGCTCATCACAAGGTGTTTCTCTTCTCTGTTCAAGCGCGTCATCATTCTCCAATATGTCTTCAGGCACATCACCTGGATTACTTCCCGTCTCCTCCTGGACCAGGTCCAAACTCTTAGGTTCCAGATCCATCACTTTTTCAGCTGCCGGAGTCCTGACTTCCTCCACTAACACATACTCTGGATCCGTGGATTCGGGCTCTGACTCCACATTCGAGGTAGGCTCGTCTGCGGTGGGGGTTACATGGCAAAGTCGTCTCGGGGATGGTGCAGGCCCCACCCAGGGCCGCAGGTTGGACCTCTTCACTGGACCTCCCTCCAGTGGCTCCACTGCATATGTAGTCCCTAGGATCTCTACGACCTCGTACAATGTATCTGCCCAGGCATCCTGGATCTTATTTCTTCCTGGGGGGCGGTGGCGAAGATACACCAGCTGTCCCACATCCACAGGTGGGCAGTATACCTTTTCCTGTCGCTGGGCTACTCTCTCCGTAGCCTTTCGTTCAGCAATCTCTCTCGCCCTAGCATGTGCATCTCGGAGGCGCTCTTTGTGCACATTTAACCAGTCAGTCGTGTCCCCGTTCTCTTTCTCCTGGCCTAACAGTGCATCAGTGGGCAGGTGGGGGTGAACTCCAAACAGCAAGCAGTAGGGTGCATACCCTGTAGTCAAGTGCGGTGTGAAATTGTATGCATACACAAGCTCTGACAGGTGTTCAGGCCAACGCCTCTTCTTTTCAGGTGGAATTGCATGCAAGAGGTCATGTATGGTTCTATTAAATCTTTCACACTGAGGGTTTCCCTGAGGGTGGTGGGGTGTTGTACGAATCTTCTTCACCCCATACAATTTGCACAACTCAGCAATTACTGCACTTTCAAAATTCCTGCCCTGATCGGAGTGTAGGTGCTCAGGCACCCCAAATTTCAGAAACCACTCTTTCAAAATGATTTTAGCAGTCGTGTCTGCTTTCTGATCTCTGGTGGCAAAAGCCTGGCTGAACTTAGTGAATACATCGGTCATTACAAGTACATTCTCACGACCATCGGTGGCACGTTCAAGCATGGCGTAGTCAACAGCAACCACCTCAAGAGGGCGAGTAGCTAAGAATGGAGTTTGGGGTGCTTGAATCTTTGGCTGCATCATTTTTGTCAACACACACCTCTGACACCTCTTCACCCACTGCTCGACATCTTGATGCATACCCCCCCAGAAACATCTCTGTCTCAACAGGCTCAGCGTCCGCTCTATCCCCTGGTGCTCCATCTGGTCATGAACACTTTTAAGCACCTGTTCTTTGAGGCAGGCAGGCAACAACAGCTGGTGACACTTAAGAAGATGAACGTCTTCAATCTCGCGGTACAAAAGTCCTTTTTTTTCTCTGATCTGCTGCCACTGTTTCAACAGGGAGCGCACTGGCTTTCTCTTGGTAGGTGGGTTTCCTCCATCTGCCCCAAATCTCTCGGAACACTCTCAGTATGGGGTCTGATGCTTGAAAGCCCTGGAGTTCAGCTTTGGAATAGCCAGGCAAGGTGGGGGCGTTATCTTGAGCTACCTCACCAACCTCACGGGCCTCAGATGCACACAGCTGCCCGATCCCACAACGATCTATTCCGATCTTCTCAAAATCCAATTCTAGAGTCGTGCCTGTCCTGAGCGCACTACATATGGCTACACACCCATCATACTCTGCGTCCTCACCATAGGGTTCTGGCTCGTCAGCTGCTGGTCGCCAGGACAGAGCGTCAGCAGCAGTGTTACATCGGCCAGTCGATACTTCACATCAAAGTCAAATACAGCCAACTGCGTGACCCAACGCTGTTGAATGGCTCCTAACTTTGCTGTAGAGAGGTGACGCAGAGGGTTATTATCAGTGACAATGGTGAACTTGGACTCCAGCAGATAACTCAGAAACTTCTCCGTGGCCGCCCACTTTAGTGCAAGCAGCTCCAGCTTCATGCTGCTGTAATTTTGATTGTTCTTCTCAGCCCCTCTGAGTCTCCTACTTGCATACGCAATGACTTTCCTCTTACCCCCTTGCTCCTGGTACAGGACTGCACCTAAACCCAGATTGCTAGCATCTGTCTCCAGTATAAAGGGAAGGCTAAAATCTGCATAGCCAAGTGTGGGGGCGCTAGTTAGCTTTTCCTTAAGCAGCTCAAAAGCTTGTAGACTGTGGGTTGTCCATGCTGACCTGAATAAGTCATTAGCCCTGGCCTTACTACTCTATCTGATACAGGCATTCACTACATCATGGAGGGGCCCTGCAATCTGAGAAAAACACTCAATGAACCACCTATAATAACTGCAAAATCCCAGGAAAGACCTAAGCTCTTTTACAGTACCTGGGATGGGCCACATTTCAACTGCATTTATTTTGTCTGGACCGGTGCCTATGCCCTGAGCTGAGACTTTGTCACTAAGGAATCTGACTTCAGGCTGAAGGAAATGGCTCTCCTCTATCTTCACTTTTAGTCCTGTCTCCCTCAACCTCCTAAGAACTGTCTCAAGTCTCGCAAGGTGCTCTTGGAATGTGGGTGAAAACACTAGAAAGTCATCTAAATAGATCGACACTATTTGGAATGCCAGATCACTCATGGTAGCCTGCATCAGGCGCTGAAACGTTGCGGGTATAATTGTAACAAACTGGGACATATCCGTCCACGCTGCCCTGAGCTTCAGGGAAACGGGAAGTCCCTCTAGCGGTATGGGGGGCGCTAGAGGGACAGACCCAATTTCCCTTCCGAGCTTTAATTCCTGTAGAATTGACTGTGGGGAGACAGAGAATATTTATCGAAGCTTTTGTGGACTCTGGCGCCGTGGACTGTTTTATGGATGCGGAGTGGGCTAGGAGACATTCCATTCCCATCTGCCCTCTTTCACATTCACGCACTGTAAGATCTTTGGACGGTCGCCCGCTGGGAACTGGATTTATAACCAAAGTCTCTGAATCATTGACTATGTTCATCTCTTTTGGTGGTCATTCTGAGGAGGTCCGGTTTATTATCAGTTCTCCTGTTTTCCCTGTCGTTTTAGGACACTCTTGGCGATGGGAACATGGGCCTCACTTCATTTGGGGGAGTCAGAATAACCTGATCGTCCAGTGGGGCACTGATTATAGGTCCCACTGTAGCGAGAGTTTGGCGTGTCATTCCGGGCATCAACCTATGGGGGAGACTGACGCCTGGAGTGATTCTGAAGAGTTTGTCTCACACAACCCTCCTAATCTAGAGAAAGGGGCAGAGGAGGGGTTGGAGTGGGATCCTCAATTTGACTGGTGCCAGCCAGAGGAGGATTGCTATTCAGAGGATTTCTCTGACACGGAATCAGACATAGAGATGGCAGGTTGCGAACAGGGTGAGAATTTGGGGGCTGCTCTGAACTTTTGCCTGCCTCCTAATGTTCCTAACGATTATGCTGATTTTGCAGAGGTTTTAGCAAGCAACGGGCGTTGACTTTACCTCCTCATCGCACGTACGATTGCGAGATCAATCTCTACCTGAGTACCACTCCCCCCAGGGGTTCATTATACTCGCTGTCAGGGCCTGAGCGAAGGGCCATGCAAGAATATATTCAGGAGGCTCTGGCTAATGGATTTATTCGGCCCTCCACGTCTCCTGCCGGAGCGGGGTTCTTTTTTGTGGGCAAAAAAGATGGCGGCGTGAGACTCTGTATTGATTACAGGGGCTTAAATAATATCACCATTAAAAACCGATACCCCCTTCCGTTGATGAACTGCGCGTTTGAACGGCTGCAGGAGGCGTCATTTTTTACTAAGCTAGACCTCCGGAATGCTTATAACTTGGTTCGGATCCGGGAGGGGGACGAGTGGAAAACGGCATTTAATACGCATGACAGGTACTAGGAATATTTGGTCATGCCATTCAGATTGGTTAACGCCCCTTCTGTGTTCCAGGCACTTGTCAATGACGTCCTCCGAGAGATGTTGGAGAGATTCGTCTTTGTCTACCTTGATGATATTCTGATTTTTTCTTCAACTCTCTCGGAGAATAAACAACACGTCAGACAAGTAATTGAGGCCCTCCTTAAAGCCAAGCTTTTGGTCAAGGCTGAAAAATGCGTTTTTCATGCCAAGACAGTTTCGTTTCTTGGCTTCATTGTTTCGGAAGGGTCGGTCCGCATGGATCCTGACAAGGTGGCAGCGGTCAGGGATTAGCCTGCCCCTCAAAACATCAAGGAGGTGCAACGGTTTTTGGGGTTTGCTAATCTTTATGGGAGGCTTATCCGTAATTTTAGTACTGTAGCTGCCCCCATTATCGCGCTCACTAAGAAAAATACCTCCTCGTCGTTTGCTTGGTCTCCAGCAGCTGAGGCTGCTTTTCAGGAGTTAAAGAAACGATTTAGCTCAGAGCCCATTCTCATTTTGTCCGACCCCTCCCTCCCATTTGTTGTGGAGGTGGATGCGTCTGAGGTCGGGGTGGGTGCCATTTTGTCCTAGCGCCCCCATCGAGACAATAAGTTGCACCCATGCGCCTACTTCTCCCAGTCGTTGTCGGCGGCCGAACGGAATTACAGCATTGGGGACCGGGAGTTGTTGGCTGTCAAGTTGGCATTAGAAGAGTGGCGCCATTGGTTGGAGGGGGCTGAACATCCGTTTGTGGTTTGGACGGATCATAAAAATCTCCAATACATCCAACAGACAAAACGACGTAATTCTTGGGAGGCGCAGTGGTCGTTGTTTTTCAACCGCTTTAACTTTACGTTAACCTATCGCCTGGGTTCTACAAACATTAAGCCCGACGCTTTGTCGCGGATTCACAACCGCTCTGGTCGCGACCCCATTCCTGAGCCGGTTATCCTGGCAGCTCAGATTGTGGCTCCCATTCAGTGGGACATTGAGTCTGTCGTGCGGGAGGTGTTGAGAACTGATCCCGGTCCTGGTGGGGAACCGTCTGGCTGTTTGTTTGCTCCGTTGGCAGTATGGTCCCAAGTTCTCCAGTGGGGGCACTCTTCCCACCTGGCGGGTCACCCCAGGGTTCATCAAACCAAGGAGTTCTTGGCCCGATGTTTTTGGTGGCCCAGCATAATTGAGGACATCCGGGAGTTTGTAGCGGCGTGCTGTATCTGCACTAGGAACAAGACTTCCCATCTCCCCCCCTCTGGTCTGCTGCGGCCGTTGCCCGTCCCTAAGCGCCCGTGGAGCCATATCGTTCTTGATTTTGTTACGGGCTGCCTGTTTCTGAAGGCAACACGGTCATCTTGGTCGTGGTTGACCGTTTTTCTTTTTTTTTTTTTTTTTAAAAGATTTTTTTGGGAATTTTTCCTTTATTCGATAGTTATACAGTGTAGAGAGACAGGAAAGTTGGGGAGAAGCATGGGGGAAGACATGCAGCAAATGACCCGAGCCGGACCCAGGTCGCTGCGGGAAGGACACAGCCTTTATGGTACGCGCACTTAGACCGATGAGCCACCGGGGCGCCCCCGACCGTTTTTCTAAGGCCGCCCACTTTATCGCGCTGCCCAAGCTGCCTTCGGCGCGGGAGACTGCCCTTCTTGTTGTGGACCATGTTTTCCGGCTGCATGGTCTCCCTCAAGATGTGGTTTCTGACCGGAGCCCTCAATTTACGGCCAAATTCTGGCGTGCGTTTTGCAACCAGTTGGGGGCCACCGTGAGCCTTTCCTGTGGTTTCCACCCAGAGACTAACGGGCAGACAGAGCAAACCAACCAGTCCTTGTAGAATACTCTTCGATGTTTAGCGGCTGACAACCCATCTTCGTGGAGTCGATTTTTAGCATGGGCCAAATATTCCCACAATTCGCTGGGTAACTCCTCCACAGGCCTTTCCCCGTTTGAGGCTCAGTTGGGTTATCAGCCTCTGCTGTTTCCTGAGACGGACAGGGATTCAGAGGTTCCTTCGGTCAAACACTTTGTTCGGCATTTTCAATCAGTTTGGGCCAGGGTCCGTTCCTCTTTGTTGCACTCTGGACGGAGACAAAAGACCGCCGCAGATAGAAGGCGCCGTTCGGCCCCATCTTATCGGGTTGACCAAAAGGTCTGGCTTTCCAAGCGGGACCTGCCCTTGAGAGTGGAGACACGGAAGTTGGCTCCCTGCTTCATTGATCCTTTTAAGATTGTGCGAAGGATCAATCCTGTCACAGTCTAGTTGAAGCTCCCTAGATCCTTACGGATCCACCCCTCGTTTCATGTCTCCAGGCTTCAACTTATTAGCACTTGCGTCCTGGCTCCGGTCGACAAACTCCCGCCGCCGCCGCAGATGATTGAGGGGGGGCCTGTTTACATTGTGCGTCGTATTTTAGCCAAGAGGCGTGTGGGTCATGGGGCTCAGTTTTTAGTCGACTGGGAGGGATATGGTCCTGAGGAGCAGTGCTGGGTTCCTTCTCGGGATATCCTGGATCCCACCCTTATCTCAGATTTCCGTGCACGGGGTTCTCTGGGAACTTCTAGAGCCGTTTGTTGGGGGGGGGTCCTGTCATGGTTTGTGATGTATGCGTGTGGTTTGGACTTTTCTTTGCGGCTCTCATCCCGGGACAATATCGAATTCCTTGGCTATCAGATTCTTTACCCAGCTGGCTGATTGAGCTGGGGCGGCGCCTTCCCGGATTCTATATAAGGAGGAAGTCCGGCACGCCTCCTTTGCTAGAGTGTCTGTTTTTAGCTTTGCACTATAGCTGAAGATATCTGTAATCAGGTTTTGTATGACTTTCTATCTTTTGATTATTGGAGTTTCTTCTCCCTTTTTTCTATCTCGCTTTGCTTCCGTGTTTCGGACTATTATACGTCCTTTGGAAGCGTGAGTACTTTCGTTTGGTCTGTATTCTTCTCTGTGTTTGTACTGTGTCCGTGCCACTCTCTTTCTCTCTGGTCGTTGCACTTGGCCACCTAATTCTACCAGCCATTACAGAGCAAGTATAACTCACTAACACAGTAGTATCTGAAATATTCTGTTTCGTTGAATGCGGTATAAATTCTAAAAGAGATCGCCACATTAAACGAATTACCAGCGCATGCTGTATTGGTAGCAAGGGCTATCAACTACTCTTATTATGAAATGCGACAAATAGCTCTATGATCACGGTGGTAAACCAAAAAATTAGAAATATCTGGCTAGTTAGCTAGCTGGCTAGTAGTAAGATAGAGCTACACCATACAAAGACAGTTTTACTCACACTTCAAGAGAAAAAACTCTCCATTATTGAACTGCTTCTCCAAAGAATCGATGCTGTCAGCCCTCCTGTCTGTTCCGTTCAGAATAACTGCCATTTTCCATCAGAGAATCACATTTCCAATCGTTCAAATATAAGCTCTGCTCTCCAGACTTGGTTCTGGAAGTCTTTTTTCCAGGCAACCACGTCATCCTCAGCTGCGCAAAGTTAAGCCTGAGTAACGATTGAGGAGACTGTATTTCCGCGTAGGATTGCGTGAGGCTCAAAAAAAAAAAAAAAAAACTGAATACTTCGAGAGACGGATATTTGTGTAAATCCATGGTGGGGAATTACGCGCGTATAATGTGATGACTATAACTGATAGTAAGATGACATATTATCAATACCATGGTGAATTTTTGCTTTAGAAAACTGTTTTTTTTAATTATTGAATTGGGATACCATTGGCTGACTATAGCTGAATTGGTTGCTAGGACAACGATTTTTTCTCGAGAGAGAGATCTTTTTTTTTTTTTTTACCTGCTGGATAGATACTATGGGCAAGTATTTTGAGCAGTTTGCTCATCAGGCTTAGCTGAGGAGTTTAATTCATGCAACTCCTGGAAAACAGGGATGGGATTTAACTCGTCCATATTCTAAACCGTGTTCGAGCTCGGCTTGCTGGTGAATATTCAATTACTGATCCGGGTGTTTCATCCAGTGATAAAATAATGTAACTGCATGCATAAATAAAGCAGCTCCATGTCCGCTGGCGTCTACATCTGCACAAAGGGGAACGTTACTTATGAAAACAAATTCTAGTATGCTATACGTCCTAAGAAAGCCTGATAGCTATAGATTCAGAATATATTGGAGAGTTTGTATAAATCGTTAAGAATTGACTCTGGTCCCTAGTAGAGGTCAGAGTTTTGCACTGGCCACATGGCCATATGCCATCCATTAATTGGCCGCTTGTCTCGATGTTACGTCATACGATCAGCGCAGCGCCAGCGCAGGGCTGGCATTAAGCAAAAATAACTGCGTAGCAAAAACGCCACGCAGTTTCTAGAAGTCTGTAGCATTGAGTAGCATTTTTCAGAACTGTGTAGCAAAAATAAAACTTAACAAAATGTCTGTATATGCATTTTAACTTTTTATTTTCAACTCTTAGAACACTTAGCTTACTGTACTAACACCAATCAACATAGCCTAATGAAGACCAAGGCAGTTGAGTTCCAGAAGAATTGCAGTATTAAAACTACTTGGACTTACCAACTGGGTCCCACTTACAGCTAACATGTAGTAACTCAGTAAGTGAAAAGAAATTAGTAAGTTTTAGTTGGTTCTACCTGAGCCACTCACCTGGCTCAGGCTGTGAATGAGTGAATATTCAGGGCTGATTTTTATCATTCATATTTTTACTGTGAAAGAAATTAATATTATTAATATAGATCATTAATTTTATTATGAACAAAGATTAACATTTAATTATTAAAATAAAGATGGTCATAATCTAGAATAAAGAGCACTACAGGAATTCAGGGTACAAATACAAATGTACATGCCTTCAAAATATGAAAACAGTATTCCTTAGACATAAATATACAACTCTTTTATATATATATATATATATATATAGTTAATTTAAATTTAATTTTTTTAATTTTAACAAACTATTAAGAATATCCTGATAGCAAACACCCATAAACAAAATGATAATTTATTAAATAATGGTCGTGCTTGTAGGCTGATGTGTGACACTAGCCCAGTGTTTTTCATTTCATTTTATCTAGTCGCATGTACACACATACAGCGTTTGATTGTGCAATTCCCCCACCGATTCCTCACGCAAGATGGCAGACGCAACTCACTTTTTGCGGTTGGTTCAGCCAATGACGCTGTCCACTGTAGTGTTTTCTTTAGCTTTGTGGGCGGGACTGGCGCGGAATTAGGAAAATAAGGGGGTCATTCCGCTTGCTACCATGGTTTAAGAGTCGCGCAGTTAGGTTATCCATAGTGCGGTGGCGTAGGCCGATCAGGACAATATTAAGAGATTTTAGGAGCCCGTTTTTGTTTAAAACTGGAAAAAAACTTTTACTCACATTATCCAAAGACTGTATCGCACAATATGCGACGGGGACTTCAAAAGCCCGTCGCAGATTGACGCATTTCAGAAAAACTGATCGCATTTTGCGATGCGATACCACTTATCGCCAGCCCTGCAGCGCCAAGACTTAAACGAAACTTCATCCCCTCGCAGTCTATCGAGTAGATTATTTCAGATGTGTGATCCATTAGGCCTAAAACAAAAATGTCACTATTCAATTTCAATTTTACGAAATCATCTCACGCCAGAAAATGAACCACTACCCATCCCGACGCCACACGACCCCCGTCGGGAACTTCGCGTTTTTGGTGCTCGCGCCGACGGGCTTCCGCCTGACCTTGGCTAATTCTGTGGAGAGCACTGGACACTGTACTTGACTTGGCCCACTGTACATTATAAATCAAAAATTATGTTAAACTCAGCTCAAAATCTAAATAAAATTCCATGGACACATTAGAATAGGAGATTTTGTTCAAGGTTGCAGAGATGGGCAGCTGACTTGTGACGAGAAATGTTTTGATTGTAGGTGACTGAATTTACTTCAGCATGACTTACATGAACTGCACATTACTGTTCCATCCGTCTAATGAGCTGTTACTGATAACTATATCACGAATGCATAAAGACTTGATGTATTACGTTTCCTCAAAATGAAAAACAACATCATATTTATCTGTGTGTGGCAGAATTGAGGCAAACACACCCACATAAGAACTAATAGATGCTATATTTGATTACATTACAGCACAGCTTGAGGAGATCAATCACTGAACCCAAGTCATCATAGAAAAGGAAACAACAAAATATGCTGTCTCATTTTAGCTCTTTGTAATTTAAACTCCATCAAAGTTTGCACTGCTGGCATTCAAAGCCATTACATCAACATCCTACACATAAGCTGCCAGTCATGTCAACATCTGCTTACATGCTGTGACCTAACCATCTCAATACAGGTGGATGCAATAACGGATAATTTTAAGGGTTTGAATAAAGAGACTCCTGGAAGAATTTGCAGTGAGTTAAAGTAGTTCAATAAAAAAAAAAATGTGTGGATGCTTGCTATTGTAAGAGTGCCTTCAGAATAAATAGCAAGCTACTGATTGAAAACGAAAAGGTATTTAAGTTTTTCTGTTATTCCCAGGAGTGTTCATCCCAATTTAACTCTCGCTCCACTTGGTTATGCTTCCTCGTAGACCATGGCTTGACTCTTCCGACACTCATGCTTCCATCTGGTTAACCATTAACACAATTAGTACAGGCAGAGCAGAAAATGAAGAATGGGGGGGAATGGGCTGAAATGAACCAGAGAACATTACGGTAATAAGTTCTGTAATTAGACTGAAGAAACAAGGAACTGCGGCCCATTAATTCATCACAAGGACAGTGTGCCAAGTGATTATTCTGTGTAAATAAGGACAGTCTTTTCTCATATTTCTTTATGGAAATGGATCCTTCAAATGGGGTGGATTTGGGATGATATAGGACAAAGTAAGGCCCTCATCTCGCGAATGACCCCTGATGGACTGAACATCATGCCTCAAAAAGAGGGACTTCACATTAAGCAAGCCTCTGATTAGGTCATACTATTTTCATCAGAAAGTTACCAGCCACATTACGGGCCCAAATGTGACAGAGAGAAAACAATGTCTCAGCAATACAGAGTACATTATCCTATACTGTATATTCCACTCAGTGAAATGAACAAAATATTGACTACTTTGATAACATAGTTTAGGCAAATATACAAGTTTCTGGAAGATTAGTGCTTTTCGTTCTCCAAAACTTCTAGTTTGGATGCTAGAAAGCATGGTTTTACATCTCAGTCATCTATTGGTTTTGCTGACTCAATAATAAACAATGTCTCAGCATTGCTTAAGAATGCAGGCACTCTTGGTGCTGACAATGTGCCATCAATCTACCATTAATTAATATATTATAACACTATAATATTAATTAAAAATCCCTCATTTGTATCCTGTGAGGTGGAAACACTATGACAGGATCAGTATTGTTCTGAAGCAATCAAAAATACTTTACAGAAGTATAATTTGTTTTTGACAGCAGATTCAAGCACAGATTTCCATATGTGCTGTTGTATGTTGATGAAAAGTGAAATGCATGTACCTAAAAATAAATCTTTCATGTCAATCATTTATTTCTACGGTGGTCGACGGAGGCAAATGCGCTGCAACGGCCCTAAACATCTCCAACTGGAGAAATGCGCCGCAAAAACAGACACGATAAAAATTCAAAAACACGCAAACCGCAAAAGCAAATGCAAGAGAAAAACGCTTCATATCCACATCAACACAAACGCGCTGCAACCGCCCAACAAATCTCCAACTGGAGATGTGAAGGTTTGCGCCCCGCCGGATGCCAAAAGCAATCCGGCGGGCACTAGGACCACGGGCCTAGAGGAGATGGACTCAAAAGCCAAGGCTGGTAAAAAAAAAAAAAAAAACTGGAGCTTTAATTAAAAGACAACAGAGCTGAAAACCATAAACCGGGGAGCAGCACAGATCACCACATGACAAAGTAAAATGCAGAGGCAACTTGGGGCTGGCCCTATATACTCTGCAGTCACCTCCACCTTAACAGGCTGCACCTGTTGCCCATCAAGGTGGAGGTGAAAGAATGTGACAGGGGAGGGGCTGTAAGGCCCAAACCCTTACAGTACCCTCCTCCCAAGGTATGACTCCAGGCGTGCCAGGGAACATGGACCGGAACACAGCTCTCAGCCGGCCCCCTGGACCGGACCACTGCTCCCTACCGGCCCCATGGACTGGACTAGACTGGAATCTCTGCCAGTCCCATGGACTGGACCGCAGCTCTTCACCAGTCCCATGGACTGGACCGCAGCTCTCCGCCAGTCCCATGGACTAGCTTCCGCCGGTCCCATGGACCGGACCATTGCTCTCCGCCGGCCCCATGGACTGGACCGGTGCACTCCGCCGGCCCCATGGACTGGACTGGACTGGAACCGGACCGCAGCTCTCTGCCAGTCCCATGGACTGGTTTCCACTGGTCCCATGGGCGGGACCGCTGCTCCCCACCGGTCTCATGGGCAGGACCGCTGCACTTCACCAGCCTGACTGAGTCTCGGAATTGGCCTCTGCATTCTGTCAAGGTTTGCGCACTAGGACCATGGGCCTAGAGGAGATGGACTCAAAAGCCAAGGCTGGTAAAAAAAAAACTGGAGCTTTAATTAAAAGACAAAACAGAACAGAGCTGAAAACCATAAACCAGGGAACAGCACAGATCACCACACGAAAAAGTAAAATGCAGAGGCAACTATATACTCTGCAATCACCTCCACCTTAATGGGCTGCACCTGCTGCTCGTCAAGATGGAGGTGAAAGAATGTGACAGGGGAGGGGCTGTAAGGCCCAAACCCTTACAGGAGAAATGCGCCGCAAAAACAGACACGATGAAAATTCAAAAACGCGCAAACCACAAAAGCAAATGCAAGAGAAAAACACTGCATATCCACATCAACACAATGGAAGTGCTCCAAGCTGCTATGGGGACCGCCAATGAGAACAGCGTGTATTGTAACGGATTTAATTTCGGATTTAATTTGTGCTGAAAACAACATTGTCGAGGACTTACATCTCGACAATATAGCCTTTGAAGTCTATGTTGCACTAAAGGAGTCAGTGGTTTTAGTTTGGGGGAAAGACTGTCTGATGGCACTTAGTCTACATTGTCAGGTCGGGGGAAAGAATTCTGTGTCCAACCTCCACTTTTTTTGGCTTTTTATTGACCGCAGCGATTTTAAAAGGGGGGCGCCAAAGATATTTTGCAGGAGTTTATTAGTGAGAGGGGGTTTTAGAATTTATTATTAGTATTCAATATTGGGAATGCATATGATGTGCATGCCCTAGCAGCCCGTTGTGTAATCAGTTACATTGCTGACACCGTCATAGACGGTTTTACACAACTGAATGTTTCTCTTGGTACCAAAACATCAAGGTAAGCCGAAAAGTACTTATTTCATTTGATATTGGTGGAGGTTGAATACTGAATTCTTTCCTTGTCAGGGTCTAAAAAATTGGGCCATCTGGACACAACATGTACGCTGCACACCCTAAAATCTTCCGAAGGAACAAATATTCTCCCTGTTTATTGGCCGAATCCACGCTGTTTGCTGCCTTTTACCAAGGGAAAAGCGAAATAACCTAATATTCCCCCCTTTTTCAAAGTGGTTTGTGCATCCCACAATGCAGCAAGAGACTACCATTTTACTTTCTGCCATACGTAGTTTGCAGAGAGCATGCGCACGACCCAAATCTCACTTAAGTCAAACTGGTCTATAGTAAAAATTAATCCCGAGTTTTAAGTTCTAAAGCTGATATAACACTATAGCATGTGGTATGGAAGTGCAGGTTATTTTTGGGCCGAGCTGAGCAGCGGTCCGGCCCCTATCAGCGCAAATGTCGCTGAGTGAGTGAGTGAGTGACTGAGTGATCAAGTTCAACGATTTGCTAGCCGGCGGGGAAGAAGTTGAGCGATTGGTGGGCCGGTGGGGAAGAACTTCAACGATTGGATGGCCGACGATTGGCTAAGAAGTTCAGTGATTGGTCGGCCGACGGGGAAGAACTTCAATGATTGGTTGGCTGACAGTTGGCTGGCTGGCTGGCCAGGCATTGACATCACTCGTATTTACTGGTCTGTGTATTTGCATTATAAGTACATGGGTCTCGGAATTTCGGCTTTGACACTGCAGCAGAAACTGAATACTTTGCTGTTGTTGGATCTTGGATTTGAGAGATTGCAGCAGAAACGGAAATTATAAAGTGGAATTGAACGCGCCAACACACATTTATGCGTGTGATTATCCCGTCCTTTCTTGTTTTGTTCTTTCAGATCGGTTGGTAACGTTAACATTAAACTTCCCTCAGTCCAACATAGGAACTTACACGATGTTAGGAAAAATTGATAAATACTGTTGCTATAACTATAGCTGGACTATTTACGTACACGGTGGAAGTGGCGCCGGCACTATTATGTTTCAGTATTTTCAAGAATACCGGTATGATGCCCCGACTGGTTTCCAAATTAACTTATACCCTTGCGTGTTCATGAGTTGGTTCACTTGAACGGAAGCACTTATGGTGGCTGCGTTGATTGTATCTATGAGAGTGACTTTAACCGACACCAATGAAAACAATAAATTTAAGAAAATATTACGTTTAAAGATCGCGGCAAGCTGGATTCGACACCCTGTGATTGAGGTAGCCACATCTTGACTACGTTGTTGTTCCCACTACATCACAGTATTTGAATCCTGTCAGCAATAGACTGCAATAATCAGGCAAATGTACTGTTAAATTAAAACACATTTTTGTAGCTACATATAGAATGTTCACAATGACCAATTTTTGACGCCAATGAATGTTTCTTGGCGATACTGGTCCCCATTTTACAAAAATGAATGCGCATTTTCTTCTAATGAACATCAAAAGGTGGATTAAATATTGATATAGCAAATGCATATGCTGCGCTTGCCCTAGCTAGCATCCCGGTCTTTTAAAAAGTTCCATTTGATTTTTCGCTTTTTTTTTTTTTTTTTCTCTGGTACCAGTTGCAAGATTCCATAGAGATAGAGGAATGTAACACATCGTACTAATCTAGCGTGGAAGAATCATAACAATGGTCGGAATGTGTTTTTAATTTCTCTATTCAATCTCGCAACCGATACGACAGTTAACAAGCATGGAGGACAGTATCGGTTGCGAGATTGAATAGGGAACTTAAAAACACATTCCAACCATTGTTAAGATTCTTTCACGCTAGATTGGTACGATGTGTTACATTCCTCTGTCACCCTTTTGAATTTCTCAGCTGGTACCAGAATTACTTCCTTAATCTTCCGATTGAATCTCGCAACCGATACGAGAGAAAACTGGTACAATGAAGGGACTTGGGAAACATTGTCATATTAGCTATGTGACAAAGTGCAATACTCGGTCAGGCTGTAACTGTCGCTTATGAAAATCTTTTTTGCTTTCTTTCCTGAATTCTTGTATTTCATTTCATTTTTTTAAACATTGATTATATCATTTTTTTTACTGTCTACTATATTTGAGGTAAAATTGACCTAAATTGCTCACTTCGCAACACACTTTTTTTATCCGCATTGACTGAAATAAATGCCAAACAATTCGCTATTTGGGGGCACTATAAAATTCCACAACTTTCTTATTTCTCTGCCAATTCTCATGATCTTGGTGTCAACTACAAGGTCTTTTCGAGAGCTTTCAATAGGCCGTAAATTCATTAAAATTAATCGCATTTCAATTTTTTTTGTCACAGTTAATCATATTCAACCATCACCAATATCGAATAACGCTTTATGTAAACACATGGCAACTCCTTCACTTGAACATATTTATTAAGCGGTTCCACTCGAAACTGTGAATTCTATGTCCATAACATGCCCAAAGACGAAACATGGGGGAAAAAAAGGAAACTTTGAAGTTCGTTCTTACACCCTCACTATATAGGAACTGCCATGTGTTCACGTAAGTGACGTCACGTCCCCGGTTAGCACAACTGTAACGATAACTTTATTGTTTCATTCCAATTCATGAACATACATACATACATACATACTTTAACAGCTATCTACATCTGCTGCTGCTGCTGTCTCTCTCAAATTGACATTCACATAATCAATAACTGCTACCCTTAATCTAGCTCTTTGTCTATTCAAATGTATAACTTGCTTTTGATATGTTTTCCTTACTCAAGAGCCCCCCCCCACCTCCCACTCCCTCACACACTCTCACTCACTCCCACTCCCTCACTCACACTCTTACACTCACTCAAACTCTCATTCTTTCACACTCTCACTCTCACGTTCTGCCCCACACACTTTGTAAACAATTTATCAGCTCCAGCTCATTACTAAACTTGCACTTCATATAATTGCGTGAGCTTTGCCTCATTTAGCACCCTTTTCTTGGGCCCACATTCTCATACAGCACTTGGCGGCCCAGCCATATAGTAGCTTGCACCTAGTCTTGTTATTATGTCAATTGGTATTGGCTTTTAATTAGCCGACAAATTCACTGACGAATTCAGGCCTTTGAAGGTGGAGGTTTGCAAGCTGAATGGATATTGGAACAAGTATTCAAGTCCAAAAAATTGCTAGAAAGTAGCCTATAGGCAGAATTATTAAATCGGGTAGTGCTTCTTTTTTTAAACATCTAAATGACAGGATAACGCAAGTGCTTAGCTGGAATTACAACTGTAGGAATACACCAGTAAAAAAGGACAATGTTATTTCAAGTATTATATTTTCAGTGACTTTAAGGAATATGTGCATAATATAACCTCCGTTATATTTTACGGAAATATGAGATTAAATTGTTTATTAGTGTACTCTAATTCAATACGACTGGGAAAATTCTGTAGCCTAATTCGCAATTCATCCCAAACATGTATCCCATCTGGAGTACGAAAAACAAAGTCCAGATCTACAAGCCATTCAGTTTTACAAGTGATATAGTGCTGTCCTTCGTGAGAAACATACATGGAAATGAGGGACACAAATTCATGGACACATCTGAATTAATCAAAACGCCATTCACTGACTGCTGGCAAACTGTTCGGTAAATTTTTGTACGGTATCACCCGGCTGCATTCATATTGTGAACTAAGTCTGTGCTTGACTACTTCGTTAGAAAAAGACATATTTTTACTGACAGCATATTTAGTGATCTACCTAACGAAACACATTGATTTCTCTCATCGGCCATCATAATGTTTCGGTCTCGACTCATCTCCTTGGCTTACAACTGGAGTCTGAAGTCAGGCTCATCGGTCGCTGCCGCATTCTATGGTTGGAATCAGTTGCGACATCACTCCAGTTGTCATTCACCAGTCATTCAAAGTCAGAATGAAGGAACTAGTAAACGAATCCGGGAACAAATCGTCTTTAGAAACTGAGTCAAAGAATCCGTGTCCCTGAAAGGAATCATGATGCCCACCACTACCCAATAAGAGAATCCGAATGCATTTACACAGGGGAACATGATCATGATCATCTCTTGCCCGTCATGTTCATTTGTTTTCGTGATTGGCCAGATGGATGGTAGTCGCTTTAAATATTGCTGCTGCACGGAATGGTGGGATATCATTATCTCCTTTCTTTTCACAAAGAAAGCTTCAGTGTACCCCATGCTAAAGGCGATAAGTTAAGAAGCCTTGAAGCACTTTTCCTTCATATATAGCTGCCACACAAATAATCGTGGATCATTCTCTAGCAGTTAGGAACTTTACTATGCAAAAAGCACTTTTCGAAGGCAGCCATTTTCCAGGAAAAGCATTGTAGGCCTATCCTGCAAGTCCAAATTCCAAAAGTAAAAATTTATGAAAAAGATGGGTGTTATCATTTCCAAAATTCACAACAGCTTTTTATCTTCCAAAATATTCCACTTCAATCTGCATTTAATGGCAATTAATGGCTGTCTTTGCTTGGTGCTCGGTGCTCCATCACAATGTCACTTTACCCGCTGTGGAAAGATGTAAAATGAATTGCCAGTTTGGAAGCATTTTATAGGTCCCCTATTATGTCACCAGGTGCACAGCTAATTAGCCATCATAAGCCAGTTCAAAATCTCCCCTCCCTGACATCACAAGGAGGAGTGACCATCAAACGGGACCGGTTAAGATCCATCATACGTTAGAGATGAGAGGGAAATCTCATTACGCCAACATTACGAGGACATGGGGTTTAAGGTTTAAACAAATAAAGCAACAAGCATTATAGCTTTTTAACCTCTTACACTCCAGAGTTGCCATTGGAGGGATCCTGGCACTGCTCTCACCTTTCCTTAAAGCGAATTTCATCTCCAAACCCGTTCCCATTTAGGTTTTCTTAATTACCAACTAAACGTTAATTTGTTCAGTTGCGAGGATTAATCCGTATCCATTTCCCCTCAGCTTGCATTGTTGTTCATTGCAACAATTATAAAGCATTTTCGTATCCATATTAATGGTAGACCTAACAAAGCTTCTGAATTCCTCCAGCTCACAAAACGGTTTCCCCCCCATGTTCAGGTCCGAGCGGCTTGATACACCTAAGAAAACCTTTCTTAAAATGCAGTTTTGCAGACACAGGTCCATGTGTTAAGGCTGCTCATGAAAAAAAAACTCTGTCTACAACCAGTGACATTACCATAATGCAGGATAACAATCAACCTATTTCCGAGTAAGAATTGGGTAATAGATTGAATTAATTCACTGAGCAAATGGGCTATCAATAAGCTGCGTTGCCATTAACAATTAAGACATACAGTTTTGCATCCATGAGGAAAGCTACAATATGAGATTGCATGGACAGTAGTTGTCTGAAATTTCTCAAAATTCCATCTTGAAGTAGAATTTAATGTAGTAAATGCTACTGCAGGTGCTATTCAGATATGATTTAGATTTTGTTTAATTAGATAATTGCTGTTCCAGAAGCTAGACTGTAAAGACTTCATGAGTGACTTTTCTACCTTGAAAGTTTGACGTATGGCATGCATGTTAAATTATTTTAAATGTGTGCCATGTGCTGAAGTTTCATGATGCACTGATTTACTCAATTATTAAATAACAATGCTTCGACGTGTTGGTAATTTAATAAATAGATTATGATCGCTTGGCATGGAAACTAATGTGCAACTAAGGTTGCATTTGTGCGGAAGCAATTTTTTGTAACACTGAAAACATTAGGATTATGTGCAATCTTAAAATAAATTAGGTTGCACTGCTGAAAAAACATCTTACGGGAGATGGAATTCAGAGAAAGCACTGGCTTAATTGATTTTATTCATTACTATAATTTTTTTGCATCCATATAATATCACTATGAAGTACATTGTCAGTGTATCCCTTCAGTGATCTGTCATTTCTTAATACTTTCTTAATAATCACAGGCTTATATACTGGTCTTGATTATTCAGTAAATAAATTGAGTGATTATGAATCAGACATCATTAAACAGCGATAGCTTGAAAGAAATTATGTGTTCAAGGGTCAGAGGCTCACGATAAGTCATTTGAATATCCTATAACGCCGGCGTTACCGCCAGGGGGACGTTGGGCTTTAGAAAGTTAAATGACACATATAGGCCCACATAACAAAGGAACTAACCAAGATAAAAAGTGGAAAAAATATAGGGCTACAAAACTGTTTTTGTGACTGGTTATGATTGATACGGTGAGTACTTGTTTATCCCAGTGCTCATTTGCACCCCTAGTTTTGTGCATCATTTTGTGAGCTACAGGAATTCAGAAGATTCAAAAGACATTGACCTTTTTTTAAAGAATATTTTTTGGGATTTTTTTCCTTTATTTGATAGATATACAGTGGAGAAAGACAGGAATGTTGGGGAGAAGAATGGGGAAGACATGCAGCAAATGACCTGAGCTGGAATCAAACCACCATGGGAAGGACACAGCCTTTATGGTGTGCGCGCTTAGACCAATGAGCCACCGGGGCACCTGAAAGACATGGGCCTTTTATTTCATCATTAATAAGGATGGTAAAAAGCATGATGACTAATGTTATTGCAATGAACAATAATGCCAGCCAAAATGATACAGCCAGTAATTCTAGCGAGTGATTGATCCTCGCCACTGAACGAATTAATACTTAGTTGCTTATTAGGTAACGTAAATGTAAACAGGTTTGTATAAGTAGTGTGCTCTAAGGTGTGGTGAGAGCAGGGCTTTAACTGTCTTACCTTGCTGCATATTATCCTCATCTGTCACTTCGTAATATTGTACACTTTTTTTTTTATTTGCACCTAAAATCCCTTGTACCTCCCTTTTTCATTTTCTCTCTTGCATTTCTCCTGTCTTTTCCGTGCTCCTGATTTTTGGCGGCTGGCTGTTTTGACAGTTTACAGGTACGGGGGGCGGGTTGGGGGTTAGCCAGTAGAACTTTCGCATTTATGCAGTGTAATAGGTCAAATCATTTTTGCTTGGAGGGAAAGTAAAAATGTTTTTGAGCGCTATGTCAAGGAAAATTAGGAAGATAATAAAGCACAAACGTTATTTGCGACACAAATGCTAAAAAAAAGCCAATTTTGACAAATAATTCCAGCAGATTTTTTAATGATCAGAGGGCCTGGGGCAACTGACCTGGTTGTCCCCTGCCTTTCGACGGGCCTGGCTGTAGCAATTGGAAATGCCATTTGGTCCCGAAGATTTCTGATACATTGTGAAGGCTATCTTCATTGACAGCTCATGACGTATTGAAGGAAAGGACATCCGATTAGTTTCATTCATGTCCAAAGGTACCTCAAAAAATTGCCCCGCAACTTTCCTTTGACACAATTTATGTTTTCTTTGATGTCAAGGAAAAGTGGAGAGGAAAGGAAAAAGGCAGGCAATATAAGAAAACTTAGCTTCCTTGCTCAAAAAGCATTTCATCTTTATGCCCTGGGCCTCCATGCTGCTAAGAACAGAGAAGTTTTGCTTGTGGCATGATCTTCTTCAAAATTTGCCGGACAGAGTAACGTATACTGCAAAGTTTGAGCCTTAAAATCATGTCTGTGTCTGCAGACAAACTGTAAATGTTTTCCTTTCACTGTCAGATCCTTTGGAAACTTCTGCACTCTAACACCTGGTTTGAACAACATATTCTGACAGCTTTGTTGGTTCGGGGTACCAACAACATGATATTGTCCTCATTACTGCTTATCTTGCTGACTATCCGTGATTCTGAATTAATCCTCTGGCACCAAAATGACATCAGCAGTTGCAGTCACGTGGTACTTTTACCGTACAATTTGAATTCCATTTTTTGAGGGTAAAATGGCAACACTTTAAGGGCTTGAAAAATTGTCCAGATTGCAGCATGTTGGCGCAGTGGGTAACTGCCATCTCACAGCAAGAAGGTTGTGGGTTTGAATCTGGCCAGGGGTCTTTCTGTGTGGAGTTTGCATGTTCTCCACATGTTCACGTGGGTTTCCTCCAGGTACTCTGGTTTTCTCCCACAGTTCAAGGACACGCATGTCAGGCTAATTGGAGACTCTAAATTGCCTATAGCGATGAGTGTGTGAGTGAATGGTGTATGAGCCCTGCGATGCATTGGCGAGCTGTCCAGGGTGTGTTCCTGCCTTTCACCCATCATCAGCTGGGATAGGCTCCAGCTCCCCTGACACCTTAGTGTGGAAAAAAGTGGTATAGATAATGGATGAACACTTTAAATATGTAAAAAAAAAAAATCACTTTACTGGCACATTAATACACACTCATCCCATGCATGCTATAATTGAGAGGGCTGAGGGGTTTGCAATGTATGACTAATATTATCAATTAACACTGACATAAATCCAAAGGTGATAACACAAGCATGTGCTAAACAACAGTGATTCATCTTGTGTACTGGCAGCAGAAATGCTGCCCTCGTGACAGCATGCTCACATATTTGCTGGAGGCTTGCCCATCTTCTCATTTCTCCGTTAGTACGTTCTCGATTCTTTTCCTGTTTCCTCTCTTGGCGTTTTAGTCCTACGCTCATCAGATACGAGCTCAGGAGGAGAGAGAAGATTAGGCAAAAGGCATTTAACAAATTGAGACATCCTTGCTTTGGAGCTGTAAGTTGAAAGCGATGTCAATTAAATACAATGTGTGGCACAACTGCATCGTCTGTGTATTGTATCGTTATAACCTACATACGGTTTATGACCTCCATAAAATGAGCATAACAGTGTTCATTAAAACTTATATATTTACATTTAATTCAACTTACAATGTGGCAGCCAAGTGCAACGGCTCCTTTTTACGTCTTGGGTGCCGAAAATATGTTTGCAGAGGAGGCACCTGTGCACCCTCATTCATAGCTCCTCTGACACCTCTCCTCTCGTCTGATTCCTCTCTTTACGTGATGCCTGTAGAAATTGAGACATCCCTCAAGACGGCACTGAAATAGATTTGTGGGTCACAGGCAGGAGGACTGATGAAAGAAGAGACAAGGAAGCAGAAGATGGAGAAATCACGGTCCTCGAGGTCTGAGGATGGCTGATTTTCTACTCTCCTTTTACCAAGGAGTCAAGGGTGAAAACAGTTTGACCAATAACAAGCACTATTTCCTCAGTGGTTTAGTAGGTTAGTTTGTAACCAGGGAGAAAAGACAACCAGGTCTGGATTTGGATTTGAAGTCCAGATTTGGTGATCCCCACTTTATCTATTTCATTTTTTCCCCATGTGAAAAAGCCCATCTTATAAAATAGCAAGAGGCATGCTCTCAGCTCTTTAAGTCGAGATCTCCCTACATTAATGCCTATCATCACAAAAAAGCATAATAAAACTTAATGAAAGCATTAAAGAAAGAATTCCTTTCACCGATGGAAGACTTGGACTTGTTCTGGGGCTACAGTAAATGTGAATCCTGAAAAATCATTTTAAATGCCCAATTGCTTGGCATCTGCATGGTTTTTATAATTATTTTCATTGGAATCCTCATGTACATCTGCCATACCACATCACATGATGTCATTTTTTTCCACTAACACAGCTGCATTGCAGTTACTGCTAAAAAGCAGCCCACAGTTGGATGATCACTGTGCCCATTAAGCAAATCTAAAGCAGCTGGTGGAACCATATGTAAAAGAAGGACTTCACTTTTTGAAACAGAGCACAAAGCTCTGTGGTGAACATGTAATATTCTAAGGTTGCTGCCACAGTAACTGAATAATGCAATTGGGACAAGAACTGCCTGGGGTTCAAAGGCAAATCATAGAAGGAATGAAATTTATGCGGACACAATGAAATTTCAAATATCTTGTTCATGTGGCTTTGCCATTGGGTTTCTTTATTTTCAGGATGATCTATCTTTGAATTACTTGCCTGTGCAAAGGGTTCTTCATTTGTTCACGTGGAAGCATTTGCCAATTATAATAGCTTTTCTCAAAAAGAAAGTTTGCTGTGAAAAATATTATTTGTTGAATACTTAATGATTCTGAAAGCATATATACTTCCAGCTGGTATAAATGAACTCTCAATATTATGGTTTAAAGCAAGAAAATACTTCAACTAACATCAAAGCAGATTGTGTTGTCCGTGTCTGTAATGATTTGTTTGTTTTATGAATTGTGTCTTACAAGCCCAACTTGGGAAAAAGTTGGGATGGTATGGAAAATGTATATAAGTACAACGTAAAAAAAGTGATTAATCAAGTTCCTTTGACTTGAATTTCATTGCAGATAGTTTGAATAACAGATATATTATATATATATAAATATATATTTTTAAAAATATATATATTTTTTTAAGTAAATTTGGCATCTCCAATCCCACCAGAATCTGGAATGTCCAATTGGGGAACTATGTACAAGGCTTTCGCATATGCGACCCCGTTGCCAACTCAGGAGAGTGAAGACAGCTCGCGGCTCTCCTCCGAAGCGCGCGCCTGTCAGCCACCGCTTCTTATACACTCATTGATTGAATCGTTGCAAGTTCAGAACGAGGGCGGAGGATATCCGAACATGAACAAGCTTAGAATCTTCCTGACGAGCGCCCGTCTGGCCAACAGGGGGCGCCTAAGGAACGAACAAAGCAACTTATATGACCCTTCCCGGCAGACCTTTCCCAGTTTGCATCCCTGTAGCGCATTGGCAATTGCGTGCTACTTCTGAAAAAGCTGGCGACCACGAATAACAGATATTTAATGTGTTGACTGGCCAACTTCATTTTATCTGTAAATATATATTCAGTCCTGACATTCAGGGGCCATATTCATGAAGGGATGATATCGTTGTTGAGAGGCCACTAAAGACTGTTGACAACAAGAAAGGGGTATTCACATTGGCGGAGTTTGATATCCAGGGGCACTGGGTGGAGGGGAGCTTGGGGTACCTCCCCCCACTTAAAGCTGGGGGGGTTTGGAAGACATCTACCAAGAAAATATTTGGATTATATGACGAAAAACTATGCATTTTGGCATAATTTATACCATTGCCATTAGGTTGTTAAACTTATATTTGGTGTACCTTAAAAATTCAACTGATAGCCTGAGCTTTGATTCATTTCAATCACTGACCTCAGCTGGCCTATTTTTGGGACAGGCCTTTCATTCCTTTCAAACAAAACTCTTGCTCAGCGAAGATGGGAAAAACTATCAACTTGTTTATATTAACCAGTACGACAACTACCCATTTGAAAATTGGGCTATCAAATCGTTTCATTGATTAAAGGCCGAACTGACGGTGGAATGCGGAGTTCATCTTTATGGACGAAGAGGACGAATGTGTGCCGGTCATCCACGGTCGGGAAAATCTTCTTGATGCCCCCAGAGATCAAAAGCTGAGAGGAAAATTTGTTAATGTAATAACTATGACATTTGGACTTAGATTTTGAGATTGTTGAAACCATCATCATTTTTTTCTTGGCATTTCGATTGGCTCTGGGGTCGACGATGTTGGATATGACATCAAAGGGCACCATGTATTAAATAACAAATATCTCCGGAACACTGTAATCAATTGACTTACTTTTTTTTGTCCAAGAGATAAGCATTGCCCCATTTCAGTCAGCACTTCGGTGCAGTTGTATCCCTCTTAGGTTTGTAATCCAGGTTTAAACTACAGTTTCTTTTAGGAGACTTTAGAAAATAAATTCATAATGATAAATCCAACACTGAACGTGAGTATGTGATTATACAACCCCAATTCCGAAATAGTTGGGACAAAGTGTAAATTGTGAATAAAATCAAAATGCAATGACTTTCAAATCACACAAGCCAGTATTTTATTCACAATAGAACAGAGATAACATAGCAAATGTTGAAACTGAGAAATTTTACAATTTTATTCACAAAATGAGCTCAAATCAAATTTGATGGCTGCAACAGGTCTCAAAAAAGTTAGGACAGGGACCTGTTTACCATAGCGTAGCATCCCCTCTTCTTTTTAACACAGTGTGGAGGCATCTGGCATTGAAGAGACAAGTTTCTTGAGTTTGAGTGGAATTTGATCCCACTCTTGTTTAATACAGGCTTCCAGCTGCTGGAGAGTTTTGGGTCTCATTTGACAGACTTTTCCTTCAATTATGCGCCAAATGTTCTCAATCGGTGAAAGATCAGGACTGCAGGCAGGCCAGTTCAGCACATGGACTCTTCTACTACAAAGCCATGCTGTTGTAATAGCTGCAGTATGCAGTTTTGCATTGACCTGCTGAAATACACAAGGCCTTCCCTGGAATAGATGTCGTCTGGAGGGGAGCATATGTTGCTCTAAAACCTTTATATACCTTTCAGCATTCATGATGCTTTTTAAAACATGCAAGTGTCCCACACCATATGCACTAATGCATCCCCATACCATCAGAGATGCTGGCTTTTGAACCGAACGCTGATAACAGGTGGGGTGGTCTTTCTCCTTTTTAGCCCGGAGGACACGATGCCCATGATTTCCTACAAGAATGTCAAATTTAGACTCGTCTGACCACAGGACACTTTGCCATTTTGCTACAGTCCACTTTTAAATGAGCCTTGGCCCACAGAACACAGCGGCGCTTCTGGATCATGCTCAACAATGACTTCCTTTTTGCATGATAGAGTTTTAGGTGGCATCTGTGGATGGCACGGCGGACTGTGTTTACTGACAGTGGTTTCTTGAAGTATTCCTGGGCCCATTTAGTAATATCAATGACAGAATCATGCCGGTGAGTGATGCAGTGGCGTCTGATGGCCCGAAGATCACGGGCTTCCAATAAAGGTCTTCAGCCTTGTCCCTTACGCACAGTGATTTTTCCAGTTTCTCTGAATCTTTTGATGATGTTATGCACTGTCGATGATGAGACCTTCAAAGCCTTTGCAATTTGACGTTGAGGAACATTGTTTTTAAAGTATTCCACAATTTTTTTACACAGGTTGGAGAGCCTCTGGCCATCTTTACTTCTGAGAGACTCAGCCTCTCTAAGACATCCCTTTTATAGCCAATCATGTTACATACCTGATGCCAGTTAACTTAATGACTTGCTAAATGTTCTTTCAGCTGATTCTCTTATATATTAATTGCTTTTTCAGCCCTTTTTTGCATGTGTCCCAACTTTTTTGAGACCTGTTGTAGCTAGAAAATTTGAAATAAGCTCATTTTGTGGATAAAAATGTACAATGTCTCAGTTTCAAGATTTGAAATGTTATCTATGTTTTATTGTAAATAACATTGGCTCGTGATCTGAAAGTCATTGCATTTTGATTTTATTCACAATTTACACTTCGTCCCAACTATTTCAGAATTGTATATCCAGTTTGCATTGAAAACAGCTACAGCTGTCCAATATCAATCTAATGGTCTCATGGATTGAGTCTACACACCAATCAGAGTCTGACTTTTGAGCAATTGGAGGCTGTTTTCCACCAGTAGTCATAGTTGTTGGTAACAGTGATTTGTATTGAATTGCGCCATTCAACAACATGAGACTATCTCATCCCTACTACTTATGGATATATACTATAGAGGGCAAGCACTCAAAATAATGGTTGAATAGTAGAGTAGAATAACATAAATGTAGTTTCTTCTTTGTGCAACTGGATAATTTTGTAAGGCGTGCACCTTGTGTGCACTGAGTATTCCATGGACATGTTCCATAGCTTGTTTTTATTCCTTTTTTATACACGTTTTATTTGGCTTCTTGACATGGTAATGGACCGTAGGTGGTGTCAGATATCAGATTTACTTGGTTTTCATATGTTCATTTGTTGTTTGGTGGTCACCAGTTCTATAAAGTGTGGTGGGTTGGGGGGGCCACTGTCTCCAGGTAGACCAAAAATTCAGTGAGAAGGTTGAGACTATACACAGAGAGTATGCAATAGGCTTGCACTACAGGATTCAGCGTGGGGGGCATGGCACAGCTAACTAGTAGTTAAAAACAGATGGAAAAATGAAATGCAAAAAAAAACTAAATAATTTCTGATGTGAGTTAGTCACAATATTACATTTTTCCCCCTTGATTCCCAACACTCGGAAGAACAATTTTCCAAAGTCAAAAATCTTGTTCATTATCGTTCTGTGTGTGATTTGGATAATCTTCTGTGAGATTCAATTTCCATTTTATTTTTTCTTTCATATTTATGTTCTTATAATTATTAGTACATTCATGTGACATCACTGCAGCATTCATATTCTGATAGCCCAGGTTGTCCTGAAAAAAATGATGTATATAACTTGATTGATGATTACCGGGTTGAGGTTATACAAGCATTATTACACAAGAAAACCAGGCAATCCAGAAATGGAAAAAAATGGCTCAGATCCCAGAGGTTTGACAAGTCATGAACTGCACAATTTTCCTCAGACCATGCGCCGACAGTAGGCTTTCAGTTTTTAATTTTTTTTTGCTGGCAGTTAGGTAATTGGACAACATGTAATCTAGTTTGTCCAAAAAAAAAAAAAAAAAAAAAAGTGAGAATCCTAGAACTGTGCTTAGGAATAACTTCAGCAAAGTAAAAATGCATTAGTCATTTTTCAATCGGCACTATATTCTACAAGACCCATAGGTTGCCATCCTGTCCGCTTTCGTGGATTACTTGGCTTATCTAAAGATTACTAAGGCAACAGAACAAAATAAATTTTCATCAAAATGAGGATGAATATAATAATGTTGCATGCAAGCTTGATTGTTGCTTTAGCAGCGAGGAATTTGAAATTCCAAGTTCTTTGCCTGTGATATCTGCGGTGAACAGCCTCATGGAAATGATATTTGACAATTCTTCATTGTATAAACAAGCAAAATTCATTAAAGCATGTATTTTGCCATTTTCAAAGTCATTCTATTAAGATGGATTATTTTGGCCAATATTCTGTTCCTGCTCAGAGGCTGCCTGAGTGAGCCATCTGCAATAGATAAGCAATGTTAACATAGACATGTTAAGTCTATGATCACATCAAATAACCGAACAAGTTATCGATTGGATGACTGGGCAATTTATGGTTGCTTTGCATAACTGCTGTAATGGCTTTTCAGTGCACTGAATAAAAAGCACCGGAAAATGGAATATGCAGACTGGATTCAGATGCAAAGATGGAATAGGCTTCATTATGCCTTTTCTGAGGCAGGGAAGGCAGAAGCAAATGCAAATAGGAAATGAGGTTCCAAATCCTGCTACAATCTTGCGCTGAAATATAACAGAAGTTTCAGCGCTTTTGAGTAAGCAAAATCAAACAGGAAACATTGTTCCTAATATAAAAATTATATTGCGCTGTACATTTACAAGAGGACAGCAGTATCATTTTTATAATGGGAGAATTTAATGCCAACATAGCCTGCTCTAGTCATTTTGGTGATAAATTGAAATCCTATTGTGAAAGATACTCTTTACACATCTCTGATAGTATTATATTACCATCTGATACTTTTACCCATGTCAGTATGGCCCATGGTACTATATCATGGCTTGATCATTGCGTTACAACTGCAACTGGTCATGATATTGTCTCTGACCTTAGTGTTCTATTTGGTTATGTGAGTTCTGACCATTTACCCATGTCAGTTCAGATTCGATTATCTAATGACGTAAGTTACTCTCGAGGAGATTTTTCTACCGCATCAGACAATAATAATAATAAGGTATATAAGTGATGCGTTGCTTCAGCATTTGACCCTGATAAGTATAATGATCTCACACACAGGGTGCTATGTAACATCTGTGTTCCGACAGATGCCATTATTTGTCATGACCGCAATTGTGAGGATCACAAAGTGGATATTCACAGGTTTTATTGTGATATTGTAAGTAGTATAAAATTTTGCGTGAAAGAGTGTATTCCCTGTTATAATATATCCACCAAACATAATGTTCTAAGTTGGAACGATATTGTTAAAGATTCTCATGAAGATGCAAGAGATGCTTTTTTTGTGGTGGAAAAAGAACAACAAGCCCTGTAATGGTCCTATTTATGAAAATATGAAGCTATCTAGAGCTCGTTTCAAATATGCACTAAGCTCATGTAGATGTAACGAAGATGTAATAAAGTGCGATAAGTTAGCGAGCCATATGAGTGAACTGAACCTGGTAGATTTCTGGAAACAGATGAAACGTATGAGTGCATCTAAGTCTGTCAGGTCGAACACTATTGATGGTGTTACTGGTGACGACAACATTGCAGAAAAATGGAAATGTCACTATGAAGCTATTTTTAACTCTGTCAAAAATGTATCCACGAAAAACTCAGTTTTACAAGATGTGAAAATGTACCAGGATTTATAAAGAAAGACCTAAAGAGAGGTAAATCAGCTGGTCCTGATGGTCTCACTAGTGAATGTCTTATACATGCTAACTTCAATGTGTCTATCCTGTTATCGTTGTGTTTTAACTCAATGTTGGTTCATGGTTACTTGCCAGACTTGTTACTGGACTCAGTTATTATACCTCTTGTTAAAAACAAATGCACTAGTTTGTCTGATATGAACAACTATAGGCCTATAGCTATAGCTAATGTTATTTCTAAGGTCCTTGAGGGTATTCTACTCAGCAGAATTGACGATTATCTCTGGACTAATGAGATTCAATTTGGTTTCAAACCAGGTCATTCTACTGACAAGGCTGTATACCTTTGACATGAATTGATTGACTACTTCCGAAATCAGTCCACTAGTGTGTATGTCACTTTTCTAGATGCTAGTAAAGCCTTTGATAAACTTAATCATTGGTCTCTATTTAGAAAATTATTTGATCGTGGTATTCCCATTTATATTGTAGACATTTTGATGTACTGGTACTGGAATCAAACAATGGTTGTGAGATGGGATAATGTTTCCTCAACAAAATTTTGCGTCACGAATGGTGTAAAACAAGGTGGACTTCTTTTGCCTAGATTATTCAATGTGTATGTTAATGATTTGAGTATTTTGCTGAATAATCCAAAACTTGGTGGTTCCATTGATGATACATTACTTAATTACATTTTTATGCAGATGATTTGTGTTTGTTAGTTTGTCAACATCTGCTATGCAGCAACTGCTCTCCATTTGTGACTCTTATGGTATATAAAATGATATTTTGTTTATCGCAAAGAAATCTATGTGTATGTCCTTTAAACCAAAGGGTCTAAAAACATCAGATCCAATTTGTCTTTCTCTGGTAATGCTTTGGAATTCGTTGATAAAGCGAAATACCTTGGTGTGTGGGTCGAGAGTGAGAAAACTAATATTGATTGCAATAGACAGCTGAGGAAAATGTATGCTCAAACCAACCTGTTGTTAAGAAATTTTCATAGATGTTTTCCTGAGGTGAAATGTGTTTTGTTTAAAACATTTTGTACCTCTATGTATTGTTCATCGCTATGGTTTAAAACTAATGTTACCATTATGAACAAACTCCATGTAGCATATAACAATTCTTTGAGGAGATTGCTGTATATCCCAAAGAGAACTAGTGCCACTGAAATGTTTGCTTGCCTAAACATCCCGTCATTTGGTGAATTACTAAGAAAGAATGTTTATAGTTATATGGGGTGACTGATGGCCTGTACAAATTGTCTTATTTCAGCCAGTGTCAACTCCACACTGCCACTCCATTCTAGCATCTGGAAATGGTGGCATAGTATTTTGTATTTGTGACTGCTATTTGTCTTTGTTTTGTTTTTGACATTGCGTGCGTATGCATTCTGTGTGACTTTTTCATGTTATTTGTATTCTTTTACTGTATTTTACAATTTACTATGAACCTGGAGTTCAAAATAAACAACTGAATTGAATTGAATTGAATGATTAAAGGGCTTTCAGAAATACGCGAATATACGGCTATAATGTCTACACAAGAGTTGCACTAGACAAAAGGCTTATGAGAATTCGCACCAAATGAGTGCAAAGCTCATGCTTATATACACAGACTACTAGCACAATGACATAGACCGATCCAGTGTACAGCCCACCCAGGCCTATCCAGCCAATGAGATCCAGTGCTGCAGTCAGGTGACTGCACCCAACTAGCGCTCGCCATAACCTCGGACAAACAAACACTTATCTGAACTGCTTTTTCTATTGGGAAGAGTACATTCGCACTTTGTTTTCGCATTTTTGTAATTATACAATCTCACAATGGTAAAGCGGTGTTGTTACGGTGAGTGTAAATTGGACACGAGATACCCAGACAGGGTCGTAAACACCACTTTCAGGGGGGAGAGGGCTGGATATGGCAATTTATTTGCTAATAATTACTCATTATTCTGAAAGCTCAACTCGCTTTGTTTACGAACAATAATGCCTCTTGATGGCTTTGCACTGGGCTGTAAAAGGGTCAAGAGGCTGCAGGTTTTCATTCAAACAGAGCAGAAACACACCTGATATGATTAATGCAGGCTTCACACAGAGCTCCGTTTCAATCAAAGACTGTCTTGGGCAATACCACTTGGGTGCTGCGGAAAAGGTTTATGATCTTATCACACCATATGTAAATTGAATGCTACGTACCCTGCTTTGCAAGAGCACTGGCCATGAACAATGCTTCTCTGTTCCTTGTCGATCGTAATTATCAAGGAGTGTGGCTTCTGGGACTTCAGCATTAAGCGATAGCATTTGCATTTCGCTTCAACTTCACGGGCGTTTATAACAGAAAATGACACTTCGTGAATATACCCAGATAAAAAATAATTATAAGCCTTGTCTTTTGCTTTTTTTGCAATGCGATCCGTTTTTAAAAACTCGAGATTGATCTTTTCAGGAAGCGCTTCCAATGAGGTTATAAGGGACGTTGGTGCCATCTTCAGCAAAGCTTGACCGAGGGCTGGCCGTTGCTATGAGTAGTTAGGGGGTGGGCGGAGCTATGGATCAGTCTATTGAAAACAGATGCGGATGATTCCAGGAGAGCGTGGAATACAGGGTGGGTCATAACAGGCTGATGATTGAGGGTGCTGGAGGCGTGGCGTTATAACTGCGTTTGTGAAATTCTCATGAAACACCACAGATTTTTGTTTACAAGGTTGAATGTTTTAAAGGCGGTAGCCTGTAGACTGGATTGTGTTCTAAAAGCAGTAGCCTATAGACTGGATTGGGTTAAACACAAATTCGAAAAAAAAAAGTGAATTCGGCGGATGCAATTCAGAAAAATTAAGATTTCTTAAAGTAATGATGCAGATAACGGCCATCCATACAATCTGATATTACAACTTAAAATTACATTAATTCTGCAATTCTTAATTGAAACAGATCCAGAGTAACCTGCCATTTAAGTGGTTACTGCATACCTGATCGGCACAACATTTTTTCTAAATATTTCCCAAATCTAAGTATTTTTAAAATGTTTTTCCTACACCCATATTTTTGCTTGGGAAGTGGTTTTGTTGGATTTGTCTAGGAATCCCATTTCCCAGGATAAAATCCTCGTGCAGAGGTGCAAATAAGCTTAACTCAAGGGCTGTTGTTATGAATTATTTCAGCCGCCCCGCTAACTCCGCCTATGGGTATTCGTGAAGGGATATTTGGTCTTATCGGCCCTCCATACTCTCCGATAAGTCAGAAGCAGGCGAGTGAGCTTACAACTCTCATAAAGCGTTGACAAGAGATTCAAATCAGCAGTGGCGTTGATTTATCAGAAAATGACAGGGAACTGCATTTTTCCCATTTCTCCCTCTGTTTGAATGCAGTTCTGTTCGCCACTCCAAAGGACAAACATTAACTTCTGAGATTTTCTCCTGTTTTTTTTTTTTTTTTTTTTTGCCAATAACAAAAGGCAGTGTTCGAACCGTATTTCCTCTATTAGCAGCACGACTTCACTTTGTCGCCAGTTCGGTACCCGCTGGCTCTTTATCTTTAATTGGGAAGACCAACTTAGTTTTTCCCTTTAATACAGAATGTTTCTCGTCTTCTTTGGCAGTTTTGTTTTTATCCAGTAGGCTGACAACATCTGATTGAGCATGTGCAGTGGCAAACTGGGTCATACTTATTCTTAAAATACAAGGGACATTTGCTGTTCATCCTCCAGCCATTTGCGAATATGCCTTGCATTCTGAAAATTACACTCAATGAACTATTGTGCCTTTAGGGATTATCGCCGTAAGAAGTAACAGCCCTATCATGAACAGGAAAGGGATAGTCTTTTTGGGGAAAATAAGGGCTGTGGATCACCAGTTTGCCCTCAAATGCATGAGAATAGCATTGAAAGGTAATGAAACAATATTCCTTAAAGAAATCTTGGAAGGGATTTGGATATTTCAACTTCAACAGTACATAAAATAATTTTAAAATTTCAAGAAACTGGAGGATTTTTTGAGGATAAAAGGCAAGGGCTCAAGCCTACCTATGATATAACTATGATCGCCCATCACTCAGACAACACTGCATCAAGAACAGTTACTTACCCACACAGCCTCAGGATTACTTAGGGAAAGCTTTGTAAAGCACTACAAGACATAGTAAGATCCCAAAATGTCAGTTAAAACTTCACTGTGCAAAAGAAAGCCTTGTGTTAACAGCATCAAGGAGCTCCATCAACTTCTGTGGGCTTGGAGGCATCTGCAATGGGCCATAACACAATCGAAACATATATTGTTTTTATGGAAAAAATGAAGACTGTTTGCTCAGGACCAAAGAAGAAAAGGACCATCCACACTGTTACCAGCAACAAATCCAAAAGCCATGGTCTGTCATGTTATGGGGTTGTGTCACTGCCATCAGTCAGGGTAACTGGCACTGCTCTGAAGACACCATTAATGCAGAGAGGTACACTGACATTCAGCAACATATGCAGCCCTCAAGATGGTATCTCTCCGGTGAAGCCTGTACATATTTGAACAACACAATGCCAAACTACATTCTGCATGCATTTCAAAGGCATGGCTGCATAATAAGAGGGTGCAGGCATTGGAATGGCCTGCCTGCATCCCAAAATGTCCCCAATAGAATATGTGCGGCACTTTTGAATTGCAAAGTGTATCCATGAAGAGCCAGGGCTGCTGGTCAACTGAAGACTTTTTACTGCAGGAAAAATGGGACAAAGTAAAGCCTGAAACACCTGGTGCCTTCAATCCCTAAACATACAACACTAAACATACTGTACATTAACACATTACAACAACATTAATTGTTGTGAAAAAGAATGGCAAAATTACAAAGCGGTAAATTCTTTACTGTCCCAACTTTTTTCGAAACACGTACCATGGATTAAATATTGAAATGTTATTATTTTTAAAAATCCATCAAATAATGTGCTTTTATATTGTTTTCAATGTAATACAAGTCAAAGATAATAATAAAAAAAAATCTTTCAGATTCATGTCTAATTTTACATTCCTTCCCCACGTTTTCTGATTTGGGGATGTATTTTTGTATGGCACTCATTTCTCTGGAAGATGTAATCTAATGCTGCCACAGTCAAATACTGTAAATATGTGCTGGAATTCACCTGGGTTAGGCAGCATTCAGATGCACTCAGATTTAACTAAGATTGCATCATGTTGGCTTGGGGATGAGGTTTGTGGCTCTTAGGTAGGCTTGTGATTCCATGTGGCTCTTTATAGTAGCGTTTATTCTTTGGTTCTCACTCATCGGGGGTTGCCACTGTTGTGCCCTTAAGAAAGTACCTAACCTGAGTTTTTCAGTAAGAAAGTCTTAAGCTGTATAAATTCATTTTAAATGTAATATGTGTTTTTTTATGTAAGTCTGCTAAAGCTTTACATGTAAATCCTGCCCACTCTACTGCTTCTCACACGTCTGTCTGAAAGTGAGCGCGAGAGAAAGGACATTTGCCAAGTGCCTCAACACTTCCACAAACAATATTTCCTCCACCCCCAGCAATTTGATAGCCTGTGGTCATGCAGTGTAATGCCGTTAAACTCTCGTGAATGATTCAGTTTGTCAAACTTTTAAATCGTGTAGCCTTTACAGTAAACTATTAAAATTAACTGCAGTTTAAAATCTGGGATGTTTCCACAGTAAGAGCATCTAAATGCAACATCTGTACTTCCCTTTGCTTTCCTTTACTATCACACAAAATTCAGTGATATGCTCAAATGTTCACATAAATATAAACAGATTGGATATATTTGAAGATTTGGTGCTCCCGAGTACTCTAAGGTGCTCTGAGATATGATTCGCTATTTCAGTAGTATTTCATTGATCTTTCTTTAAAGTTTGCTTGGGTCATTCCATGTCAAATTATCCAGATTTTGAGAAATTTTCCAGGTCACCTCCTCAAAAAATTTTGAAAAAATTCACGAGTAAATATTCACACAAAATAAAAAAAATGACAAATAGTAGGCTAGTATCTGAAATAAATTTCAAGTTTAACCCCTTCAAAATTTGAATAATATTTTTGGCGAGTTTTTTGTTTATTAAAAAATATGTTTTTTGGCGAACCCATTTTCAGCTTTCAACTTTGGCAACTTATTGCTCCAAATTGATTGCTTATACAAGGCTAAAATTTGGTATACTAACCATATTCATCCACTAGAATCTGATAATGGCCTTAGCTTCTGTGTATCTTGATCCACTTTTGTATGGTAAAGCCTCAAAATCAGCCGAAAACGAGAAAAACGAGACCACATTTTATGACCTGTAACTCAGGAACTAAGTAAGTAGAACTAAGTAGAATTCATTTTTTATGATTTTATGATATATCTCTCTGTAAAAATGCAGTAATCCAAGTAATATAATTTTGAGAAGTTTTTGAATGAAATAATTTCTAAGTAAATTTTTCCAGTTTTGCCTCAAAATGCCCTTTTTGGGCAAAAAACGCCAATATCACCAGTTATTCATCCCTCTGAAATTTTTACTGTGCAATCTTATAAATGTGAACAGTGTCTGACAAAAAAAATGAGAATTATGTTCAGCTTACCTTTTTTGTTATGAATTTTTAAAGTATGTTCCGAAATTGTGTATTTTTTCGTTGACTAAACGGGTATAGGCCTGCTGCAAGTGCTGTTATCTACTAAATATAAAACAAAACATTGATTAAAAATATTTTTTGAACATGATACACCATCTAAAAGTACAATACATGACAGAGGTCTTGTCAGAATATTTAAGTGTTTGCTAGATTCCACAGATTTATTCCTAAATTTCATTGGTTTCATTGTTTTTGTTGGGGATGACTGTTTGAGGATGATATCAGTGCCTCAAACATGCCATGACTTTACTGATCACAGGCTTCTGAACTAATCCTAAATGAGCCCAAACTTGTATTACTGAATTGCGCAATAATACAACCCCAATTCCGAAATAGTTGGGACAAAGTGAAAATTGTAAATAAAATCAAAACGCAATGACTTTCAAATCACACCAGCTAGCATTTTATTCACAATAGAGCAGAGATAACATAGCAAATGTTGAAACTAAGAAATTTTACAATTTTATCCTCTAAATGAGCTCATTTCAAATTTGATGGTTGCTACAGGTCTCAAAAAAGTTGGGACAGGGGCCTGTTTACCATGGTGTAGCATCCCCTCTTCTTTTTAACACAGAGTGGAGGCGTCTAGGCATTGAGGAGACAAGTTTCTTGAGTTTAGCATTTGGAATTTGATCCCACTCTTGTTTAATACAGGCTTCCAGTTGCTGGAGAGTTTTGGGTCTCCTTTGACGGACTTTTTGTTTAATTATGCGCCAAATGTTCTCAATCGGTGAAAGATCAGGATTGCAGGCCGGCCAGTTCAGCGCACGGACTCTTCTACTACGAAGCCATGCTGTTCTAATTGCGGCAGTATGTGGTTTTGCATTGTCCCGCAGAAATACACAAGGCCTACCCTGGCATTGATGTTGTCTGGAGGGGAGCATATGTTGCTCTAAAACCTTTATATACCTTTCAGCATTCATGGTGCTTTTTAAAACATGCAAGTGTCCCACACCATATGCACTAATGCATCCCCATAGCATCAGAGATGCTGGCTTTTGAATTGAATGCCAATAACAGGAGGGGTGGTCTTTCTCCTCTTTAGCCTGGAGGACAAGATGCCCATGATTTCCTACAAGAATGTCACATTTGGACTCGTCTGACCACAGGACACTTTTCCACTTTGCTACAGTCCATTTTAAATGAGCCTTGGCCCACAGAACACGGTGGCGCTTCTGGATCATGCTCAACAATGGCTTCCTTTTTGCATGACAGAGTTTTAGGTGGAATCTGTGGATGGGATGGCGTACTGTGTTTACAGACAGTGGTTTCTTGAAGTATTCCTGGGCGCATTTAGTAATGTCAGTGACAGAATCATGCCGGTGAGTGATGCAGTGGCGTCTGAGGGCCCGAAGATCACGGGCATCCAGTAAAGGTCTTCGGTCTTGTCCCTTACGCACAGAGATTTTTCCAGTTTCTCTGAATCTTTTGATGATGTTATGCACTGTCGATGATGAGACCTTCAAAGCCTTTGGAATTTGACATTGAGGAACATTGTTTTCAAAGTATTCTACAATTTTTTACGCAAACCTTCACAGGTTGGAGAGCCTCTGGCCATCTTTACTTCTGAGAGACTCAGCCTCTCTAAGACATCCCTTTTATAGCCAATTATGTTACACACCTGATACCAGTTAACTTAATTACTTGCTAAATGTTCTTTCAGCTGATTCTCTTATATATTAATTGCTTTTTCAGCCCTTTTTTGCCCGTGTCCCAGCTTTTTTGAGACCTGTTGCAGCAAGAAAATTTGAAATAAGCTCATTTTGTGGATAAAAATGTAAAATGTCTCAGTTTCAACATTTGAAATGTTATCTATGTTCTATTGTAAATAACATATTGGCTCATGTGATCTGAAAGTACACTTCGTCCTGACTATTTCGGAATTGGGGTTGTAGTTCACTATAAAAGAAGGCAGTCCCACTTGGGGATTATTAGATCATCATGAGCACTGAAATGGAGAGGAGTAATTTGCCTTGGTGCAGTATTGGAATCCATTTAGATAATGCTTGTCATTCAAGGAAATTTACAAGAAAAACTGGACTATTTGGACTAAATACTTAGTCAAGTGAGGATACTGCCTTAATGCAGTGGCGGTCTGTTGTTCTGCAGATTGATTCTGTGAGTTGTCATCATGAGAAAATGTTGTTAACTTGCTATGAGAAGAATCAAAGATACTGTGCAGATCTCAGAAACATACACCACAAAAAAAGCCGCAGGCCTATACCCGTTTAGGTAACGAAAATTTTGAAACAATTTAAAAATTCATTCCAAAAAAGTAAGCTGAACATCATTCTAATTTTTTTGTTAGACATGGTTTACATTTATAAGTTTGCACAGTGAAAATTTCAGAGATGAATAACTGGTGACATGGTAATTTTTTCCCCAAAAAAGGGCATTTTGGGGCAAAATTGGAAAAATTCACTTAGATATTATTTCATTAAAAAACTTCTACAAATGATATGACTTGGATTACTGCATTTTTACAGAGAGATCTATAATAAAATCATAAAAAATGAATTCTAGCCATTTATCTTACTTAGTTCCTGAGTTACAGGTCAAAAAATGTGGTCTCGTTTTTGGGCATTTTGTGTTTTCGGCTTCTTTTGAGGCTTTACCATACAAAAGTGGATCAAAATACACAGAATCTAAGGCCATTTTCAGATTCTGGGGGATGAAATATGGTTAGTATACCCAATTTCAGCTTTGTATAAGCAATCAATTTGGAGCAATAAGTTGCCAAAGTTGGCTGAAAATGGGTTCGCCAAAAAACAAAATATTATTCAAATTTTGAAGGGCTATAACTTGAAAACTATTTGAGATACTGGCCTAATATTTGGCATTTTCTCATTTTGTGTGAATATTTACTCGTGAATTTTTTCAAAGAATTTTGAGGAGGTGACCTGGCACCCCCTTGATGATTTGACGTGGAATGACCCGCTTTCATTTCAGTTTTGAAAAAAAAATGAGGGTTACGACTATAGATTTTTTTGATAATGTTGGATCTGTTGGATTTTATATATGTTGCGCCATATGACTTTAGTGCGTTGTGAGAGTGTGCAGTTTCTGCTTGTTGTCATGTTTGGCATGAGTACTGTAAGGGTGTGAAGGGTGTTGAGGAAGGTGAGGAAACTGATTATTTTGGACTAGTTCAGACTTTCACCCATACACACAGTTATACAGCTATACATGTGATACACACACAGAGCCTTCACATCATTTAATTTTGTAAAATAAATAACTCAGGGATTTCACGTTCACCACTTATTTTAATCCATTAATCATATGGCTGTCCATCAGTTTTTGCCATTGCACTTGCTATATTCAGTATCATGATGTTGTTATATGATAATTGTACAAAATAGATGGAGTGTATAAAATGCTGTGAAATATCTCACAAAAATTTACTAATATTTACTACTACAGGCATGCTACCTGATTTATTCATGAAATGCAGTATAGTAAAGAACATGAAGTTAATTAATTGATAGAGTAAAACCTTTTTTATATCATGTTAATATTATTCAGTTCACGGTAAATATTTTGAAAGCACTCTAAACACATGTTCAGCAGCACAATTTGGAGCTATGTAACTGACTTTTTGCAGTGTCTATTTGCAGTCATATGTTTAAAAGTGCTGGTACTGAAATCACTTGCAGTTTAGAAAAATAAACACAATATGTTCAAGGGTCTTTTATTCTTCATGGCACGCATACTGTATTTCTGTTGAAATGATGCTTTAGACACCAAGTAATTGTTTCAAACATGAAATGCACCTAATTAGGACAAATTCGCAGCTTATTAAAATCCCATAATAGCAACTGTGGATGGAACAAAAACCAGTATACACAGGGGGGCCCAAGACCAAGTAACTACCGATATAAACAGTTTTTTGAATAGTGAACCTCACTGCCAAACCCCAAAGTGATTAGCAACTAAGCACTATTTGCCACAACTGCCCAGTTTATACAGCACTATGGCCACTCACAGTGGTAACAAAACTATTGCACATACTGCTGTTTCTTCTGGTGTCTGGAATGGCTGATAGGAGTCACACCGCCGGCAAATGGATGCACTACTCATGTGGAAGTTGGCTCTTCATTAGGAATCACAGAACTCTATCTTTGCAACCCAATATCCCCAGTCAAGGCAGCGTCACTGCTCCATCGTCTTGTGCAGCGACAGAGACAGGCTGATTGGATCAAGATAGAGGACATGTTTAATATTTCCTGTCTCTCTTGTCTCCCATAGCAGGTGATGAGCGAAATCTGCAATGCAATCTTGGTGTGTAACAGATTTAAGCCTGCTATAAGTGGCCTCAATTTAAACACCCAAAACCAAATCAATTAAAAATCAACAAAGGGATGCCAGATTCATGTTTTCCAATTGCCGATTTTTGTCGTAAACACCACTGACGTGTGCGCAAATAGAATGCAGTGATCAACAGTTACCAGGTTACGAGTACTTATCATATAAAGGGGACATGATTGACCAGATTTCTCTGGTCATATAAACATCATGAACCATGTATGATCAAAACTTACATAAGTCTCAAAACTGAGATACTCATGACCATGTAAATGCATTCAGCGTCAGCTTAAAATCTGGGCTCACCATTGCTATTCAAAAAACCTCTTTCTCCATCTCCTAGGTGAAACAGGAATGCACCATCACACATTTCTTCATGGCAGAAGCTTTGGTAGAACATTGCACCAGCAGAAAGTACCAGCGAGCTCATTGTAGCAGAAGATGTTGCAGTGGCAATTAAATGAAAAAACAGGCACTCAAATTAAAGCCTAATTTGAAGTATTTGCTTGAACTCAGGGACTGACAATAGACTTTATTTCAGCTTACTTCAAATCACTTTGATAATCTTTTGATTTGTGGATAAGTCTTTCTGAGGAAGCACAGCTTCGAGTGATTCAAAACCTCAATCTTTGATTTGAATAGTCAAATGAGAATAAAAATGGACTGTGTGAATTCACCTGAACAGTTTTACCCTTTGAGATACTTGAATATATTGTTGCAACCACAGGGGGGCGATTGTGCAGACTACTAGTGCTAGTGACTACTGGTGATTGTTCAGTGCTAGTGAGCGTAAAGGTTCGTAGGAATGTTATGTGGAGTGATAATGTTTATATTTTCACTGTTATAAAATAGTCCCCCCCCCCCCACATATTCCGATTTCTGTGATTATATGTTGTTGTTATTAGTGTTGGTTGGTTAAGGCAATGTGGAGGTGTGATTTGCAAAATGGGCAGCTCGGCTAAGAACTCTGTTCTGATTAATGGCATCTGGGCAGTCTCCTGTATGCAATGAGTGTTAATCAATTCAAATAGTATTCCTGCAGTCGAGTGGTGTATTTAGGCACAAGAATAATAAATCCAGTTGTAATCTCTGTCTCACATCATTCTTAATTGGTTAATTGGTATTCTCCTAGATATTACACTCAAAATTCAAGGAAAGTGTGAAGTCAAGCATGTGAAGCAATATTTTGTGAAAACCCTATCACTTTTTTCCTTGTACAGCTGAGCTGTAACAAAATATTAATTCAATCCCTTAGTGAAAGTGAGTCATGCACTTTGAGCTACACCCTGATATTTTCTCACTGTCTGACTGACAGCACCCGCTCACACACTCAGAAACCACAACATTCTGGCTGTAAATGTGTATTGGTTAATCATCTTTTCCACATCAGACAACTGGCTCATAATAACTCCCTTTTATAACCACTTTTAAAGCCACAAGCATGCTTATGTAAGTAGATGGTGTCTGCTTTAATTAGGTCGTGTACATCTCTGCACAATTTGAATTTGTGACTGTAACTAATTTCATCAAATATACAGTGAGCACCATAATTCATTGGACAGTGACACATTTATTGTATTGTTTTTTTGCTTCAGAATGTGTTCCACTTAAAAAAGGCCTGTGAATGATTGTTTTCATGAGCCTGTCTGCAATATCACCAGTCTACGGTATGTTTTTCTTTACTCACAATAAAAGGTCCCTAGTGATTCTGATAAAAAAGGATATTAAATGTCGCTTTCCCTCCAGTTTCAGGAAACACATCTGTTGGTTCTGAGTTCGAAAAAATTTCACTGTGCTCTTATCCATACACAAACGTTCTGAGAAACTCATCCAAGGTTGATACATTTTCATCATGAGCACAACCATAATAATGACAAGCTATCAATAGTAACTGATCTGTCAAATCAACAAGCAGTAGCAGATATAATCAAACTAAGTTTGGGCTGTACATTGGACCACTCTTGTAAGTAAGCCACTTCCAGTGGGATGCACTGACCACTGGACCTCGCAGGCTGACCACTGAACTTCAAAATCACAAAGAAGTCAAATTTAGTCGTATACACCGACGGCTGAACCATGCATTTAGTTGATTGGACTTCTCTTGCAAGGTTAAATTTCTTCTTAGGCCATTCAAATTAGGCTTGCAAACTAATCGGGCCCTTCTTACAAAGTAATTGGATCTCAGTTGACATGTATTGGGAAATCAGAAAATGGACAAATTATACCTCTATGAAATGCTAATGCCATGGAGATGATGAATTAAACACTTTCTGGACACTCACTCAAAAAGGAAGAGAATAAAAGAGGCATTTTGAATACCCTTTCAACTCACACACATCCTCAAAATGTCTGAACAAAAATAGCCCCTGTCTGATGATATAATTTGTGGGAAGCAGGGATGCACTCTAAGGAAGTCGAGCGCATCGACCATCGTCTGCCTGGCATAATTTCTTCATTTCTTGGTCTCGTTTTGTTACATATTTCCAGCACGTTAGGATTTTGCCCGCCAAAAAATGTTATGTTTCATGAAGCAGAGCACACATCCCTGTAATATCTTGTTTTTGAATTTTTTCCGTGCGACAAGCGGAAGTGTAAAACTTTCCTTGACGAAGTTCTGGGTCGTAAATGTCTGCCTTACTTTACCTCATGGAAACTGAAAAGTCCTTAAAAGCTATAATAAAGCAGTACTTCATACAATTATCAACATATGTCTGAAGTTTTATATTCATTGGACGAATCCTAGAGTACTCTTATCAAATCCCAAACTCGGATGCTGGAACTGGTGGGCGGCTATTTTGCATCACAATTGGGCTTGCTAACTGCTCAAAATATGACTGTTTAAATTGGTGCGATACAACACTTGAGATACAGGTTTACCAATTCTTCTGGTAACAGTTCACCATTGCTGGTGTTAGCTTCTAGTTAAGTATTTATTTTAGTCAATGTGATGAATAATTTATTAGCTAGCATGCAAACGCTTTTGGCCGGTGAAATAATGAGTTACCCATGTAACTGTTGTCATTGACACTTGAATTTATTAATTTATTGGCGAAAAGTGTTAGCATGCTCGCTAGCGAGTTATTAATCCTATTGACTTGAATAGACTGCTAACTGGAGGTAAAGTTAACGCTAATTTTCCATTGTCCAAATAATACAATGCTGACATTTATGGGAGAAATAGGATCTCAAATTCGTGAGCACGAAATACCAAATTTATGAAACTTTAGTACCTGTACTCTCGTTGCATACATTTGATATCTCGGACTCACTCACTGGAGATCCTCTATGTATATGCAATGTCCAAGTCAAGCAAGGGTTGAAAAAATTATGACACTTTTATTGGATTTCGATTTCTTGCTTGCAATGTATAATACATATTCGATAGCCTTTGAGTCACAATTGATCCCCCGCGTCATGTCACAGCTCTTGGCCTCATTTACAGGGCTGTTGAAGGACAATATTGGGGCTTGCTAAAGGCCTGTTTTACATCCATGATGACTCTATTCCATTATCATCTCCAGGTGGAAAGTGTTGGTAGTTAGAGAGAGTATTGCATGCCCTTTCGGATGATACCAAGCACGACAATTCAAAGTTTCAAATCAATACATGGCCACTTTGAAATATTTGGTTTCTCCTCATGTGTTTTGACTGATTTCTGGCCACAAGGGTGCCTCATATGAAGATGCCCACAGGAAACCTGGCAAGGAAACCTATGGCTGAAAGATGTGCTCTCACTTCCTCGTTCTAGGACTTTAAAATGTGGCGCTCTAGAAGTCATAAATGACGATCTCATCCAATAAGCAAACTAGAATTACTGCCTCGCGATTGTATGCCTCCGCCAACCAGACAAGTTGCTGTTTACATCCATGTTTGTCCAGGCTCATATAATACATACAGTGAAGACTTTCACAGAATTGGCAGGCCAGGCCAAATGAAGAAATAGAATCTAAAATTATAAATTGTGAAGTGGCTGTACCCCTGTTTCCCTCCATCCCTCCGCACTTGCAACTGTTCTATCAGGCATTGGTCCCTGAATGTTCTTGAAAAAGAGAACTGTTCTCAGTAGAATGCTCCCTGGATAAATAAACATTAATACATGAATAGATAATAAATAACTAAATAACTGTAATGTAGCTCGCTAATGAAGACACTATGTCAGATAACTATCAGCCAGCTGTTTTTCACTGTTTGAATGCCTGACTAGCAAGCTAGTTCTAGTTCAACCTTTATTTTAACTTGAAATACATTCACAATACAGCCGAGTAAATATCGGCTACATAACGTTTTTTACACTTTATAGTAGAAAGAGAAGTTGTTTAAAAAATGTACCAAAGACAGATGAGGTACAGGAAGACTTAAGTTATTCGGAGAGTTAATTAAATGTGATTCCATTTCTTAATCCTGATCTTTATTGTAACTTAGTCTTATCTTAACTTATTGTAACTTATCAAGAAAATTTATGCCTTTTGCTATTGTATTATGTTACTTCAGTCCTCTAACCAGTTTTCCAGTAGAAGACTTAGGTAGTAGCATATTAGCTTGATGTAGACTTATAATTCCTTGCTAAAATGCATCGAAATTGTTGGCTTGGTAATGTTTGTTCTCTGGCTAATGAGCATGTTGGATAGCAGGCGCTCTTTACTTATACAAATCTAACTTATCGACTGAAAGTGAAAGAAAGCTTTTGCACAAAACCAACATTAAATACTGTAAAAGAACTACCTATCTGGAGTCCAGATATAATGGAATTTTTTAGCATTTTTTTCAGCAAATCAAAACAGCACTTCAAATAAAAAGAATGGTCGGCATCTTCCCATCCCTTGAAAAGGTTTAGCCAATGAAAGGCTATGAATCACTTTGGCAGTCACGTGACTGTGACATTGAATAACCACAGTTAAACTCATTTTGTACCAAAACCTAACTCATGTTGAGCTGCTTTGTTGGTTTAAATTGGCTAAAGCTAGTGATGTAGTCAAGACCATCTAAACCAAGACCAAGACATGACCAAGACCAGAGTGTATCAATACCGAGTCAAGACCAAGACTTTTAGAGGCTGAGACCGAGTCAAGACCAAGACCAAGGCAGGCTGAGACTAAGTCAAGACCAAAACCAAGGCAGGGCAAGTCAAAAGAGCAAATGTTAAAAAATGGTTTCAGATAAGCAAAAGTATAAAAAACTACTACATTTATGTAAATATGTGTACTGTATTAGAACATTAATGTGTTGATCAACACAGTACATACACAGCAAGGGCATTATGGCAACCACTATTATTAAATAGTAACAACGATATGATTGATATGTTATGATATGCCCAGACCAGCAAATTTCCTTACCATAACACAGAAATACAAAGGAGTAAATGTGTATTTTTCTTTTAAGTATCCAACATCCTTTTTTAAAGTAATGTTAAGTAAAACTTTATACGTTATTTAATTTCCATATGTGCATTCAAAGTCAAAATTAGCACTCTTAAAGTAAAGAGCCATGTGCTTATGGCCAAGAAAGGTAGCCTTCTGTTTCCATCAAGGTAGCATGTGTCTCCGCTCTGCTGTCACATCTCTAGCTCTCTCACCCAAGTGAGGGAGCGGCACTACGACGTGTAACTACGTTTCTTTTTTTTCCCCTAACTACGTTTCAGGCTGGGGTGGTATGCAGCCAATAGCCAACCCTAACATTTGGTTGCAAATAGCTGGCAAGCAACTGAAACTAATGCCTTGAAACACACAGTATGTATATAGGTAGCTAATGTTTTGTCGCTAAATCTCTTACGGTGAAGGGTGAAGAGATTTCAGAAGAGTTCTGGAACAAAGGCAGATTGCTAACGTGAGCTAGCTAGTTTTGCAAGCATGACTTAACTTTATTTATGCTTGCTTTTGAAGAGCTGATAAACGTTCGACGTGGTCCCAGATATCTCAGTAAACGTCGCATTGCAGAATTTGCATGCTGCTGAGTGTTTTCCTTTGGATGTTGTATTGCAGATAAACTCTTTGTGGTTTCGGTAGCCAAATTTTATTAAACAAGATCTGGCGACTGTCACAGCTTCCTCACCTGTCTCCCGCATTTACTTTTTGGAGCGCATGTTAAGGAGGGCGGGAGGAGAGGTGACAGCCATCAAGTTAACATTACTGGTTGCATTTGAGGCAGGAAGTTTTACATCCAAACAGCAATGATGTCAAAAATAAATCAGACAATTCACAAGCAAATTTGTGATACGCCCACAGCTGTGGTCTCCACCTGTCTTTGGGGGGAGATATCCCGAGTTTACTTTATCCGAGACCGAGATGAGACGGACTAAAGTTGCGGTTGATTCCGAGATGAGACCGAGACCTTCAAAAAACGGTCTCGAGACTGGTCTTCAGGGCCGGCGCTCGCCTAGACGATTGCCTAGGCAAAAATCCATCCCTTTATTGGCAACAATTAGTCCTGGCTTGTTCTTAATGGTTTCCCTTTATTAAAATGTTTTCCAATTTAAGAATAATCAAGTGGCAATTGAAGACATGGATTCTCTCCCCCTATGTGATCTAACAGTGAAAAATGGGCTACATTCAGTTCAGAAAAATAATTAATTATAATTAGGTCTATGCACTGGCACTCAGCGACGTAAATTTTTTTCCAGTCAGAGCAGCATTTCAGAACTCTTCAGCGAATGAAGGTAATTCTGTTGACTAGTACGTGGTTTCGTCCGTTTACATTTTCCAATCGGACAGCTGTCCATTTTTTTTACAGCAAGTTGCGTGACCGTGCTGCAAAAACAGGTGTGCGTACTTGTCGCCGAAATTACCTTCATTCGCAAAAGAGTTCTGAAATGCCGCTCTCGCTGGAAAAAACATTACCGTTGCTGAGTGCCAGTGCATAGACCTATTTATAATTAAATTATTTTTCTGTACTGAATGTAGCCCATTATTTTGTCGCTGTTAGATCGCATGGGGGAGAGAAGCCGTGTCTTCAATTGCCACTTGATTATTCTTGAATTGGAAAACGTGTTAATAAAGGAAAACCATCTAGAATTAGCCAGGACTAATTGTAGTCAATAAAGGGATGGATATTTTCCCCCAAATTTTCAGGTCTAGCGCCGGCCCTGCTGGTCTTCAGACCAAGACCAGTCTCGAGTATGACAACACTAGGGCCATTCTCTGACAAGTGAACCAAAATGTGACACACGTGACCAGATGTCAGCGAATAAAGAAACACTTTGAAAATTAATTCAATGTGTCAAATTTATTCCTTGCTATTTTCCACACCCCAAAACTATGAACATTCTAGATTTTTCAACTTCTTGCAGAGTTTTTTTGAAGTCAAATAGAGTTATGAAAAGCCTGTTTCCGTGTGAAGTCACACACGTGACGAGTCGTATTTGACCTCTGACCTTAAGTAGTTAAAGTTAATGTAACAAATAAAATTTTTACTTGATAGACTTGGATAAGTAGTACTCCTATATAAGGTCCACAGTCATGAACTGTCAGTCCAATGCTTTTGTAATTGAAGGAGATTTTTTCTACTATTTGTTACATTTTTGGTCACACACGTGACTAAGAATGGCCCACTAGCTAAAGCATGAGCTAGTGCTCCCACTCACATTCTGTGTTGGTTGTCTATCAAATGGAGCGTCAGCGTTAGTTCAGACAGGCACGGAAGTCAGTCTTGGCTCCACCCCTTGTCCAATCGCATTGGACTTCAGCGTCACGTACTTAATTTGCGCGTCTTTTTAAATAAGGCGGCGCTCTCCATCTCAACTAACCAAGCTCTACCATTCCCACCAAGACCCATTACAGATCTGCGCAAACATCCATGCCTGCAGTTCTCTAAGGTATGAAAATCAGTACTTGGGTATTTTTCTTACCTCGTGCACCCTCATTATGTCCGCGCATCCTGATCCTTTCTCGGGGGAGGAATGCGTCCTATTTCAGCTGCCATTTCTCCCGTCTTCGCAGTCAGATCATGGCAGGTACTGACGTAAACTTGGTTACATTTTTTTTAAGTTCGTCCGAATCTGGTTTAGGCGAGAAACGCCTAATGGACTACGGGGACATTTCTGTCATTCTGAAGGACAATGATCCGAGACTGTTAAAAAATCTTACCATGACAGAGTTTACTGTGGCATTCGGTATATTAAGGGATGTGATTTGTGAAATGTACCCGGGACGCAGGGCCGAGCTAGACACCTATTTGGCTATCATTTCTGATCTCGCTCTGTCTTACGGTGGCACTCTGTTTACTAGCATCATAAGTACTTTTCTGTTAAAGCTGGTTATTCCTCCAAAAGTTTATTCAAAGACAGGATTGGTCTCCGGTCGATTTGGCGTTACTAAGCAGGCATTTTACACCGTGGTGTCTTCTGCACTATCAGCGGAGCGTCTCTCATTCCTCCCCCCTCTGCCCTAAAATCATTGCCGAGTCCAAACCCCCTGTGACAGCCCTCACCGTACCTCTGCCACCGAGCCCAAGTTTTTTTGGGAGACGGCCATCTAAAGTTTGTGTGCTCTCGCCGCAAGCCGCGTCTGCCGGCTAAGGAAAATTAAACAAAGTATCTACCCCTAGCAACATCCCAGAACTCTCTAAAGACGCTGAAGGACCCTTCAGATCGCTGTTTTTGTCTCGTGCTTGTTGTTTAGTTTGATTAATGGCTTTGTGCGGGTTTATACGATATTCACTCCAGCGCGAAGTGCAATAGCCTGCGGTTTGCCCAGCAGGAACCGGACGTGGTTGATAAAATCCTGGCGAGAAAAGTTGAAAAGGGGTACATGATTGGTCTGTTTCCCAAATCCCGTTAACTTCATACCGTATTAACCCTATAGAAGTTGCTATTTGTAAGTATTCTGAGAAGGAAAGGAGAGGGAGAGAAGAGAGAAAAAAAAAAGGCGCATTGATTTGTCTGCCCATTATGACTGAAAGATGCAAAGCGTGAATGATCTCATCCCTCACCCCCCCATTCTCGCTCTTTTACTTTACTGTCGATCACGCATTAAACTCATTAAAATTGCTGGATCAGGTGCTTGGTTGGGTAAAGCTGACATTACCGATGCTTTTAAAATTATGCCTCTGCACCCCTCTCAGTGGAATCTCTTTGGAGTTGATTGGAAAGAAAAATGTATTTCGCAGTATGTCTGACCTTTGGATGCTGTAGCAGCCCCCGCATTTTCGATAGTTTATCCGAGGCTCTTTGCTGGATACTTCTGAATGTTTACAAACTGCCGTTCGTTTTACATTTATTAGACGACTTTTGGATAATTGACTTTCCCAATTCCGCTCCAAGTCGCAGCATCTTTACACTCAAAGACGTTTTCAAGAAACTGGGGTACTACGCAGGAATTGGAGTTTTGGGTATTTCTCTTCACTCAGTTAAAATGCAAGCATCTCTACCCCAGGATAAATAGCGCAGGATCAGGGAGGTTATGGAGAGTGCAATGTCGGCTTCGTCAATGACAAAAGCGCTTAATTGTTGAACCTGTTGGGGCACCTCAACTTCCTTCGTGTACCGGCTTCTCGACCTCTCAATCTGTAATCAATTTGCATAAAACTGTCAAATTAGACGAAGCTTAAAAAAATCTGATTTGCGCTTTTGGTCACGGCAGCGCAAGCACCGGAATGGCATTTCGTTCTTTCATAACGATAGGCCGGAGTCATCAGTCGCCTTCGGGTCTTCACGGATGCGGCTCCCTCCGTTGGTTTTGAGGGTTTGGCTGGTTTCTTGAGGTTTGGATTGTCAAACTCATTAAAAGCTTATGAGGCTGCTGGTCATATTTCTCCTATTTTCGTGCAGGTTTTTAATCCCAGTTCTGCCAGTTAACATTTCCATGATCAGTGCCTTTATAGTGCGTTGTTCAGAGTTTCCAAAAAAAAATAAAAAATTCATCCCTGTTCTTCTAAAGCATGAATTGCTGGGGTCTAGTTTCACTTAAGATGTTTAGTTCCTTCAGTTATTGGCTTGCTTGGAAATCCCTTCATTCACCTCCTCTTTAACCGATTAAAGAAGGCTCATCCAGAAGGCAATGATAAGCCTCTTTCCCTCACACTTTATTTGGTGCAAAAGTTGGTATCGCACTTATGAGCTGGGTGTTCTAGTCCTTATGTAGATGCATTGTTGGAAGTAGTCTGTCTTACAGCTTTCTTCAGGGTTCTTAGATCTGGGGACTTCACTACACCTTCAGAGAAATTTAATCCTTTACACGACCTCACCATTTCTGATTTCTCCTCCGATAACTGTATGTTAAATGGAAATCTCAAACATTCCAAAACTGATACATGTGGTAAAGGCACTTCTGTAGTCTTTGCCAGAACTTACACTGCATTTTGTCCTTTTTCCTCTATTTTTCGGTCCCTGAAATGGCGAGCCAATGCAAGAGGAGATGAATCCCTGTTCATGACAGATTCTGGGAAGGCGATGTCCCGAGCTTGGTTTGCTGTTCGTCTCTGCATCCTGTGCAGTGCTGTGGTCTGCCCCCAATCCTATGCACCACACATTCCTCTGTAGTTCCAGCAACTGTTCTCCTAACCCTGTGTCGCTGGTCCTCAAGAGTATACCAGAAATACATCCATCTTAATACCAGTGAATTTAGTCCGCAGAAGTAGCAATTATTTGTGTAATCGGTAAATTATTGTTCTTGCAATGTTAATTCTATGCTCACACCATGCTTTGCCACCTCAAATTTAATGTTGGTCAACGGTAATGGGCCTTAGGAAAATCAACGCGTGCAAAGTTCATGGGTATCGTCCAATCCGTTCAACTTGGGGAAACTGGCATTTCATTCATATCGATTCACTATCTGCATCCGCCTTCTGTCCATCTAAAATTTAAAATGTCAATGTATTTACCACATGTAGACTCATCTCACATAGCATATTTCCTTTGCATCAAGTCTCTCATGAGGGACTTGCCGAATGTTCCTCTGCTCGCACCAGCAGGCCACTAATGTCCAGCATCCAGAGGAGAAGGTCATGCACGCTTGCATGAATTCAAAGGAAATGCGTCATGCTTGTCGCTACACATATCCTCATTCTCACATAGTATATTTCCTTTGTATCAAGTCACTCATAGTGTCTTGCCGAATGTTCTTCTGCTTGCATTCAGCAGGCCGCTGATCTCCTGCATCCAGAAGAGAAGGTCATGCACGCTTGCATGAATTCAAAGGAAATGCGACATGCTTGTCGCTACACATATCCTCATTCTCACATAGTATATTTCCTTTGTATCAAGTCACTCATAGTGTCTTGCCGAATGTTCTTCTGCTTGCATTCAGCAGGCCGCTGATCTCCTGCATCCAGAAGAGAAGGTCATGCATGCTTGCATGAATTCAAAGGAAAACGACATGCTTATCGCATTCACATTGTTTATCCCCACGTAACACACTTTCCGCATATCGATTTTGTCTATTAATGCTCCAGTCAATGTCATCTTCTACTCCTTGATCATAGAATGAGCTCGTTTGTTATTCGTATTAGAATTTAATGGATCGAAACGCATTTCATGTTCAGATCCCCGCGGGTGACTCTGCTCATCTGCTCCCTGCAGGAGCACGAGTTTGGGGGTTGTGATCTCCTGGAATGTCTGTGTCATGCTTGCTCAGATTGTTCCAGAGTATCACTTGAGCAGAGTCACCGCCAAATTCAAATGTATGTCATTCCAAATAAATGGTTAAATCTGACGTGAGTGTCCTGTCTGAAATGGAGCGTCAGCGTTAGTTCAGACAGGCACGAAGTCAGTCTTGGTTCCACCCCTTGTCCAATCGCATTGGACTTCAGCGTCCACGTACTTAATTTATGCGTCTTTTTAAATAAGGCGGCGCTCTCCATCTCAACTAACCAAGCTCTACCATTCCCACCAAGACCCATTACAGATCTGCGCAAACATCCCTCCACCTCCCCAGCCTCCTCCTTTCCAACGGCACAGTCTTTGGCAGTACTTGTACTCGTACTCTTGTCTTTACATGGTATTGGCATTGTTTTGTATGGTATTGGCATTGTTAGTAATCTGTGTCATTCATTTCATTTCGAGCGCTGGCTGCTGCTGTCCTGCTGTCCTGATCCGGTCCTGATCCAGTTCTGCACCATCCTCGGCATGCCACTTCCTGGTGCTACAGACGCCACTATTCAGATGGACTTAAATGGAACTCTTTTGCTATTTTACTCTATTTTGACTTTATTTTGTTAATATTTAGCTAGCCCGCGGAGGATGGGCTTCCCCACTATTGTCTGGTTCCTCCTGAGATTTCTTCCCACTGGGGAGTTTTTTCTCACCACTGTTTGAGGATTTTTCTCCCTACTGGGAGTTTTTTGCCTCATTTGCTGAAGTGGGGAATAGGCTGGGCACTGCCCTTTCATTTATTTAACCTCTCAATGTAAAGCGTCTTTGTGACAGTCTGTGAAAAGCGCTATACAATAAATTGAATTGAAATTTTAAACACTGTGAACCAGGCTCTGCCAGGGGGGGTTGTGATCTCCTGGAATGTCTGTGTCATGCTTGCTCAGATTGTTCCAGAGTATCACTTGAGCAGAGTCACCGCCAAATTCAAATGTATGTCATTCCAAATAAATGGTTAAATCTGACGTGAGTGTCCTGTCTGAACATTAAATTTGTTTACGCACCATTTTTTCTTTCAATAGCTAGTTCCTTTTCCACAAAGTATGCATGAGTGAAACCTGCGTGGTCTTTTGTATTCATTAGGTTGAGGAGATATTCATGTTATCGCAGGTATTACTAATAATGAGCATGTTGTCCCTTTTATAATTCTGGGATCTTGGAAGTTCGCTGCAGATTTGATCACTACTCACTGCTGGCATGTTTATCAAACTAATTCATGGTTTTGGCTTATGTGTTGAGCTGGCTAGCATCATTGTTAGGTTACTGTGCATCTATAATTGGTTACTATATACATATATTACTATATACATATCCTTTCTCATTTCTTCCTTCAGGAAAATCATACATAATAACCTGTCAGTGTGCATTCATACACGTGATCAAGTATCCCTACTGAAGCGCTATATAAAAGAGTGAAGTATTCCCTGCCACCAGTCTGCTTCTTGCTGAAGCCCTGTATGTTAGATGGAGATTTTAGCTGGCCCCCAAACTCCCAGAATATACTTTATTCTCAATACATTTCACTATCAGCTGTTTATATGTGCCATGTTGTTGATGTGTCCTTGCAGTATTTACAAGGAGTTGTTTTTGTCGTATTTTTTAAACACTACAATCGTGTTTATTTGGCAGTAGAGCAATGCATTTGTCGTATTGGTAGATAAGAGTTTCACATATTGTTAAAATGCTGGTGCGTTCAGCAGTTGCGTGTCAGAACGCTCAGGGGAAAGCAGGCACTTCCGGTCCTCAGCAAAAGCTATTTCAGCTCCTGTCATTTTTGAAGAGTTGTAAGACATTTGATGTCATGAATGCTTGATGTTCATGCAAAAATGTTGGATTCTTTGAGTGTTTTGATCCTGATGTCTAAATATTTATCATTTAGTTCAGTTTTGTTTTAAAATTACCAAAAAAAAAAAAATTGTAACACCTCAGGACAGTTCTTTTGTTTGCACTTCACATGAAGCTGTGTTTCACTTTAACATTACAGTAATCTTTAAGTATCACGCCAGCTAAAGCCAACTATTTCTAACTAAATGAAAACACAGAGTATTAACTGTTGAGTCAGAAAAATGTTTGTTACATGAGGCTTTCCGTATCTTTGCGCTCACGTTGCAACTCAGAGGCTGCATCCATCACTCAGCCGAGAATATAGTATGTGGCTGACAGGCAGTTCGGAAAATTTTTCCATTGCCAAACCAGCTCACAGAACAGTGTCTCTCCTCTTTTTCTCCCAACTTATCCCTAGTTTGAGAGATTTTATCTTGATTCCTCATTAGGCCCCCCACTGAGGAATGACTGGTCCTGTGCTGTTAACTTCAAGAAGTTACAATGATATAGTTTTCTTTATCAGTGTTGTTTGAAAATTATCACAAAAGTGCTCTCCTGCTTGGAAGTTTAATTGGTGCACACAGTACCATTATACCAACTGAAGGCCTGTGTGCAAGAAGTACTTCAGTCACATTTTGAAAAAAATGAGCTGGCGCCAGTAGTAAAAGCCACAATGGCCAGAGCAACATCTGATACCAAAGATTTCTGCAAAGAAGCACTCAAGTCTTGCGTACTGGTGCATTTCCATTGTCAATTGTCATGATCTGCAACACGTTTTGAAAACTTTGACCCCCAAAATCTCAAAATTATTAATTTGTGACTTAGGTACTTCTTGCACACAGGTCTTCAAGTACCAGTATTCATTAGTACATTATTAGTCGTAAATTGTGCTCTTCTGTTAAATGTTAGGGTTGTTGGTTATTTTTGGCAGTTGTGACCAAAAACACTCAAGAAACATGCTGTAGCCATAAAATTGTGGGAGTATGAGGGCCTTAAAAATGAATTTAAGTCTATTGAGCTGAAAAAGAAAAGATGAAGAAGGCTAGATGGAAGTGATGGATCAGAAAGAAAACTTGAAAAATGGCAAATGTGACCCAACATGAAGCTGAACCACAGGTTAGATATTTTTAGCTGTGAGGATGTATGAGTATAAGCAGTTTTAATAAATGGACCATTATAAGTTTACAAGGATGGAGAACAGGAAGAATGTGAGGTCACCTTGACCTTTGACCACCAAAATCTAATCAGTTCATATCTGAGTCCAAGTGAACATTTGTGTCAGATTTGGGGAAAAAAAAAATCCCTCCCAGCGTTCCAGAGATATTGCGTTCACAACAATGATATGGACCTGAGGTCACAGTGACCTTGACCTTTGACCAGCAAAATCTAATCATTTAATCCTTGAGTCCAAGTCGACATTTACACTAAAATTGTGAAAATAACCTCCATGCGTTCCAGAGATATCACATTCACCAGATTGGGACAGGTGAACGAATGGATGGACAACCCAAAAATATAAAGCCTCTGGGCATGGTTGTCGCTGGTATGGAGGCATGAAAATATGTTCCTTTCCAAATGTCCCAAGGGTGGGTGTTTTAGTGACTGCAGGCAAAATACAGTCTTGATCCAGAAAACTGATCATTAGTATTTAATGATTCTGACAGCTTGATGTTCCAACAGGGGCACAAACCAAAATTATACAACATCCACACTTTGGGTTAGAATGTTTTTCAGCAGTGAAAATGTAAGCATTCCCCATGTGTAATCTCTTTCAAAGACATGCAAAATGGTGAAAATAAGTTATTTAGTTAACTTATTAATGGCCTAGAACCATTCAGTTTTATTTTGACTAACTTACAGAGTCTTTAACAATGGTCACAACAAAGTGAAAGAGGATAGTGGCTTTAATGGCATTTACCATTGCGAAGTGTTCAGTGATTTATTTCCTTGGAACGCTTACTCTGGTACCAAGGGCATTGCCTTCTCATTTCTAAAGACAGCAAGCTATGGAAGCACACTCACTTAAGAGCTCAGCAGTGAAACTTTACCACAATTTGTCCCCCATCAAAGATTAATAAACCAGCTGAAGCAAGGCTTGTCATGAAAGTTAACTAACCTTGAAATTATTTTTAGGGTTTGTGACATAAGATGTTGATTCCCTGTCTCAAATGTGCCATCAAAGTAAATTCAGAGTGCCAGGAAGCCTATGCACCTCCTCAAGCGAGCCACAACCAGAAACAATCACCAATGCATTATGGAACTGCACACTGCTCTTCTCATGACCAGAGCAACATATTTAAGCTGGCCTCATGGGATTTCTAGGGGGATGATGATAGATTTAACTTTTCACTGGGGTCTCTTGGCTTCTGCTGCTTGTGCTGAGGGAGCTGATATTCAACTTTAACTGCTGTGTAAATATTGTTGCCGTGGCAAAGCTGCAATAATGAATTCCCCAGCCACAGTATTAGTGATATTCAGAGAATGGTGGAACACTGCTGTATGATAAATAGAGAAGCTAACACGCAGTCAAAAGGGCCCGTGGACTTTACCTTGACTGTGAAGGATCACGTATTAATCATTAACAAAATTGGTTTTGTTACAATCAATTTTAAAAATGGAAAATAAAGCTTTTTTTCTTGGGAACAATTCATAACCAACTGCCACACCATTACCCTGGTACTAATAGAATAGAATTGATTGGATACAAATGCAGAAAATAATGGGGAAAAAATTCTATTTTTTCATTTTTGCAAGTTAGGAAAATGAGTAACAGAATTCATTTAAAAAAGCACTTTTTTATTTCTTTGGTGACAACACAACACGCAGAGCCTGTAATTTGTGGATTTACACTCAGCTGAGCTAGGCCTCAGGTAGCACAGTACCTCCATTTTTCACATCACCTTTAGCAGATCTGTCAGCTGCTCCTGAGAATGATTCTATCATAAATTCCAGCAACATTGCTCTCTGTCTGGTCCAGACACATGCGTTGAACCTGTGGTCATGGGGCTTGGGAATATCTGCTGCGCGACACTAAAATTGAAGATGAAACCTGTGACAAAATATGCCTGTGAAAACACTGTGCAACTTTAAGGATAGTTTCATACTTACGCACACATCTGTAATGTTCCTTGAGAGTTCCCCTCCCCCAAACAATACATGAACTGCCAGACAGCTGCTACGGTGCTAGTGGGATTACTTTAAGCATACCATTGGGATTCATTGTGAGGCTATTGAATTCAACCAAGACTGCTGAGTCACCTTAAAAAAAAAGCCATTCAATGAAAAACATTCAGATGCTAGTGCAAAAGAACTGCACATTCCTAAATCAATTTTTTTGTTATTGCTCCTCTTTGCTTGGAAACTGGGTTGTATTCACTGAACCAAGGGGTAAGTCTGTATACATAGGCCAGAATGATATTTTACATCAACACACAGCCCTGACAGCTGAAATCACATCAATCAAATCTTAGGAAATGAATAAACATTTCTTATTCAAGAGAGGTCTGAATAAAAAAAAAACCTCTGGCTTAAGCTGCTTTCCGGTTAAGCGTGAATGTTGCAGCATTTCTGAATAATTCTGAAAGAAACTTAATGACCATGTGAGAATTTGCATGACACCGCACATGCAATGAGCTTATATTGTGTAACTTAGGTTGACACGGACTGCTAAAAATGCAAATTGTAGGAAGGATGCTGCTATGGAACCCTTGAGCACAGCACTTGCGTGCAATTGCTTCTGTAAATTTCATGCTGTGTCACTGGAAACATGCAAACTCAGTGAATAGCTTGGCATAGGGACTGCAAGGAAGATAAAAGGTAATAATGCATCCGTTATCTCGCTCTGAGTCAGTCCCCCCATTTGTAAATAACACCCCAGTGTGTTATTCTGTTTCTGTTTTGTTTCTGTTTTTATTTTGTTTCTCCTGGATAATGACTGTAATTGTTTGCTTTCTGCATCAAAGATTCATTTGTTTATTTTTTAGCCCTCTGTTATTTCTTTATCTCAAAGTTTGTTGGGCTGTGCCAGCCAGAAATTATATTTCAGATAAGATCTGCAAGGTTCATGTGGCTGCCAGCTGCATAGTGCCTGTTCCTGCGCTTTAACGTAACTCAACTGTTTCCATTTGCGGCGGGGGATAATTAGGAATTTTTCTGGTGCCAAGTAGAACACAATGCAAAGCTATATGGCTCATGACTCACTCACACTTTCCATCATTTACAGGACCCTCTTCTGGTGTAGGTCTAATAGCCCACATGAACCCCATTTAAGTCTACCAATAGAGCACTTGTAAAAAATTGGGGTAAGAAATCCATCACCAAGTAAACATAAGTGACATTTCTGAGCAAATAGGTATGCTTCCTTCAAAATATTGAGACTAAGGACTTCCTACATAAACAAACAAGCATTTGCTTTATTACCAGGCGAAAGATTTACTACCAGCGAAAAAAATTTAATTGAAATTGTATAACTGTCTCATGTCTTGGCTCCTGTTTTTACTGTTTGACCAACAGGAAAATTCCTTTTTATTATTTAGACTGGAAATTTTCATTATATGGTCAGGACCACAAATCAGATCTGTTCAAATAATTTGAAAATTCTGACTAGACCTCTGGCGACCACAAAAATGTCAGTTGATTTTCGCCTCATAGTCATTACTCATTACTTTTAATGAACTTTCAGTTAAAATTGATTATAAAATTTGACAGCATAAATAAAACACTGAATATTTTAAAACACAAGTAAATTGTTTAGTACTCGATTAAGGCTTGCAGAAGTACATGCCTAGAAATGAGACCAGACTGAACTGGAATACTATGTTGTATTTTCGCCTGTTTCTTTAAACTTGCCCACTATATTACTGCAAGGTTTTCAAGCTCAGCTTGATGGATAATCAAGAGGAATATGCTAGGCCATTTTCGCTTTAATCCAGTCCAGGAAAAACAATTGACCCCCTTATTACTTCTTATTATTCCTTTAATAAAACAGGGATTTACTCCCAAGCTATGTTGCTCAGTGCTTGTATCTAAAGAGAGAAGCCAGTATACTTTGCTTAAGCAGAACGTGGAAAATATTCAAAAAGAGGGCCTGCAAAATGGTTTTTTCTCTGCAAAATGGTTTTTTCTCTGAAAAAAAACCCACTGCTAAATACAATTGAATAGTAGTGGTGACAGTGGTTTTAAATGTGCATGTGTTCATGTGTAAGCTATGCCTGCATACATGCTAGTGTGTACGAGTATGTGTATTTTTGTGTATATTTGTTTGTTTGACTCTATGCTGTTTGCTGGCTCACTCCAGTAAGAGGGAATTTTAAGAGAGGATTTGGAAGTCAACAGAGAGCAACTGTGTTGGCCAACACTAAAAAAATCTACTTAAGCACCCTGCAATTCAATTTTGAATGCTGGACTAAAAGCAGACTTCTAGCAAACGTCACCAGTCTGTTTCTGTGAATGAACCCAGGTCTATGGAAAATCAAGGGCCGCTGTCAAACAGTTCATTTTTTAATTCGTGCTCCTGGATATACTAACATGGCAGCTGACGTGTCCGTATTTGTTTTGATCTTCACCTTTTCTCAAACCCTGGCAGGAGCAATGAGAGTCCAAACAGGAAAACGTCTCTGCCCTTTGGACATCGGAATTTGTCGAACCCGCTCAAATATTTCACGTTTCTCGTCGCCACAATGACCTGGCCGCCGCTCCAGTGTTTGTCAGCGTGAAGCTGGCAGTCCCTCTCTGCTCTGCATCTGGATGTGATTATGCCTGTGAGTATAAAGCAGCACACTTGACAAGCCTGCCTGCAGTGCCTGGCTGGCCATGGAGGGGGCTGCTCTAGTGTGCCTGCTCTGCCTGCAGAGCTGCCTGCTTGTAAACACCCTCAACTATGTGGACAAAGAGACATCGAAATTGACAGTGGAGCGCAGGAGGGAGCATGTGGGTAGTGATGCTATCAAAGCACTGGTAAGGAACACAAGTTCTCCTTCTCAGCAGACTTCAGTGGTTGCATGATTTTTTTTTCAAGGAAACCATATCCTTGCAGAAGTTACACAGGAATGCTTTGGGGCAGTATTTGAGGATAGCATTTCTCAATTTACAATGATTTCTAAAATGTTTCATGAGTCAACAGTCCAAGAGTAACTTGAGAAAGCCTTGAATAGTCTGAGTGTTTCATTCCTTCTAATCAAGTGGTATCTTTTGGCTGACTTAAAAAGAATAGATTTTTGCTGACGTTGTGACATGCAATGATTTTAACTAGGGTATAACGATAAAGACAATTTTTGGTGAGTAAACAATATCTTTAAGAGAAAATATGAGAGTTTACATGATTATACCCTGATCCAATTACCATCAGACTGCGAAAGCTGCATTTTTTATTTCCTCAGAGTGCGATGAGATAGTATCTGTATGGGCAAAGTAAATATTAATACTCCTGCTTGTTCATGTGATGTACCATTGGATGGAGTTCACCTGTTGGCAGCCTGTTGCCTTGCTATTTCACTTGCAGTAAACAGTGTGGCATGCTTTTATACAGGTTTGCTAAGAGGGAAATGTGCTATTCTTGAAATGGAACTATTTTCTTGAGCAGTGCAACTGGATATGTAATGGAACCCACTGGATTTCTCTTGATGTGTCCAACTGAGTTAATTTTTACCGGAGAAACATTCAGTAATTTTGCTTCTCCCAACACCTCAGAAAAAAAGAAGCCCTTTTGGGCTTTTATTGTTGGAAAGCTATTCCATACTGAGACTCAAGATCTGTTCATCAGTACAACTGTAAGTGGTGTTACTTAGCTCCTCTAGTCATTTCCGGGACACAACAATGAATGGCACATAACTGACCCTCCAGCAATTTCCCTGATGGCTGTTTCAGATGGTACTAGGCCTGATGTAGTTGCTGAAGCTGACACATTCACTTTTCCTTCGGTCACTCCGCTTCCTGCATATGTTAGAGTTCAAGATATTTATTCACTGATGCTCCATGCAAACAGGCAGGCCATAGCTTTGTAATGGCGGACGCTTAGAAGAGCATTCATTTGTATTAGACTGAAATATGATTTGAAACCTTGGATGAATATATGAATGCTTATCTGTGTATTGATAATCTGGGTTATGTGTTTAAATCTGGAGCTGTATTCAAAAACCTTTTCAGTGAAGAAGTGCTGGTTTAGGATGAGCTTGCCCCACTCCTTCCCCTAACCTTGTTCATTACGAGCTAAAAGGCAGAACTCATATTAGGTTAGCGCACTGATTCTAACATGTTTTATGAATGTGGACCAGGGTCGGTAAAGTGCAACAGTTCTGATTTACGCCCTCATTAACCCATGGAGGTACAGGACCAAGACCTTAGATCACAAAGGTGAATGACATCATAATTGACAGCCATGGATCAGCGTGTAAATGAGTCATTCCCTCAGCACAAGACACTGATTCATCAAACAGGCACTTAGTAGGCAAAGTGCAGGACCCACTCACAGCATACTCACACACAGTGAGACAGAACCTCCCCAAGAGTCACAGAAAAAAGGCCTGAGAAAGTAACAACAGGTGGAAACGCCCCTCGGTGGGATGGGATCCTGTTGATTTATACTCATGATTGCACTCCTAACCGGCAAGACATAATTTATATTCAGCTTTTTTCTACTCATAAAAGGCACTGCTTACTAACCAAATAGAATGGGCGTATGCATTCTGGGCACATGTACCGCAGGGAATGCACTTAAAAAAAAAAAAAATGGAGCTCCACCGTATCATTATTTCTGACATTGCATTGTTTAAGGCTGTGGAGCCACAGAGTGACAGCTTCAGCTGCACCTCAATTGTAAGGATTCCAGTTACAGTTTAAGGCAGGGAGCAGCAATTATGCGAGTGATACAGCTACTGTATATTTTGAACTGAGTTTGAACACTTATGAGATGTCTCTTCCCAGCCAGCTGAAGGCACAGGACTGAAGTCACTGGAATCATCTGCGGCACAGCTGGAGTCTGGTCCTGTGCTGCTGGTATGTGTGGCACTGTTTCCTGTGTTTATTCAGATAGGTAAAACAGGCTGTGTAAATATCTGCCATTTTCAAACTGCATTCCAGTCTCCCTGGATCAATGCACTTTCAACACAAGAGACCGTGATCATGTTTATCATAGCTGAAAATGTTCATGTTGAAATGGAGTGCTCTGAATAAGATGATGATTCAGTTCAAAATGCAGTTTTGTACTTCTTCAATGGATATTTTAGATATGTTGAAAAACATGAATGTCCAACAGACTTCATTTCAAACTTAATTGAGCGATACATGTTACATGGGTACCACACTAATTCTTTTTACATGTCAATGAAACTTAAGGCGGTGAATTTCATGCTTCTGCTAACAAAGCCAAAATTAAAATGGTTCTTTCCATAAATGAAAAGGACACTTGAGGGCGGAGAGCAGAATACATGCCTAAAATTGACAGCTTGTGCTGTCAGATGGGGTAAATTAAGAAATTTGAGGTAAAAAGTGAACATAACGGATGGGCTTGGGTCAAGTTTTGGGAACAAGAAGCATTAGAGCGCTCTTTTGCTTATAGCCAATCTTCCATTAATACGCAAATCACAGCAGAACTCTACAGAACAGCTGGAGATGAGGTAAAGCATACTGAGCCCATGTTGAATATGCATGTCAAATTAAATCAGATGACAAGCAAATAACAGCAGTATGATCAGGTATAGATCATTGGTTTAAGTGACAGCCAGAAACATGCATTAACATCTGTGCAGCAGTCATTTAAGTGAATCATGTTTTTTCATGCTCACTCTGCCATTGATTCAATAATTTTGATGTACGGTAACTGTATTAATATATCAGCTAAAATCTGTGATGACTTGCTCTTGCTGTAGTATTTCTGCAATAGTTTATCTGAAGAGATTTTATTGCGGATTTCACATTTGGAAGGCACAATACATGATCAAAAATACGGTGAGCATCATACTTTGAGGGTGTTTTCATCCATATTGGATAAAGTGTTCAGAAATGACAACATACATACATCCTTATGTACTATATTGTCCCCTCCATTTTTGGGCACATCGAAAATTTAACAACGTATAATTTAACCCCTCTGTGCAGATTAGATGCTAGCATCGACAAAATACTGAAATTTAATTGCTAAATAATGCCGTAATTGAATTCCCGAATGAGACAAGCGTCTTACTTTATCAAAGTAATTTTTCTAGTCTCTGCGACACAAATCCTCAATTTTAAGGCTTCAAATAGGGTCATGCGCAACAGGCAAGGATTGGCTTGATTTGGATATCTGCATAATGGGGATAGTAATAATTTTTAACATTGGGTCAAATAACCTTTGCATGCTATGATTGGCGGACTTTGGCCCCATCAGTCACCGTAAGGCTCGGCTGGGAAGCTGTCTTCGAGTCAGGCCTAGTCTTGCTCTTGACCTCACTAACACCTTTCTAGCTGGAACAGAAGTAAAGCTCCAGCTCAAAGTTCTAACATCTAGCATTCTTTCAAAAGTTGCGGCTGTGATGGCAGCAAAGGGGGGGACTGACTGATCAAGGCCCATGATTTTTGAACGAGACTTAAGATGACCAGGTGCCCATAAACTTTGGCCATGCCTTATATTTGCTAAAAAAAATTTTCAAAAAAGCATTATCATTTTCAACTGCTCCCAATTATTGAGCGATCTCATTGATTTCAAGCTGTAATGCTTGATACAACAGAAGTACAATGTCACATCAAAATTGACAAAATAACCAGTTCTTATAATTATATAATGTAATGTTTTCCCTTTATTTAATTCTCAGGCCAACAGGGAGAGACGAGATACAGATTCCAAGGGGAAAAAAAAGAAATCCAGAACGGGAGGCTACTCCCTTGTTGGTGTAAGGACATAATAATATTCTCATAATTTGTGCTTCACACTTCAGCATAATTTTAAATTCCATCAAATGCAAAAGCCAGCTGAATCTGGATTGATTGGTTACCATTGGTTTACTGGAAGCCATAAGTGATATAAACAACATGAAAAGCCAGATGATTCAGCTGGATAAGCTGAGGAAGTGGTAAAAGATAAGTCATCATTTAGGGCAGCATGAATTACTTTTATGAATAACTTCCCCTCAGGCAAAGTGTAATTATTTATGTTAAGGCCCTGTCCCATACTGCTGTTTAACGATTCCGTCTGCCTCTGTCTAAATATTTACGTCAGACGGTGTCATACGGCGGCAAATTCAAATTTTTTGGCCATGGACGGTGGATAGAACAGCATGAGTAACGTCTAAATACGTCTGAGAAACGTCTGCTTAAGTATGAGTGACGTCTTCATTGAGCCCAGCTTACAGAACATCGAACGCCTGAGTAACATCTGCTTAAGTATGAGCAATGAACTCATAATTATAAAAACTTATAAAACTTATACTTATAAACTTACTAAAGGCCAAGCTCCGCCCATCGCCTCATCACAACAGTCGTAGCTCCTGGACGATCCACATCGTTTGTTTTGAAATTATATTTGGATCACTATTATCTTGGAATACTATTATCTTGGAGTACTATCGCACTTCATTTCATCATGCCAGCAAAGAGAAGGGGTACTACAGGCAAGGGCAAGGGCAGTGGAGCGAAAGCCCCAGCCAGGCGAGCCCAGAAGCTTCCCACTCCTCCTCCCAGGGAGGAATCTTCAGAGCTGTCCGTCTGCCCACCAGCCATAAAAGTCTAAAAACCGGTAAGATTCCGCCCGAGTAACAGTGAAAACGTTAAAAAAACCCAGAGTAATAAATGAGAACCGCCAATCACTATCCAAAGCTGGCCGTCGGAAATTTTGAACATGTCCAAAGTTTGGAATGGCTAGCGCCACCTGTCAACGTCTAGATACGTTTGTAAACCAGCTGAAAAACGAATAAAAAAGTCCAATAAACATACGCCTTCGTTTTTCAGACGGAATCGTTAAACGGCGCAGTGGGACAGTACCTTTATGCATGTTATGCACTTTCTCCTCACCCACAAAATTTAAGTACATTTTACCTAATGCAACATTTTAAGACTAATTTCAGTGCTCACCGTACTCCATGATTCATGTCCAAATTAATGTTGTGTTTCATAATTACTCTCAGTTGAAAGACCTCAGTGCCATTTAACAGAGGCTGCTCCAATAATCAAATTTTTTTTTTTTTTTGCTAAATAGTCCTCCATTCATTAAGCACTGGAGGGACAAATACGTACCCATGTAAAAACCAAGGAAGCGTCCTCATAAGCCAATAACAGTTATGTCTTCCCTCCAGGGAACAGCTCATATTGAGGCGACAGAGGCACCATCTGTAAGTTTGATTTGCTCCTTCTCAAGTTCCATCTCAGTAACACTCACATTCCCTTTTACTGTATCATAATACAGTACTTCACATGTAGATGTGAACCTAGATTATACTGGACAGGACACAGGGCTTGCCGTTTAAAAGTTTAGCATTTTATTCCCAGGTGGGACACTGCTGGGGTGCCCTTGAGCAAGGCAGCTTAAAGTGGATTATTTGTGGGCAAACTAATCTTCCTGTCTACTTGATTAAAATATTAATAACAATGCAATGACCCCAGAACAAAATATAAACCCAATTATAATGTTGTTCCCCTTAAATCCCAGTAATTAAGTTATTTCCCAATTAGACACAGGAGTCCCTTAATTTCTCCAAAACACATACTGTATTCTGTTAAGCAGCAACCTATACAACAGGAAACATCTCATTAGAATACAATACATTTTTGAAATTAATGTAAACAATTTTGAAAATATGTCATTTGCAAATACAACCCAATTGTAAAAAGTTGGCACATCATGGAAAATTCATATGAAATCAAAAAGAAGTGATTTGAGAAGTCTATTCACCCTCAACTATGTCGACAAAACTACAACAATGCATTATTTGATGCTTTAAGTCATGAGTTTTATTTTTGAAAGTATTAGCATATTTCAAATTTGATGACTGCAACAAACTCCAAAAAAGTTGGCGCAGAAGCAATTTAGAACTAATATTGATGGCACAAATTTCAATAATGAGATGATGTTAAACAAGTGAGCTAACTGAGTTTTAGAGTAAAAGGAGCCTCCAAAAATGCCTAGTCCCTCTAGAGCAATGACAGGTTGAGGCTCACCTCTTTGCCAATAGATGTGCAAGCGTGTAGTCCATGTTCCCCAATGACAAATCAGTAGGATTTTGGGCATGTCACCCTCTACAGTGTGTAATATAAAAAGATGGAAGGAATCTGGTCAAACATCAGTGATCACTTCTGAATGCACATGCTCTCCCATCCCCCAGATGTCACTGTCTTGAAGTAGCTGTCTCGATGACTGCACATTCTCAGAACTTACATCCTAAGAAAGTGAATCTGCTTGACTTCAAGTCATAATCTCATTCCATCCTTGCCTATCCGTCTTTGTTTTGCATTGTATTTATAATATTTTAGTTCTCCAGCATTATGCTTTTTATATTAAGGAACTTTCTATGGAATTTCAAGGATTTAAAGCGCTATTTTAAGCTTTAGACAAGGGATAAAAAGAATGTAAGCTGATTTCCATCGCCAATAATGACAGAAGAAAAATACCTTCTAGATTTTGAATTGCTGTTGAACGGAATTGCTTAGTTCAAAGTTGTGAGCGTGCGCAGTAGTCATGATGCAGCTACGTTAAGAACGGTGATGCAGTTATGGATATCATGACATCAGCTCAGAGAGAATTTGATAGACCTCTCTCAAGACCATTTGCAGCTACATCCACAAATGCAAGTTCTGGCTTTACTATGCAAAGCCGAAGACATAAATCAACACTGTTCAAAAGCGCCACTGACTTCTCTGAGCTTGGTATCGTCTGAGGATGACGGCAGCACAATGTGTTTTTTGGGCTGATGAGTGGTATTTGGAAAAAAAATCCAGCGTGTTCCAGACCAACATTGTCAAGGTCAGCCCAAGTGGTTATCAGCATCAGGTCCAAAAGCCATTGGCTGTCGTGGTACAGGGGTGTGTCAGTGCACTAGGCATGGGTGACTTGCACATTTGTGATGGCATCATTAATGCAGAAAGATACGCTGGAATTTTGGAGCAACATATGCTCCCATCTGGTCATTGTCTGTTGAAGGGATGTCCCCGCATTTTCCAGCAAGACTATGTGAACCACATTCTGCATTGATTCCAAGTGTATGGCTATGTAAGCAGAGAGTGCAGTTGGTAGATTTCCCTTTCTGCAGTCCATAGCTGTCTCTGATTAAGAATGTAATGCATATTACAATGCAAAATATACAGCAATGAAGGCCCCCTACAATTGCAGTGCTGAAGACTTGCATAACGGAGGAATGGGGGAAAAGGTTGCTCATTACACTTCACCGTATGTTGTCTTCAGTGCCCAAATGGCTAATGAGTGTGATGAAAAGGCAGGGTGATTTTACACAGTGGTTCACAGTCAACTGTGCCAACTATTTTGGACTCGGTTTGCAGTCATGACATTATCGAATTTCAGTTAGTGATTAAATTCACAAGTTAGAACATTAAATACTGTGTTGTCGTACTGTTTTCAATTTATGATTAGTAGAGGGTGAGTCAACTTTTCAGATCAGTTCTTTTTGATTTAATTAGCACTTATCATCTTGTGCCAACTTTTTCTTTTGGGGTTGTAGTTTGTGACACCCATGACATATCTACTATCCTTAGCTTTTTATGCTGGGTGTCAGAAGCATATACAGATGGGTGAAAAATTAATGTAAAAATCAACATTAGCAGACTTAGTAAGGTGTTGGGTTTCCACAAGCTGCCAGATCAGCTTCACTACACCTTAATATAGTCTCCTGTTAGGAACAGCAGAGAAAAAACGAGGTATAGATCCCTAGAAAAGCTGCTCTGGGGCTTAAGTAAAGAATCTGAAGCTACAAATGGCACAAAAAGAAAATAAAGACTCAAAAAGGCTCTGGGCAGTAGAGTGGTCATTAACAGTCCGAGTCAGGCAAAGGGCAAACAAGACAAAAGGTGAATAGGCAAGCTGTCCTCAGAAGTAAGTGCTGAGAAGGAAATCCGAGGGTAGCTGGGTACAATAAATTGTGCACCTTCTCAAACCCCAAGGCTTGGAGGAACTGGAAGACTCGCAACTCTAGGCCCAGCTAGCACTGGGAGATATTCCTACTAAAGTATTTACATAGTTTTTAAATTTTTATTTTTTTTTTACTTTTTTTACTGAAGACAAATGATTTAGAGAACCTGCAGAACTGGCTTAGAACACAGTAAAGAGAAACAATCTGGCAAGGAGAGGACATAGACCAGGAACTTGAATGCAAACAACAATTAACTGTAAGAAACAGATGAGGGCGGGCACACAAAAGGAAGGGGGATGCATGAGACAATAATGAAATAATGAGAACTAATTAGGGGAGACAGAAGAAAAAACTGACAAGGATGGCTAGATTGTGGGGAAAAACAATAAAGAGAGACTCAGGACATGACAGTCAACAAGTTTAAAAATTTACTGGAGAGGTGGCATGCCTTTCTTCCTGAAGCTATTCTCTCATTTGGAGTTTTGATGACTCGTGGACCCAAATCGTGGCAGGAAAATGGACAGAGGAATCTGCATTTGCTAGATTTGTCCATGCATTTATTCAGTTTTTTTGTTTAATTTGTCACCTGTCTGTATATGTCAATACACATCTACAACTCAAAGGAAATTAAATTAATGCATTAATATGTGCTATACATTAACAGCTGTACAGTAATGTTGTAGTTGCTAATGGAGTGAGTAAAATTTTTGAGGGCCTGTGTCAGGAGGCAATTTTTACCAGCGACATGCACTAGTTTTGTTCCATACAACAGAAAAGACTAAAAAATCTGCCCACATTCACTGTTCATTACTCAAAGTGAATTGTTTGGGAGGCAAGGGTCAGGAAAATTAGGTGATTAGGTTGAGACTTAGGACATTCACACAGTGATTTTTGACTTAGGTCATTCACACAGTGATTTTTGACTTAGGACATTCACACAGTGATTTTTGACTTAGGTCATTCACACAGTGATTTTTGACTTAGGTCATTCACACAGTGATTTTTGACTTCGGATATTCACACAGTGATTTTTGACATGTAGGACATAATAAGGAAGTAAAGAGTAGGAATAGAAAAAGAACTGTGGTTGCAGTTTAGAGGAAGTGATAAAACTTGACGAATTATCGCATTTTCTGTCTACAAAGTCACTTCTGCTGTATGCCATGCTTTGACAAATTTTAATTAGTGCATTTCACATCAATAAAGCAAAGAGAAGTAATTTAATTACATTCTGGGATATGGATGAAGGGAGAAGAGAAAGGGTGAACATGTAGCAGATCAAAGCCCCTCTGCATGGAGCCAATCAGCAGGCAATTCCAAATCACAGCAGGATTCTGCAGATCACCTGCACTAATAAGATGACTCAGATTCAAACATAACTCTTTTAGTTATTCAAGTGAATCATTTCGACATATTTCTAACTTGACTGCTCAATGTGTTTTGAAGTGTGGGGAAGTGTTATAATATCTATGCCTACGCTTTAGTTTCATCTTAGCGTTTGCTATAAAATTTTTGAGAAGGGACTCCATCAGTTTTCAAATTCAAATAGACAGGAGCTAAAGTATCAAGATTAAGTCCATTCAGCAGAACAAGAGCATGTAGACCAGGGCTGCCCAACCTTGTTCCTGGAGAGCTATCATCCTGAAGGTTTTCACTCCAACCAAAGCAAACCACACCTGCTTTCCCCCAGTTAGAGATCTTGACGAGCTGCTAATGAGCTGAATCAGGTGTGTTGAATTAGAGTTGGAGTAAAAACCTACAGGATGGTAGCCCTCCAGGAACAGGGTTGGGCAGCCCTGATGTAGACAATCCATTTTTATGGTAAATAACCCCACTGTCAGCAGAAGTATTAGCATTTTATACTGCTGCCAGTGATTGGACAGGGGGCTCCAGAAATGTCAAGTCTGTAATTGCTGGATGCTTTTCCAGATGACAAGTATATGACAAATATATTATATATATATAAATATATTATGTATATTATATTCTGTAATGTGTCTATCACACTTGGATCCCATTCTGTCAAATGTTAAATCAAGCTAAAAATGGATGATTTACACTCAGTGGCCACTTTTAAGGTACATCTGTTCGTGAATACAAATATCTACATAATCATGTGGAGGTATGCTGGCATGGTTCCATGAACAACAGTCTCAAGAATTCACTGGGGATGGTTTGAAAAACAAATCATCCAGTGAATGGTAGACATGTAGACAAAAATGGCTCGTTAAAAAGAGAGGTCGGCAGAAAAAGAGCAGACTAGTTCAAGCAGACAGGCCTATATCGAGCTGTGGAAGGTGACGAGCACGTCAGGTTGATGACTATGACATTTTTTAAATCTTTCACAAAAATATTTTTTATGCTGAGATAACGTCTCATTTACCCATGACAGTTCATATTTATTAAAAGCAACATACGCGGGCATTGCTCAAATCATGAGAAAATGAAACCATATCCTACCTTGAATGTTTATTTTTTGCGGAGTTTAAACCAATACATCCATTCAGTTTGAGCACTAGGTATTTTAATTCTCTCTTAAGACCAGCTGTCTTGTTTGAATAACCTGGCTGGATTATTAAGTTAATTGCAGACAGAGCGACATCGCCTGCTGGGTGAGCTAGATTGCCTTTTATCAAGAGTGCAGCACACTGCGCTGTCAATTCAAGCGATTGCCAATACAAAAAAATACCCAGATGTTGCAATCAAGCCCCATTTCTGATGCTTTACGGGATAGTTTGGTAGCCAAGTTGCTTCCAGTCTTGTGCAGCTGCGGCGGAAAAGTTGCATTAGTACGCATGGTTATGGATACTTCGCCATATGATACCGAGTGCAGAAGCCGTATTAAGTCTTTTTGCATCCGGTACTTTTTCTTGGCTTGATTTTAGCATTTATATTCTTTGCAGTTTCTTAAGTATAGCTGAATTGTTGTTGTCATGCTGCAATGCAAGCGGCACACCGGAAAAGTGGCTGTCCCGAAAGTGTAAGAAATTTCTGCGAAAACCCACCACTGGGTGGTTTTTTTTTGTATTGGCAATCGCTCGAATTCACAGTGTTGCCAACAGCAGGGATGTCCAATCTTATTCATAAAGGGCCAGTGTGGTTGCTCGTTTTTGATATAGCCAAACACTAATACACCTGATTCTACAAACCGCAATTACCCGCAGTCTTTTACTACAAAGCCACACTGTTGTAACACGTACAGAATGTGGCTTTACATTGTCTTACTGAAATAAGCAGGGACGTCCCTGCTAAAGACATTGCTTGGATGGCAGCATATGTTGCTTCAAAACCTGTTTGTACCTTTCAGCATTAATGGTGCCTTCACAGATGTGCAAGCTACCCATGCCATGCGCACTAACACACCCTCATACCATCACAGATGCTGGCTTTTGAACTTTGTGCTGATAACAATCTGGATGATCCTTTTCCTCTTTAGCCCGGAGGACACGACGTCCATGATTTCCAACAACAATTTGAAATGTGGACTTGTCAGACCACAGCACACTTTTCCACTTTGCGTCAGTCCCTCTCAGATGAGCTCGGGCCCAGAGAAGCCGGCGGCGTTTCTTGGTGTTGTTAATATATGGCTTTCGCTTTGGTAGAGTTTTAACTTGCACTTGTAGATGTAGCGATGAACTGTGTTAACTGACAGTGGTTTTCTGAAGTATTCCTGAGCCCACATGGTAATATCCTTTACATAATGATGTCGGTTTTTAATGCAGTGTTGCCTGAGGAACCGACAGTCACAGGCATTTAATGTTGGTTTTCCGCCTTGCCACTTACATGTAGAGATTTCTCCAGATTCTCTGAATCTTTGATGATATTATGGACTGTAGATGATGAAATTCCTAAATTCCTTGCAATTGCACGTTGAGAAACGTTGTTCTTAAACTGCTGGACTATTTGCTCACGCAGTTGTTAACAAAGTGTTAACTCACCCCATCCTTGCTTGTGAATGACTGAGCCTTTCGGGGATGGTCTTTTTATATCTAATCATGGCACTCACCTGTTTCCAATTAAGCTGTTCACCTGTGGAATGTTCCGAACAAGTGTTTTTTTTTTTTGAGCATTCCTCAACTTTCCCAGTCTTTTGTTGCCCCTGTCACAGCTTTTTGGAACGCATTGCAGGCATCAAATTCAAAATGAGTAAATATTTCCAGAAAAACAATAAAGTTTAACAATATTTAACAATAAAATAAACACTCTGCTCATATCATGTTCACGTGGCTTTGGACCCTTAAAGACCCTTATAGACCTTGTTTTCTTGGTTCAACATAACAGGACATCCGTGCACCAGCTTCGCCCATTTTACAGATTTAAAAAAAAAAAAAACATGCATATTCATTTTTGCACAATTACTGAGTATGTCAGAACAGTGTTGGGCATAGTAACTCCACAGAGACCTGTCAGTAAATAAGACAGTCTTTGGACGTAATTTCCTGTAATAAACATACTCTGATTGGTCTTTCTTGCCTCCGTTAAAGACAAAAAAAATACAACACTGCCATCTTGGTTCACTGATGTTCAGTTGCGTAGTGACAAAGTGTGCAAAGTGAAGAATTGTTCTGGGGTGAAGAAAAAATCCTCTGGGTTACAGCCTCGAATGCCCTGGGCAGGCGATGCCACTGTTTGTCATTGAATTTTTATTCATCATAAATGAATTACATTCGCCACTGTGACTATTGCTAGCATTTTTCTCCTTGTGATGGATTTCGTTCATCAATGATGATCATGACCAGTGCCAGCGAGAACCGTGAGGTGGGCAAGCAGTGCATGTGGGTGGACCCAGGTCTGTCAGACCCACCCTTAACGCCACCCCTGGTGTAATGGCATGAGAAGTATACCCTCGACACACATTAAGCTCTTTAATACCAAAGTAGAATCATTTAAATGCCACAGCCAACTTGAGTATTATTGCTGACCATGTGCATCCCTTTAAAGCCATTCATCTACCCATCTTAAATCGCTACTTTAGCATCTACCCGTCTTAAATAGCTACTTTAGCAGAATACCGTGGCGTGTTACAAAGCTCACTTCATATCAAGCTGGTTCCATGAATGTGAGAATGAGTTTCATGTACCCAAATCACCCCTGCAATCACAAGATCTCAATCCAATGGAGCACTTTTTGGATGCGGAGGAATGGGAGATTTGCAGCATGAATATGAAGCTTATAAATCTTCCGCAAAGGCTTGATGCGATCATGTCAATATGGACCTGAATCTCTTACAAATGTTTCCAGCAGCTTGTTGAATCAATTCTATGAAGAATTAAGGTGTCCCGGGGGCTAACTGGAGGGGGGGGTGTTTACCAGCCAAGAATTAAAGAGGTGTACCTAATAAAGTAGACATTGTTGTTCTAAAGGTAGCCATGAGCATGTGACTCCACACAAAGCACTAAATAATTCAACAGGATGAGGGTATGAGGAAGTTTAAAAACATAACATCATCATTTAGGGTGGTAGGAAGTACAACCCCAATTCCAAAAAAGTTGGGATGCTGTGTAAAATGTAATAAAAACAGAATGCAATGATTTGCAAATCTCATAAACTGACATTTTATTCTTAATAGAACATAGAGAACATATCAGATGAAAGTGAGACATGTCACCATTTCATTAAATATATTAGCTCATTTTTAATTTGATGGCAGCAACATATCTCAAAAAAGTTGGGATAGGGCCATGTTTACCATCCCCTGTTCTTTAACAACAGTCTGTTAATGAATGGGAAGTGAGGAGACCAATTGCTGGAGTTTTGGGAGAGGAATGTTGTCCCACTCTTGTCAGATGTAAGATTCTAGCTGTTGAACAGAGCTGGGTCTTCTTTTCCGGATTTTTCATTTTATGATGCACCAAATGTTTTCTATTGGTGAATGGTCTGGACTCTTCTACTGTGAAGCCATGCTATTGTGATGGACGCAGTATGTGGTTTGGCATTGTTTTGATGAAATATGCAAGGCCTTCCCTGAAAGAGATATTGTCTAGATTTGAACATATGTTGTTGTAAAACCTTTATATTCTTTTCAGCATTGATATTGCCTTTCCAGATGTGTAAGCTCCCCACGCCATAGGCACTAATGCAACCCAAGACCATCAGAGATGTAGGCTTTTGAAATGTGCGCTGACAACGAGCTGGATGGTCTCTCTCCTCTTTAGACCACACAACACGGCGTCTGTGGTTTCCAAAATGAATTTCAAATTTTGATTCATCTGACCACAGAACAGTTTTCCATTCTGCCTCAGTCCATTTTAAACAAACTTTGGTCCCGAGAAGACAGTGGCGTTTTTGGATTGTGCTCACATATGGCTTCTTCTTTGCATGATACAGCTTTAGCTTGCATTTGTAGACTGCATGGCAAAATGTGTTCAATGACACTGATTTCTGGAAGTGTCCCTGAGCCCATGCAGTGTATTCCAGTGCAGAATCATGCCCGTTTTTAATGCAGTACCGCCTGAGGGCCTGAAGATCACGAGCATCCAATATTGACCTTCAGATTTGTCTGTCTGGCACAGAGATTTCTCCAGATTCTCTGAATCTTTTGATGATATTATGTACTATAGATTCAAAGTCTTTACAATTTTACATTGAGGAACATTTTTCTGAAATTGTTCCACAGTTTTTTGATGCAGTTTTTTGCAGATTGGTGAATCTCTGTCCATCTTTACTTCTGAGAGACTCTGCCTCTCTAAAATTCTCTTTTTATACCCAGTCATGTTTCTGACCTGTTGCCAATTAACCTTTATTAGTTGCAAAATGCTCCTCCAGCTGTTTTTTATTAGTACCACTTACTTTTCCAACCTTTTGTTGCTCCACTCCCAACTTTTTGAGATGTGTTGCTGCCATCAAATTCAAAATGAGCCAATATTTTTCATGAAAAGATAAAATGTCACACTTTCAACATCTGAAATGTTGTCTATGCTCTATTGTGAATAAAATGTGGGTTCATGAGATTTGCAAAACTTTGCACTCTGTTTTTATTTACAATTTACACAGCACAGCAACTTTTTTGCAATTGGGGTTGTGCTTCTACGTATGATTATACTAAATGTAAGGTATGAATATAACTATAGATCTATGACACCAAAGTATGACCATCACTCTCAGTATTAGCCCTTAGCATGAATCTGTTTCAACCTCATTCTGACGTCACTGTAAGTGTCACGGTCCTTACAGTGGATGGCATTAAAAAAGAAGCACACTCCTTTGATTTGATTTGATTTGTGTGACAAATGAATTCAATATGTAGCCCAAACATAAAAAGTCCTGCAAGGGATAAAACACTGCAGACTTCTCATTCAGCTGATTGCAAAATAGCTAAACCGAAGTGATTTGAAGATGCCATATTAATGCAGTAAAACATAGCAAGTGTGCATTGCGATGACCACATCACGGCTACTCAAATATCAGAAAGGGTAACACCCTTAAGTGCTGACTTAGATGTGGATATGCCCCTAGTGGAGTCGTCCACAATGCTTGAGAGGGTGGCTCTACGCTTCCGCTGCTGTAAGCATGTGTAAATAAATCAACAAGCCACTGTGATAGCTTTTGCTGAGACAGCACAACCAGCTTTGTGATTGCAATAACAGACAAACAGCTGTTGAGAGTGGTGCAGAGACCATTTTCTTCAGACTTAGGTATGCATAGCTCTCACTTGATTCAGAAGATGGGTGGATAGTGATCTCTCGTGTGAAGAAGTTGTTGAAAGAAATACCCTAAGGGCAATCATTAGGTGCTCCAGAGTGGGCAGGAAGGCTGAATATTTGGCCTTAACACCACATCTGAATTGTCTGCTTACCACCTGAGACAATTTTCACTGACTTCCAGTGCATGCTGTTCACTAACGCATTTCACTGATCACAAGGCTAATAGGGAAATTGCCTTAAAATACAACCATTTAAGATCATTCTCAGCTAAGCTCTCATAGGGGGCCGAACAAAGTGTGTTGAGGACTAATGGAAAGTCCCAAATAGGTAATGGTGCTTTGCAAGGACTTAAGCATTGAGCGTCACGTAGATACAGAGACAAAACGGGGTGGCTACCTAAAAAGTAACTCTACTTTATTGAATAAAATAGAGACTGCAGAAGTATACACTTTCAGTGAGCTGGGTGACTTGCCTTTATCAAAACAATCTTACAGAAAGAGGAGAAATGTGTCCAATGGACAGGTGCCAGGGTCAACTTGCGCCAGGAAGTAAACAGTTCCCAGCGTGACTGATATAACATTCTGGTGGATGGAGTGTGAGCATTCTGTAGCGTCTTCAGTATCCCTGCACTGACATTCATGGGGTAGAGTCCATCAGGGGCCAAACCCTCAGCTGAATGCATGTAGCATTGGGGTGTAAAATGTGACTCCACCTCAACTTGTGACAGCAGGTCCCTCCTGTTTGGTACGGGCCATAGCTTGGCTCTCAACATGAGGAACATTTGTGAGAACTGTGGTCTTTGTGGTTATTTTGGGGTTACCAGGAGGACAGCATGACAACTCAGATTTGTCCACTGAATTGTGTGTGGGAGCATTGTGCATGTGAGCATCCAGTCAGAGTGGGTTCCCAGTGACCCCTCAGGGAGGACCACAGAGGGCACTGGGTTGATTCCTGGGTGGCAAACAGATTGACTGTGCTCTCCCAAACCTGGACCAAATCTGAGCCATCACTTCCAGAAGAAGATGCCACTTCCCTGGCGATATCTCTCATCTCGAGTGATCTGTGGCTCTGTTTGACACTCCTGGCACATGAATTGCCATTAGGGATGCTAATCGGGGTGGGGCCATATTATTAGATGCTTTGCATTTGATTCTGAATAAAAACCTATTGTTTTTTGCAAAAGTGGGACAAAATTCAGCGAGGATATAGGCTGAAGTTCAAAAATAGTGTTTTTCCCCCTTTAACTTCCAACAGAATGGTCCAGTTGGCTTGAAAATACATTCATTTGATTATCCTTTCATCACTGCATCATATGATGTGAAACTTAGTATCAGGGATGGCACCCCTGTAGCGGTAGGGGGGTAAAGTCATGAGGGCTGGGGTGAAAAGTTTAAAATGTCCAGAAACTAGATTCACTAGATTGTCTTCAAATTTTATATATAACATTTTGCCAGGGATATCTTAATGTCCATAAAATACGGCAGGAAATTGGTCTATAATTGTCCAGCGATCGAGGATCTAGATTTGGCTTTTTTTAAAAAAGAGGCTGCTCAAAACATGTATGATGCAAGAGGTCAGAGAGCTGTTAATAATAAATAAAATTCAAGGACCAATAGTGGGAAAAACCTCTTTTAAAAACATAGTGGGGATTGTATCTAGAATACATGTGGAACTCACTTCATATATTAATTTACTGAGGTTTGAAGGAGGGATGTCGTCAAACTGGGTTAACCGCAGAAATATTGCTAACAGTCTGTTGGTTTCGGGGATCAGGTGAGATAGTAGACCGAATTTTCTCTATTTTCTTTTAGAAATGTGCTGCAAATTTTTCTGTCAGATTGAGTACTTGATAAAAATATAAATAACAATGTGATGATCCCAGTCAATTATTATGCTAATTATGTCAATCATACGGTGATTTTTGACATGTAGAAAATAAGAGAAGCATAGGGGAGATATGTAATGTGGAAAATAGCCACTAGATGGCAGTATTGACTTTTTTTTGTGAAGCCCAGTCTGAAGCTAGGTTGGGCATGTCCAGGGCATGCCCAGAGGGAAAGTCCCAGAATGGGAGGGGGGCTGGACAAGAGTATATAAGGAGAAAAATTGAGAGAGTAGAGTAGTAGGAGAAATTGCAAGAAGGATACATTTGACCAGACCTGTCACTCTTTTCAAGACCTTTTAAGCTTTTTGTGGATTTTTGCCTGTGTTGGAGCATTTTCCTGTCCCAGGACATCACAACAGAGCAGCCCATCTCCATTACAGGGAACTGTAAATATCTTTTTTTTTTTTTTTTATTTCAATCTTGGTCAGTAGGGTAGAGAGTAGATTGGTTCTGTTTGTTTAATTAAATCTGTTGAACTTAAAGGATTTTGTCTGTCATCCCTTGCTGTCCGTGACGCCATAACAAATCGACGCCATAACAAATTGGGGCCATAACAAATTGGGGGCTCGGGTCCGGGTAGACCATTGTGCGAGTCATTTATTGAAAATCTAAAATTTCAAATAGTGAAATTGTTTTTTTGAATTTTCCTAGATATATATTGGCAGATCAACAGCAATGGATGATTTCTTGGCATCACCAACCGTAGAGGTTTTAAAGTCTTTTAAAAAGACAGAACTGCTAGAAATATGCAGACAGTTAGAGCTGACAGATGTAAAACCAGCCATGCGAAAAAGCAAGACTGGCTAGAGAGATTGTTGAATATTACATTGATGAAAATGTGTTTGCACCAGGAGATCTGGAACAGTTTCGGTGGAAAATCCAAATGTAGAATTGGAACTTAAATTAAAAATGCTAGAAATTGAAGAAAAAAAAGAAAAACAAAGGCAGTTTGAGTTAGAAAAATTAGCAAGAGAAGAGAAAAAGAGGAAAGAGCAGAAAGAGAGAGACAAAGACCGAGAGATTTCGATAGAAAAATTAGACAGGGAAGAAAGGCTCCAAATGGAGCTACTAAAATAAAAATTCAGGCTGAAAATAAATTTCACGCCAGCCAGGAGGTAAAGCTGGTGCCTCCATTTTCAGAGAAGGAGGTTGATAAGTATTTCCAGTGCTTTGAGAAGGTAGCTAAGAGTTGTCAGTGGCCAAAGGAACACTGGCCTCTGATGTTGCAAACTGTCCTCAAGGGTAAAGCTCAACAAGCCTATTCGGCTTTGTCTGCAGATGATTCCTCTGATTATGAGGTTGTCAAAAAAGGTTATTTTGACAGCTTATGAGTTGGTTCCAGAGGCTTACCGACAGAAATTCAGAGGTCTGAAGAAATCTGACAATCAGACTTATGTTGAATTTGCTTCAGAGAAGAAGGTTTGCTTTGAAAGCTGGTGTACTTCTATGGAGGTCAAGGATGATTTCAACTCACTAAAAGAGATGGTGTTAGTTGAAGAATTCAAGAACTGTGTCAAGGATGATATTCAGACCTACCTTAATGAGAAGCAAGCACTGAATTTGCAATCAGCTGCCAAGTTTGCAGACCATATGTTCTAACACATAAGTCCAAATTTCAGTCTAGCAGTAACAATAGATGGTCCCAATTTCAGAAAAAAAGGTAATGATACCCAAGATTCCTCACCCAAAGACAAAGACAAATCTGGTGATGGTGCTCAGAAATCCAGTAAAAGGTCTGAACAAAGTGTTGACAGTGACAAAAGTGGTCTAGTTTGCAATTATTGCAAGAAATCTGGTCATGTTACAACTAACTGTTGGTTCCTTAAAGCTAAGAAAGAACAAGAAAAGGATACAAACCCAATGCCTTTGTGAAGAAGAAGGTTAGAAACCCCTGTAGTAGATGGCCGATCTGCTAAATTGCCTGCTCCTTGTGAGGCTAAGAAGCCTGATACTGCTGACTTTGTGAGGGAGGAATTCCTTCCATTTGTGTCAGAGGGATTTGTGGCTCTGAATGAGCATTCTCCTCCTGTCCCCATATATATCCTAAGGGATTTCTCAGTCACTTTTGTTGATGGACTCCTTGGAGTTACGTGATGAGACCGCTTCTGGGGATTTCATACTTGTACAAGGTATTGAAGGGAGGACTGTATCTGTACCCCTGCACTCTGTATTCTTGAAGTCAGATTTAGTTACAGGACAGGTAAAGGTGGGACTTATGTCAAGTCTACCTATCAAGGGTGTTTCTCTGTTGCTAGGCAATGACCTGGCTGGGGGCAATGTAGTTCCCCTTGTTCATCTTTTACTGCAGCCGAGCACTGAAGATGGCGATGAAGACCCATCTCTGTATCCTTCCTGTGCAGTGACTCGTGCTATGGCCAAGAAGGCTCAAGAAGAAGACGATGTGGTGCCGTCCAGCACCTTGAATAGTCATGACTCAGGTGGTTCGCCTCATGACTCTGTTCAGCCTACTATGGTTTCTCCGTTTGAGGACTTATCAGACACTTTTATCAGTTCTCTATTCAGCCAGCCAGATGGGTCTGGTGATTCTGATGTGTCTGGAGACTTGTCTCTGTCCAGAAAAGCGGTTGATTCAGGAGCAAACTAATGATCCTGAAATTTGTGTACTAAAAAAGAGAGCCCTTCCTGATGAAGAAATAGACGCAGTTCCAGTTGGGTATTATCTCAAGGATGGAGTGTTGATGCGGAAGTGGCGCCCTCCTGATATCCCTGCCAATGCAGATTGGGCAGTGGTCAAGCAAATTGTTGTTCGAAAGGTCTACAGGAATGAGATCTTAACAATAGCTCATAGTTTGCCTTTAGGAGGTCATCTTGGTGTTAACAAGACTGTTGACAAGATCATGAAACACTTCTTCTGGCCTGGACTTCGGAAAGATGTTTCCAACTTTTGCAAAACCTGTCACACTTGTCAGGTAGTTGGAAAACACCAGTTAGACCCACCTGTAGCTCCATTGCAGCCTATCCCAGCATTTGGGGAGCCCTTCTCCAAGGTCATTGTTGATTGTGTTGGTCCATTACCCAAGACTAGATCTGGAAATCAGTACTTGTTGACAATCATGTGTGCATCTACCAGATTCCCTGAAGCCATACCTCTAAAACATCACGGCAACTGCAATTTCAAGGCTTTGATAAAGTTCTTCACGTTGTTTGGCCTTCCCAGGAAATTCAGTCAGATCAAGGTAGCAATTTCACTTCTGGATTGTTTCAGCAGGTTGTGTATGAACTAGGTGCGAAGCAGATTCTTTCCAGTGCCTATCATCCAGAGAGTCAGGGTGCCTTAGAGCGGTTTCATTCCACTCTCAAGACAATGATGAGGACTTATTGTTATGACCATGAGAAAGACTGGGATGAAGGTGTTCATTTGCTGTTGTTTGCAGCTAGAGAAGCAGTGCAGGAGTCTACTGGATTCAGTCCATTTGAGCTAGTGTTTGGCCATGAAGTTTTGCTATTGTTGAGTGAACAATGGCAAGAGAAAGAGCCGCATATCAGTCTGTTAGACTATGTTAGCAAGTTCAAGGAAAGACTACGTGCAGCTTGACCTAGCCAAAGAGAACTTGAAATCAAGTCAGGGAAAAATGAAAACTTGGTATGATCATAAGGCGAGAAGCCGAAGTTTAAACCCAGGAGACAAGGTCCTTGTGTTGTTTCCCTTGCAGTCCAATCCATTGCAGGCTAGATTTCATGGTCCTTATGAAATTCTGACAAAACTCAATGATCTCAATTACATTGTGAAGACTCCAGATAGGAGAAAGCCAAAACAGTTGTGTCACATTAACATGCTGAAGCCTTATCATGATAGGAATGCTAGGGTTGCAGCTGTCACTTCAGATCCTCCTATGGCGAGAGACTTGTGAAGATGAGGGGAGTTTCAAGATGATGAACCTAGAATTAAAGCTGAAGTTCTTTCATGTAAATTGTCAAATTCTGAAGTGTTGCAAAATCTTGATGTAAAAACTCCAGCACTTAGAACCCTCACAGAAAGATCAGTTTGAGAGGTTGATCAAGAAATATAAAGATCTATTTCCTGATGTTCCAAAGAGAGTTTCTATAGCCTCTCATGATGTAGATGTTGGTGATGCCAAACCAATAAAACAGCATCCATACCGGATGAATCCTGAAAAGAGAAAGATTGCTGAGAAAGAGGTTGAGTACATGTTAGAACATGATATTATCAGACCCTCTAACTCCGATTGGAGTTCACCCTGTGTTCTAGTTCCAAAACCTGATGGAAGTACTAGATTCTGTACAGATTATCGCAAAGTCAATGCTGTAACTAGAACTGAATGTGTTTCCAATACCTTGGATTGATGATTGTATCGATAGAGTAGGGCAAGCAAAGTTTCTGACCAAGATTGATTTATTGAAGGGTTATTGGTGTGTGCCACCCATAAATGCTAAAGTCCAAGCCATCATGGACTTTCCAGTTCCAGACAACAAAAAAGCTTTTTACATCCTTGGAATGATCGGGTACTACCGCAAGTTCTGCAAGAACTTTGCTGAGATTGCTCTCAGTCTCACCAACCAACTGAAGAAAAGGCGTAAAGTTCACTTGGGATGAAGCATGCCAAAGAGCCTTCGATTTAAGTCTCTGCTGTGTCACTTCCCCGTGCTCAAATCTCCTGACTTCAACAAACTGTTCTCCATAGCGGTCGATGCTAGTGACCAAAATGTGCTCCTACAGAGAAGTGACTCTGATGACATTGAGCATCCCGTTACTTCTCCAGGAAGTTCAATCGCCACCAAAAAAGAACTATTCCACAATTGAGAAGGAGCTGTTGGCTCTGGTTCTATCCTTACAACACTTTGAGGTTTATGTTTGTACAGGGCAAAAAAGCCAATGACTGTATATACTGACCACAATCCGTTAATGTTTTTGAGTAAGATGAAAAACAAGAATCGGAGATTGTTGAATTGGAGTTTGATTTTACAGGAGTTTGACTTGGAAATTAAGCATGTAAAGGGTACTGACAATGTAATTGCTGATTGTTTATCCGTGTTTGAGTATGTGTATATATATCACGTGTTTATTAGCATATTTTATTATATGTATATATACACAAGTGTCTACTTAACCATTTTTAGTATTGAAAAGAAAAATTTTGCCTTTATGAGTCAAAATTTTTCCTTTTGGAATGGAGGTGTAATGTTAGCCACTAGATGGCAGTATTGACTTTTTTTTTGTGAAGCCCAGTCTGAAGCTAGGTTGGGCATGTCCAGGGCATGCCCAGAGGGAAAGTCCCAGAATGGGAGGGGCTGGACAAGAGTATATAAGGAGAAAAATTGAGAGAGTAGAGTAGTAGGAGAAATTGCAAGAAGGATACATTTGACCAGACCTGTCACTCTTTTCAAGACCTTTTAAGCTTTTTGTGGATTTTTGCCTGTGTTGGAGCATTTTCCTGTCCCAGGACATCACAACAGAGCAGCCCATCTCCATTACAGGGGAACTGTAAATATCTTTTTTTATTTTTTTTCAATCTTGGTCAGTAGGGTAGAGAGTAGATTGGTTCTGTTTGTTTAATTAAATCTGTTGAACTTAAAGGATTTTGTCTGTCATCCCTTGCTGTCCGTGACGCCATAACAAATCGACGCCATAACAAATTGGGGCCATAACAATATGCTATTCAGAAAAGAAGCTGTGGAGAAGAAGAAATGAAACCTAAGGGAATGTTTTTTCCTCTACAAAAGCCTCTTCTGCAATATGACATGCTTTTGATCTGCACATTTCATACTGGGTTGAGAGGGTTGAGAAGGGAGGAATGTGAACAAGAGGTATTTTGATGACCCTCTGAACTTAGCTAATCATCAGACCTGTGATGTAGGCCACAAGTGAGTGAAAAATCAGGATGGCCACTTTTTGTTGTTATTTTGTCCGACGACTTCACTTTATTTCATTCTCTCAGGCCAAGAGGGTGAGCCGAGATACTGAATCCAATGGGAAAAAGAAGAAATACAGATCAGGAGGTGTCTCTCTCTTCAGTGTAAGGAAAATATGATATTCCAATCATTTAAGCTTCATATTACCACACCACTCTGTCTCACCACTGATTCGGATTTTCCTAAAAAATAATGCACAGACTGATACAAAAATATTTCCGCTCAGTTATCACCCATCACCCACAAGAAGTATGAGGTGGTATCTATAACTACAGAGATCCTACAGCCTGCCTGTATTTTCTCATTTTCCTTTGAATGGGACGTTCCTGGGCGTCAGACTCTGGGCAGCGAGTGTGTTGCTCCAAGCCAATAACTGTGAGCAGGGTGTAACGGCGGGATATATCGTTGCACTGCAGTGTAGCACTTTCGGTGTCGTTGAGTCGGAGAGGAGGGGCTGAATTTGAATGTTGTGTTTACAAATCTCAACCGACAAATCCTACTCAGTATACCTGTAAATACTTATTTAACTCTTCATCTACAAATTTCCTCACGTTTCTCGTAATGCACCATTTTTGACCATAACTTAAGACCTCTTCATACTCTGAGATCAATGTTCCAATTAATGTAAAACTTTAGTTACCCCTTGCAGGTAGGACCTTTGTGCTGGTATGGAACCGCCAGCAACAATCTCATTAGTCCTGACTATCAGCTTCTCAAATAGTCTTCCTTTCATTATCATTTGTATTGATTTGCCCCAGCAATGATTAAAGTCAAAGACACAGCCTAAACAATGATGATTATTGTGTAATTTCTTCAGCAAACATCTTTACTTGAGGTGACATACACCTACATTAAGTTTTATCTGCCACCTATACAACCTAATAAACATAATGGTTTACGTCATTCATAAAGTGATGTGGTTACAGGCTTACCAGTTTTGTATGCCAAAGATACAGAAACTCTCTAAATCTCTCATTTGTAGTGCAAGACTCTCCGAAGACTAAGGAGGAAATTACATACCAAAATGGGATTAATGACAGACTCTTATCATCATGCAGTCTAATATCTGCTTTTTATTTATCTCAGACGAAAAGGGTGGGACGAGGTACAGACTCCAAAATAAAAAGGCCGCGTGTTGGGCTGGGAGCCTTCTCTGTCATCAGCGTAAGGAATATAATTTTTTCTAACATAATTTATTCTTCACTTTCATTTTTATAGCCAATCAATGAGCACTACAATAGTGGACCCCCTTAAAACATCAAAGAGACATCCTCACTGGTTCATGCCAGCAGTCATAACCCTAATCATGTCTTGTCCTCAGATCATCATGGAGCCCACACGTAAGCCAGCAGTAAGTTTGATCTGCGCCGCCACAGAAGTGCCTCCTCACCATCTGTTAGTTTGAGCTGTTTGTCAAAAACATAGCGAGTCACACACATGCTAGTGTGGCGTATGAGCGTAGAAACATTGCTTGCAAGGGCTTGCTTAATCCAGAGTTGATTTTTGTTGAAACGAATTCAATTTTTGTGCAGTATTAAAATGTAAATTACATTGTGATGACTCCAGAAATAAATAAAAACCCAGTGAAACATTATGGTTTACAACATTCGCACATTGTATTTGGATTTGCGGATATATTAATATAAAGTCCCAACACGCACACACCAATGAGCCACAACATTAAAACCACCCAGATGAAACAAAATGTTGACTATTTCATGACAATGGTGCACGTCAAGGATGGTAGACAGATGTTAGATGGCAAGTTAAGGAACAGACGGTTTTCAGAGTCAACCTGTTGGATGTGGAGGAATGGGACCTGAGCAACTTTGACGAGATGCCCCACACCCCCTTTCCAGACAAGTTGGTCAGTGCATTTCAGAAGCTGCAGTGCACCTGGGGTGCTCCTGTCTGCAGTGGTGAGTATCTGCCGACAGTGGTCCAAGGAGGGGCAAACCACAAACTGGCAAATGGGTGATGGGCACCTAAGGCTCATTGATGCGCAAGGGAAACAAATACCATTCCGTCTGCTCCAAACCAATGGAATGGCAACTGCGCCATAAGTTGCAGAAAATTTGGATGATACATACATGTGGAGCATGTCACAACACATAGTGTTTGGCATTCGGTGCTTTGTAGCTGCAGACAAGTCGGAGTGCCTATTTTAACCCTAGTCTACAGAGGAAAGCACCTATGGTGGACATGTGAGTGTTTGCAATGGACCTGGACCAGAGGGCCTAACACAATATTAGACAGGTGGTTTTAATGTTGTAACTGACTGGTGTTTGTGCATAGGAAAGGTGGTTGTGGTTCAGAGGAAGTGATCAAACCCTACTTGAAGGACTGTTTTCTTTTCTTTTTTTTGTTTGTTTTATGCAGCCACCTCTACAGTATTCCGTGCTTTATTAGAAATTAATTTCTCTATTTTTTTAGCCAATAAAGCAAAGAAAACTAAATACATTGAATGAAAGGGGAGAGATTTTAAAGGGAGAGAGAAATAAAAAGGGGGGGATGGAGCATGAAAGCAACAGAATGACTGGAAAGAAATACAAAGAAAGAGGGAGAGCACCCTTGTATGTGACCATCTCTACAGCCCTCCAGGCAGAAGAGAGAGCTGCAGAGAGACAGGAACCAAAAATTGTATTACCCAGGCGGCACATCAGTGACAGGGAAACCAATGCGTCTGATGATGGTGAGCACTACCACCCAATCTCAGGTACACACACACACACACACACACACACACACACGCTCGCACACACACACGCTCGCACACACCCATGTTGGGTTTTCATGTCTTGTGGGGACATTCCATAGACTTGCGTTCATTCCCTAACCCCTTTCCCAGACCTTAACCTTCAACAGTACATACCCTCAACCTTACGCCAAACCCTAACCTTAACCTTAACCTAACCCAAACCTTATTCCAACCCTAACCTTAACCCCTAACCCTAAAATAGCTCAATTTCCTCATGGGGACCTGAAAATGTCCCCAACAGGATAAAAAATCCAGAATTCCATGTCTTATGTGGACATTTTGTCTCCATGAGGGTAGGTAAACACGGACCGCACGCATGGATGCACGTGCGCGCACACACACACACGCACACACACTGACTGATAGCTCAGGCATCACCTATTTCCTCTGCCCACAGGCAGAGAGATCGCGGAGGCAGCTGCCGACCAGCAAGACAAAGCCCAAGCGTAAGCCCCGAGTGGGCTCCTTCTCCCTGCTGAGCCACAAGCAGCCCAAATCCCTGCAGGTGAGCGACACTGTGAGCCCGGCTGGGAGTAATCCCACTGCACCATCGCAGACAAACATCTGCATGCAATCACCAACCCATTTAATGTTTGATTTATACAATATCAAAGGATGCCTTTTTTAGGGAAAAGGCATCATCAAAAACCAGTTAGTCTTATATTTAAACATTTAGCAGCACGATTTATGTTACTTTTGCCAAGTACACACACACACATCTTTTCTGTGAATAAACTTGCAGCAGCTAATATGCAGAGTTTGAGAGTTGGACTCCCATTGGACTCCGCAGAAGGACATCTCAGACATTCCTAGTTCCACAGTCAAGAACATTAAATTATAAATATTGAATCAGGGAAGATATTCAGCAACTCATGAGGTAAATTGTCCTTCTTTCTATATCCTGAGGCAAATTTCTGGGTTCAGTTTCAGGTTACAAGAGTGCGAAGACAACTTGACAAGAAGAAGAAAAAGCCACCAGGGAGGCACTCTGTCTTGGGCGAGGGTTTACCTCCAAATACAGGTGAGGGGTAACACCAGTGACGGGTGCTA